>LPNX011078512.1:214415-292487 GCA_001517045.1 Pseudotsuga menziesii
AAGAATTCTAGTATTTTTTTCATCTTTCTTGGATATAAGGAAACACTTTGACTTTTCAAGACCCAGAGGCATTTGGTAGGAGTGGAAGTCTACCCATCACTAACCACCAGCGAGTTATTGTAGGTGTCCCGGTTTTCCTTGAATTTTTATAATAATCAACCCATAGTTACCTTCATTTGACATTAATTAATCATTTTTGTCTTATTACCTAGATTCCTAGATTCCATTCTATGCTAGTTGCCTTCTACATGTCCTAGAAGTCAACACATGCTAAAACTGAGTCATGGAGCACTTGGGAAACATCCTGGAAGCCAATTTTAGCAATTCTTCTTTATTCTTGATTCCCTAAAGAGTATATTTTCTTTTTCTGAAAAGTTGCCTTGCTTTATAGCTGATTTAAGGCAAAAGGAAAAGCTAGTCTAGGTGTAACTTCCTTGTTTTTTTCCCACATCATCCTCCCTCCTTTTCTCCAAATAAAAGCATGTGTGAGTTTTATTTCCATCCCTCTTTAGCTTTACCACTTTACATAGCAAATTCGTGAGCATATTCATAGATTTGGAAACTGCTTTATGCACCTATGGGGGATTTGATCTCCTTGAGTCCTAGTAGCTTCGAATCATTGCAACTCTACTTTTCCAAGTTTGAGGCCCTTGTTTTGCAGCTAAAACAATGTGGGATCGAAAAGAAGGAAGAGAAACTAGTATTGGACATACTCTCTAAGCTTGGTCCTGACTATTCAGTGTTTGTTTCGACCTTCCATTCCACCAAGTTGACAGCTCAAGCCTGGAATATGCCTAAGCTTGCAGAGTTCATGGAATCCCTCACACATGAGAAACATAAGTTGGTGATGATGGGCACCATCAAACCTTCCAAATACCAAGCTTTGGTTGCTGGAGATTCAAGGGTGGATTCAAAAAGCAAGAAAAAGGCTAAAAATCCACTTGAGCAAAAGAGAGACAAGTCGAAGTCTCAAGAGGAGCCTCAAATCTCCAAGAAAAACTCCCAGAAGAAGAAGAATAAAGGAGAAATGAGCAAGTGCGCATACTACAGTAAGGGATATCATCTTGAGAGATATTGTATGAAGAAGCAAGTTGGCATGTTGACCAAACTCCCGGAGAAGAATAACATCTCCCTTTCTGATTGCTCAAAGAAGAAGGAAGGAGGATCAAATTCAGAAGACAGAGAGAGAGTACATGCCTTGGTTCTTAGCACATCAAGATCACCTAGGTTCATCATAGATTATGGAGCTTCTAGACATTTGGTTTCTATAAAGGAGACATTCTCCTCTCTTGACATGTCAAAACGTCCACCAATAGTTTTGGGAGATGACTCTCTCACTGATAGTTTGGTGAAGGGTAGGATTGAACTTGACCATGGTAGTTTCAATAATGTGTTGTGTGTTCCAGGTCTTGCCTCTAATCTCTTGTCAGTGTATAAGATGACTCATATTGGGTCTCCAAAGAAGGTCATATTCTCCCTTGATGATGTTGAAATCACTAAGATTGCAAATGGTAAAGTCATAGGAAAAGGTGTTGTTGATCAAACTTCGAAGGTATACAGGTTTTCCCATTTTCTACCCTACTCAAACCCCTCTGCTCTTCTAATTCATGCTAATGAAGCAATCAAGGTTTGGCATGAAAGATTTGGCCATCTTAACTACAAGTATCTTTCTGATTTGAGTGAAAAAGATATGGTCATAGGGTTACCAAAGATCAAGTTTTCTAAGGGAGTTTGTCAAGGTTGTATCCTAGGAAAACACCTAGAACACAAGTATGAGAAAGCTAGTCATGAGAGAACCTCTGCACCTCTTGAGTTGATCCAAAGTGACATTGTTGGTCCATTCCATCATATGTCCATGATTCAAGCCAAATATGCACTCACCTTCATAGATGACTTTTCCAGGTATTGTTGGGTTCAAAGTCTTTAGAGCCTTGGTTGAAAACCATTATGGGAGGAAACTTAAGATCCTCAGATATGAAAATGGTGGTGAGTATGTCAAGTCTGAGTTCATTCAATATTGCAAAGATGTAGGTATTCAGATGCAGCATTCGATCCCTTACACACAACAGCAAAATGTTGTTGCTGAGAGAAAGAACAGATTACTAAAAGAGATGACAACCTACATGATGGAGGCTAAGAATTTTCCACCAAAGTTTTGGGCTGAGGATATAAACTATGCATCCTACATCCAGAACAGGGTGCCTCATAAGCATATTTATGGTATGACTCCTTTCAAATCTTGGAGTGGGCACAAGCCAGATGTGACCCATTTCAGGATTTTTGGCTCAAAGGCTTGGGCTAGAATTCCAACTGAAAAGAGGAAGGTTTTGAAACCCCAAAGAAAAGAGTGCCTATTTGTTGGGTATTATTAATATTAAAAAGTGTATAAGCTAATAAAATTGAGCACTAACAAATCTTTCATTGAAAGAAGTGCTCAGTTCCAAGAAAAGCCTTTAGCAGCAGTTGAAGTTGGAGAGTCCTCTTCATCACTAGAACCATTGATTGTAAGTGAAGAGACTAATGAGTTTGATGATTCTGATATGTCTGATAATGATGATTTGATTGCATATCCTAATATTTCTACAAGACCAAAATGGGAAGCAAAGACCATTTATGCAGCTGGGGAACTTGTTGGAAATCCTAATGACACTAGGAGGACTAGATCTCAATTTGAGAGTGCCCTTTGTGTGAAATATCCTCTATTTACTGAGAAGTGCTATATAATGGTTGAATCAGATCCATAGACATATGAATATGGAGCACATGATCCAATATGGAAAACAACCATGAAAGAATAATTCAGCTCGCTCTAGAAGAACAACACTTCGGAACTAGTTGATCCTCCCCCAGGGAGGAAGCCAGTTCAATGTAAGTGGGTTTTCAAGACTAAATTTGTTGCTGATGGTTCACCTTTGAAATATAAGGCAATATTGGTAACAAAGGGCTACTCACAAGTACATGGTATTGACTACAACAAAACCTTTGCACCCATGGCAAAGATGGACTCCATAAGGCTAGCTCTAGCCATTGCAGCTTCGAAAGAGTGGGAAGTACATCACATGGATGTGAGGTGTGTTGTAATACCCCAATTTTAACCCCATTTGCATTTAAAGATACATGATGTATATTTTGTAATTAATCGTGGTATGAAGCTAAAGGAAAAATCCCCACCATCGATTTGGTTGTGTATGTTTTGGCAATTAGGATCGTTGCCGATGGTATATCGTGCTATCCGGCACATTAGAGTTTGGCATCATGTAAATATGCACATCAATTAAAATAAACTTACTGCCAGCTACGATGGTGCACCGTTAAAATGAAAAGGGCATGATTCCTAACGTTAAGGGGGGGGGCATTGTTTAACCCATGGGAGCCATTGGGGAAAAACCATGTGTCAAACCTTAAACCCTTATTTTAGCTGAGGCAGTTAATGCTGGGTAGGGGTGGGTGGCAAGCTTGCCCCAGGTGCCTCCACAGCTGGTTCAGTCATGCATGAGTTGGGAGTGGTCTCCTCATGTACTGTTTGGGATGCCAACCATTTTTGTTCTGTCCACTCTCCCCATCGTCGGCCGTTTGTTTTCCTCACGCCAAGATGAATTAAAAGGATCCACAATCCATGGATTGGGGGTTCGATTCTCCTTCTCTCACTTATTGGTGGTCTGTGTAAGTTTCCCCTTCACACAGGAGTAATGTTTACCTCACGCGCAATTTGGGATTGTGTTCTCCTGCGGCGAACTTGAAGAGCAGCCTGAGAGGCACGATGCCGGCTGTGTAAGTTTTCTCCCTGTCGATTGTGGTTTGCGAAGATGTTTTCCCTTATCAATGTGGGGGTCTGGATATTTCCCTTTTTTATTACTGTGTAATGTGCTGTGGCTTCATTGTTGAGAAGGGACCATTGTTTTCCCATGTTTTCTGGTTGTGTCTGGATGGTGTAATGTCTTGCTACTTGATCGTTGAACCATGGCTGTTGTCTTCACTGATCGGTGGCTGCTATGAGCACCTATGTGGTGTTGGTTGTGTTTTCCTCCACGCTTTGGAGCTGCTGTAGATTACAATTGTGTTGTTTTGGCCACGATAGGCCCAAGAATAAATTAGGGACCGTTTTCCCCTGTCAAAGCTGTAATCACTTGGTTTTACTGCGGGTATGCAGTGGTTGGTCTTTTGACTGTGTGGAGTGGGATTGAAGGCTGGGTATGCTTGAGAACCTGGGTTTGGGAGCCACACAGATAGAGTTAGATGGATGGCTTCTTCTCCACAACCCAGAAGAGCACTGGCAAGGGAAGTCAGGGCTTGAGGGACTGTGAAGCAGAGAAGGGACTGATTCCTGGTGTTGGGTGTGTGTGGGTGTCTTAGAGGTCAGGCTAGCTCTAGTGTAGGCGTCCTTAGCTATTCCATGATCTCACCAGCTTAGCATTTAGCCTCCCCCAGCTCTTTGATATCCTGATAAGCCCTACTGTGTGGGATTGGATGACTTATGTACCTTGGCTATGTGTAAGCCTGCTTAGTCCCTTATTCCTTGGGGAATCATGCCCAGCTCGGGGTTGGAAGTGTTGCTGAGAGATTGATGAGCACGCTGGCCTATGATTGGGTGGAATGTTACAGCGACGTAGCTGGTTGCAGGACAAGTTCTTTATGAGAAAAGTATCTATGTCTATTTCATCTCTGCAATTATATTTGATGGCTAATAAACTATGATGAACATGTTGAATTCTTGAATGTATGTTTGCTTCCGCTGAGAATGTAAATGATTATGCATCTTAGCATGTTTTATGTTTTAAGAATTTTATTTCAGCATTTTATGTATGTTCATGTTTATGGGGCTAGTTTCCAGGTTGTTGGATGGTTTGGTAGCGTCCTCTTTTCCGGTCGGAGGGTCAAGGATGTTACAGTTTGGTATCAGAGCCCAAGGTTGTAGCATGGGCCTGAATGGGCCATGAAAGATCAGATAGCAGAGGTAGCTTTCCTTCTTCCCAGCAGCGATCAGAAAATTGTGGCAGGAAAATTCAGAAATTTTTTTAAGTACCAGAATCATCGGCCATCGGAAGACGTTAGTGGTTCATGTGCCCACCGTTGCGGAAGCCTAGAGCACTAGTCTTCCGACGAGGAAAATTTCTGACTGTCCATGCCGATATGCTTTAGTTCACCGATCGGAAGAGAATAGTTAATTTGGTCGACGATGGATAGGAGATGTTCGAGACGATGAAGCGATGGAAGAAGGTAAAGAGAAAGACTTTGAAAATTTTTTCTAAGTCCGACCATCGGCGATCGGCAGAAGATAGTTGTTTTCATCACCGATGGTTAGACAAGGGAACTGCCAATGAACTACATCGAAAACATTTAGCTAATGGCACACCCGCCATTGCGGCAGTATAAGACACTATCCACCTGACGGATATAGGTTCTGCTTATAAATGCCGTGATGGTTGTGTTTTAGTCACCGATCGGAGAAGAATAGTGGTTGACATTGCCGATGAATAGTTGAAGGAAGAGCTGATGCAAGAAGAAAATTCAAAAATTTTCTAAGGCACGGGATCATTGGCCATCGAAAATTATTAGTGCTATGGGTTGCCGATGGATATCGGAAGAAGTTAAGGGTTTGCACGCCCGCCGCTGCGGAAGTCTAGAGCACTAAGCTTCCAATATACAAACATTTCGACTGTCGATGCCATGATAGTTGTGTTTCAGGTCGTCGATTAGAAATCCTTAGTGGATCAGATTGTCGATGTGGTGGGAGAAGTTGTTGTTTGAGTGGCCGACACATCGGGGGAGAATAGAAGATGGGATCGCCGATAGACAGAACCAGAGGCTTCGATGAGAGTTATTTGTTTGGAAAGCCGACGCGGTGACAGACAAGGGAAGAAAAATTCTGAAAATTCTCAAAGTGCAGAAAGCATAGATGAAACCACCGATGAGCGTTGTCAAAATAATTTAGTCGTAAGGATTCTTCAGTTGCGGTTGTCAGTTGAACTATCGTTCCAACGACTAGAAGTTTTGATCTCCGATCGAAAAAGGTTTTCAGCATTGAGGAACTGCCGTTGCAGACGTCTAAGGGACTGAGTGTCTGATGCCATAGTGGCTAGTGTACTCGATTGCCGATACGTCGCAGTCCTTGGCATCACCGATGATGGTTTTGCAGCACTGGTAAAGGGCTCGGAAGCTTAGATGGATGGGGATCCGAAACGGCAGAAGGCGTTAGGTATTTGACCGGCGATGAACAGTCCTTGGCATTGCCGATGCAGATCGGAATCCTAGACCACGACGGGTCCGACACGCCGGAAGGAAATAGGTGAACAAACTGCCGACGGGCAGTGGAGGAAATTAGACGTTCTGATCACTGAAACATCGGAAATTTAGTTGGGATGAGACCCGCTTTTAACAAAGGAGAATATTGGGTTTTTCTAGTGAAATTTCCACTGAATATCATCTTGTGTTCAGTGAAGAATTTTCTCATTGTATTTTCAGCAGTTTCAGGACTGAAAAGGAAGAGAATTCCAGGTGGCTGAGGTTGACATTTCAGACCCAAAATTTAGTGGTGTGTCTTGCCATCATTTTTGAAATGATGTGGTTTTCACACCCGAGGTCAGAATGAAGCATGAGGATAGGCATTGGAAATATTATCCAACAGGGAACAAGGGGGAATCCCCAGAGTTCAAATTCGGTGCTGCAAAGTACTAGTGGCTGTCAGTATGGAAAAACCAGCTATTGTGTGGAAAAGGAGTTCCATGCAAAGATGAGGGATTTGAAAAGGGAAAATTCCTTAAACCCTGTATTGCTAATTATAATTACATTTATAAGTTTCATACATGAAATGTATGAAGATATGCCTTGCATGCATAGGATATTACATGTTGGTAAGATTAGTGAGAATTATACATGTATAATGAACCACTAATGGTAATTATTGCATTGGTGTTGGCATTAGTGGGAAAACCAATGACAACCTGGACATGGCTGAATATGTTGCTGATGCTGGTGAATGTGACCAGAAACCCTACGAAGAAAGGAATGAGGCAACAAGTCCAGAATCAAAAGTTGGTGAGCAAATTCTACAATCTCCTGCAAGGGACCAACCAAACTGGTAATGTCAAGGGTGTAAGTAGGACCCATGAAGGTAAGAGTTTAATTATGGCAATTGCATGGAGTGGTAAAAGCAAGAGATCTCGTACCATTTGGGTATTTGAATTTTATACTGAATTCATAGAGAAATGTGTCATGACTGTATTATGTTGTTATGTGCTTAGTAGCCCAAGGAAAGTAAGCATTGATGATTTTCATTATAGTCATGCATCCTAAATGTAGTAGTTATGGTTGGGCCATGCATGGTATGTTTGAATGCATAGTATTCCTGAATCAATGCATGTTAGCATTTAGTGGGTATGCTTGAAAAGATTTTATAAATCTTGTAGTTATGCATTGAATGGATGCATATGAAAAGTATGGGTAAATGATGTAGATATGCATACACAAGTATGGGTGAAAATGTTGTGATGCAATGCATGAATGCATAAGGATAGTGCATATGTCATTATGAATAACTAATGGCTGAAATGATGAATTGTTGACAATTCTGGAACCATTTCAAGAGCTGATGTGAATGCAGGATAGTAAGTGCATGAAGAGGGTAGTCATGATCAAGTGGCTGTCGTAAATGCTCTATGGAAGGGCAAGGTGGTGCAATGATACGCTTGTGAAGTAAGGAGTATCTAAACAATTCATTTAAATTGCATAAATGATGTGACTATACCTTGCACTTTAGTATGACAATGATTGTGTAGTAGTATTGATATGCTAACAGCTGGAAGCATTTGAATTTTATAATTCTGAAAATGCTTCAGTGATTGTTGCAGCAATGAAAAAAAAAATTATATGCATCCAGACTTACCAAGTGTTTGGCTGATTGAAGTTCAGGTTTCAGGTAGATTGTTTGGGGTTTGGCAAAGTGGGTAAGACCATGAAAAAGACCAGAATATACCATGTGAAAGAGACAAACCTCATGAGAAGAGTCTCATGGCTATGAAAATAGTCTGTATGCAGAATGAGTTGTCAATTTGAATTTGTAAATTTCAGATTTGAGAAATTGCTGACAACTACTAATCACTATTGGCTTGCATATAATTGCGTTAGGAGGACGCATTGTAAGCGGGTGTCCATGTTATGCTAGTAAGCATAAAATCATAATGGATATAATGGTGCCGCTTACAAGAGACCCACAATTGAGGATCACCTCATTGCCAAGCAAATCAATTTCTGTAGTAAACAGAGTTGCAAATTCTCATTGAATTTAATTACTAATGTCATTGCTTGGTTATGGAACAATCAAATTTGGATTGTATTATTAGATAATGATTGACTGTTTGGATATTTGATGAATGTTCCAGGGGTACACATTGCAGGAAGACCATGTGTAATGGCCTGCAGGAGCCAAACTTCATGGGAAGGTTTTCCTTATCTTGGAAATGGGTTTCAGGTGAAACTCCATTGGACATTTTGGAAATGTCCCATCTGCACGGCATGTTTGGTAAGAAACATGAGTGAGATGGTATATATTATGTTGGTAAGACATGTGTGGATATGGAATGTGAAAGGAGTTGCGATGGAAAACCGAGGGACTGTTAACTCAGAGAAGGGAGCCCCCATTCCTCCTCAACGAAGGAATACTTCCTCGGCAAATGGATAAGTGTTCTGTGACCTTAGATAAGAATATGCATGTCAAATTGTTAAATTCAATATGTCGAGCATGTTTTGATTTTATTTCCATTATGGCAGATTGCTTGAGTATGAATAGGGCTTACATGGAACACATCGGAAAGGGGTGCACACTTTCCCGATGTCGAATCATGAAAGGGTTTTCAATATTGATTACACCCTAGGGTGTGGACGCACTCTTGGTGTCTCAATACTTGATAGTGAATGATATGAAATATGATTACATTTTTAGAGAAATAATGCTGATGAGTTGCTTATATTTCTTGTATTGTTAGGCTAAATAGATGCAGTCTGGTGTTGCACACTAAATGGACAATGGCTTGGGCTCCTCCTACATCCTACTGAAGAGCACAGAGAAGGAGACATTCCCAAGGGACTTAAGAGCAGAGAAGGGAGTGGTTTATTGTGTTGTATGTGGTAGTGGAATTAGAGCTCATTGCTGGAAATGAAACTTGAAAATGGTAATGATAAATTTTCCTTCCTAGATGGCATGAAGATGTACTGGAAGGAGATGTTGGGCTATTATATGCCTAGGGATCCATAGTAGATCCTAGACCTGGGAAGGGTTGTTTATTGTTGATGGCCTGATAAACCCAACTGTGTTGGCATGGGTGATGATTGGTTGTTGATATAAGTGCATTGTTGATATAAGTGTACTGCTGATAAAAGTGCAGATGATTTGTTGACGGTCTGATAAACCCAACTGAAGGTTGGCTTGACTGTGTAATTATTGATGTTGTGGAAATTGTGGAAATGTTACAGTGTTGGCTTGACTACCTACAATCTGATAAACCAAACTAATAGCTGGCTTGGCTGAGTAGCCTGAGAAACCCAGTAATGAATTGGCTTGATTGCCTGCGACCTGATAAAACCAATTGTGTATTGGCTTGGCTGAACGGTCTGATAAACCCAACTAAAGGTTGGCTTGATTGTGTAATTATTTGATGTTGTGGAAATTGTGGAAACGGTATAGTGTTGGCTTGACTACCTGTAGTCTCATAAACCCAATTGTTGGATGGATTGGCTGAATATCCTCATAAACCTAGTAGTGTATTGGCTTGATTGGCAACATCCTGATAAACCCAATTGTATATTGGCTTTGCTGGACGGTCTAATAAACCCAACTGTAGGTTGGCTTGACTGTGCTATATATATATATATATATATATATATATATATATATGGATGTTGTGAAGCAGCCTACGTGCTGACCTAACATCCAAGTCCATAGGTGATCCCAAGGCTTGCAAAGCAAAGCAGGATCATGTGGACCAACGAGGAAATGCATAATACATATAAGTATTGGATTATCTTGCAATTCGTGCTTATGAATATGCATGTGTATATGATTTGGTTATAATGTTTTAAGCTCTTGTTTAAGAGATAAAAAATGATGAGAATAAACTAAACATGTGAATTTATTCAATGTTTGAATATAGGTATCGTTGGAAGCGAGGACTATGAGAGCATCCTAGGGGTGCATGTGGACATGTGACTATCTTGAAGAGCTCAGAATGAGCAGTAATGAAGAAGGTGCTAGTGAGTCTATGAAGTTTCTAGCAGCTGAGACAAACCATGTGGAGAGGCCCCATGGTTGAGAGGTCTGAAATAGACCAGAGACACTAAGTGTCATGACTAAAAGGGATTGTTCCAGCATTCGTAGTGAAGTGAAAGAGGCTGAGAGCATGAAAAGCCACATCGGTGGTGTGGGTTCCAGGATGGAACTAGACAAAGAGGGGAAAAAAAAACCTCTTGCTGCTCTCTCTTTCCTTTCAATTATATATATATATATATACTTATGCATTTGAAAACATAAGACTGTTGAATTCATGTATGACTGAAAATAGAATGTGTCTATTTGCTTAAAATAATTATGAATGTTGGAATGGTTAATTCCCTGCCCAAGAATGGACATGAATGAGCTCATGTGCCTGTTGGGAAGGCATGAAAAATATGAAAGTATCCTTAATGAGACTTGGACTGTCATGCCAATTGGGCAATAAATTGACTGATTTTAATGCCTATATTATGCTTGGTCTAACAGAATTTCAATCATGCATTTCACATGTGAGAAAAGTGAAGTCCAGTGTGCACATCGATCATGGCAGCAGACCAAAAGCTACTGGACTTGGTTGGAAGTCTTCTTCAAGCAATTTCCAAGACCCAAGAAAATCTTGGAGAGATGTTCAAGATACAGAAAAGTCCCTAGACTTGGGGATGAGCCAAAAGCTAAGAAACAGCAAGAGAAGCTCGTGGAAGCCGAGGGGCTTGGTTCTGAAAGTTCAAGTAAATAATTGAACGTGGGACAGATCTACAAAATTTTAAAATTTGATGTGAAAATTGTATATGTATTGGGACACCAAGGATAGTGCTATTCCAAGGGGGAGGGGATTGTAATACCTTGGTTTTGACCCTGTTTTCATTTAAAGGTACATGATGTATATTTTGTAATTAATTGTGGTGTGGAGCTAAAGGAAAAAGCCCCACCATCGATTTGGTTGTGTATGTTTCGGTAATTGGGATCGTTGTTGATGGTATATCGTGCTATCTGACACATTAGAGTTTGGCATCATGTAAATATGCATATCAATTAAAATAAACCTACAGCCAGCTATGATGGTGCAACGTTAAAATGAAAAAGGTCATGATTCCTAAGGTTAAGGGGGGGGTTGTCTAACCCGTCGGAGCCATTGGGGAAAATCCATGTGTCAAACCTCAAACCCCTGTTTTAGTTGAGGTAGTTAATGCTAGGTAGGGGTGGGTGGCAGGATTTCCCCACACACTTCCACAGCTGGTTCAGTCACGCATGAGTTTGGAGTGGTCTTCTCATGCACCATTTGGGATGCTAACCATTTTTGTTCTGTCCACTCTCCCCATCGTCGACCATTCATTTTCCTCACGCTGAGCTGAATTAAAAGGATCCATGATCCATGGATTGGGGGTTTGGTTCTCCTTCTCTCACCAATTGGTGGTCTGTGTAAGTTTCCCCTTCATGCAAGAGTACTGTTTACCTCATGCGTAGGTCGCGATTGTGTTCTCCTGCCGCGAGGTTGAAGAGCAGCCTGAGAAGCACGATGTCAGCTATGTAAGTTTTCCCCCTGTCAATTGCGGTTTGCGCAGATGTTTTCCCCTATCAATGTGGGGGTCTGGCTCTTTCCCTTTTTTCCGATTGTGTAATGTGCCGTGCCTTCATTGTTGAGAAGGGGCCGTTGTTTTCCCACATTTGCTGGTTGTGTTTGGACGGTGTAATGTCATGTTACTTGATCGTTGAACCATGGCTGTTGTCTTCACTAATCGGTGGCTACTGTGAGCACCTATGTGGTGTTGGTTGTGTTTTTCTCCACGCTTTGGAGATGTTGTAGGTTACAATTGTGTTCTTTTGGCCACGATAGGGCCAATAATAAATTAGGGATTGTTTTCCCCTGTCAAAGTTGTAATCACTTGGTTTTACTGCAGGTGTGTAGTGGTTGGTCTTCGGACTGTGTGGAGTGGGATTGAAGGTTGGGTATGCTTGAGAACCTGGGTTTGGGAGCCACACAGACAGAGTTAGATGGTTGTCTTCTTCTCCACGACCCAGAAGAGCACTGGCAAGGGAAGTTAGGGCCTAAGGGACTATGAAGCAGAGAAGGGATTGATTCCTGGTGTCGGGTGTGTGTGGGTGTCTTAGAGGTTAGGCTAGATCTGGTGTAGGCATCCTTAGCTCTTCCATGAGCTCACCAGCTTAGCATTTAGCCTCTCCCAGATCCTTGATAGCCTGATAAGCCCCACTGTGTGGACTTGGCTGACTTGTGTACCTTGGCTATGTGTAAGCCTGCTTAGTCCCTTTTTCCTTGGGGAATCATACCCAGCTCGAGGGTGGCAGTGTTGCTGAGATATTGATGAGAACGATGGGGTGGAACATTGTAGCAACGTATCTAGTTGCGGGACAATTTCTTTATCAAATAAGTATCTATGTCTATTTCATATCTGGAATTATATTTGATGGCTAATAAACTATGATGAACATGTTGAATGCCTGAATGTATGTTTGCTTCCACTATGAATGTGAATGATTATGCATCTTAGCATGTTTTATGTTTTAAGAATTTTATTTCAGCATTTTATGTATGTTCATGTTTATGGGGCTAGTTGCCCGGTTGTTGGATGGTTTGTAGTATCCTCTTCGCCGTCGGAGGGTTAGGGACGTTACATGTGCTTTCCTAAATGGAGATATCAGTGAATATATTTACATGCAGCAACCTGATGGTTTGTTTCTAATCCATATTTAGTGTGTAGGTGAAAGAAATCATTGTATGGGCTCAAGCAAGCCCCCAGGGCTTGATATGCCAAGATTGATGGCTTTCGGTTGTCACCGAGTTTTGTTCAATGCAAGTCTGATCCTAATGTATATTTGAAGCTGATTCATGGTTCTTTGATGGTTATTGTCTTGTATGTGGATGACCTACTAATTACAGGAAGTTCAAATAAAGAGATTGCCTCCTTGAAGGATGCAATGAACCATGCATTTTCTATGACATATTTGGGATTGTTGAGCCAATTCTTGGGTCTCGAAATTGCTCAATCCCAACATGGAACCAAAGTAAATCAGTCCAAGTATACTTCAGATTTTCTGATCAAGTTCAACATGAAATATTGCAAGCCAAGAAAGACTCCTTTCCTTTCAGGAGTTAAGCTTGAAGAAGCAGGTTCTTTTCCTATGGTAAATAATACACTATATAGGCAGTTGATTGGGTGTTTGCTTTATCTTACACACACTCAACCTGACTTATCTGATGCGGTTAGTGTGGCTTCGAGGTACATGTATCAGCCTCATGAGATCCACTGGAGAGAAGCCAAGAGGATCCTAAACTTTGTTCAAGGAACAAGAACTCATGGGATCTTCTACAAAGCAAAATATAATCTTGATTTGATTGGATTTACTGACAGTGATTGGGCAGGTGACAACACAGATCGAAAGTATACATCAGGATATGTTTTCATGCTTGTAGAAGGACCAATCATCTACTCAAGCAAGAAGCAAAGTGCCATAGCACTCTCATCTACAGAAGCAGAGTATAAAGGAGTTGTAAATGCAACAACTCAATGTTTGTGGTTGCAGGGGATACTTGGAGATTGTGGCTTCGAATCAGAATTGTTACAACTGATTTTACCACACATGGTGAATAAAAATTTCATGGCCTTCCCTGTCCCTCTGCAGACTCCTTAGACCCCATGGACCAATTTTGTACCTTTGATGTCTCCAAGATCATCCCTAAAAACATGCAAAAATTGCCATACATGAATTTTAAACACTTTCTCATGTACATATGCGGGTTTGACCCTAAAACCGCGTACATAGGGATGTGTGCAAAAGGCCAAATACTTTTGGAGTTTTTCTTGATGTGGATCTGACTCACTTGTCTCTTGGCCTTCCATATGCCTTGAGATTGCTCGGATTCGACCTTTCATTGCCCCATTGAAGAGCTATATAAGGAACCCTTTGGACACATTGAAGGCATGAGAAATTGAGAGCAAGAAAACTATAGTCCATTATCGCCGGAGCTTATACTTGAGTCTACATCCCTTTGTCCCTTGGAGCACTTTTGTGTTCTTCCCAAGCTTTCCTTTTGCTTGTGAGCTTGCAATCGAGAGATGTAGGATTGACGTGGAGGCCCAAGTGGGGGACTCAGTTTATCCGATTCGCAGACGTGCTGACAGAGGTTGTCTTTATTGTAATCTCTGTTTTATATGAATAGAAATATCTTTTCCTATCCAATAATGTGTACCTGAATGAATATTTGATCCATGGATGATTTCAAATGCTTATATGTTATTGATTATATATGCTAGAGTAGGTCTAACACGATTATATATAGCATGCTTTTCTTGTTTATTGAATGTTGAGGAAGCAATTTATCAATTCAAGCTGGAGTTGGAAAGCTCAATGAGGATCTACATCAACCGCCTGGGATAAGGTACAAATTGAGATCCTTTAGTGTTAGATATTTGGTTTCTCTTGCATATAGGAAATGATTGATTTCTGGAGTCAAGCTGTCTATTGTGGTACCCCAAGCCACAGGAATTTCTCTCCATAACTATTATGGAGAGAAATTCCTATGGCTTGGGGTACCACAACAGACAGCTTGACTCCAAAAATAAATCCTTTCCAATATGCAATAGAAATTAAATGTCTAACACTAAAGGATCAGACCTCGTACCTTATTCCAAACGGTTGAAGTAGATCCCCGTTGAGCTTTCCAACTTCAGCTTGAATTGATAGATTACTTCCTCAACAACAAGTAAACAATACAAGCATTCTATATATCATGGTGTTATATCTATTATAGCATATATAATAAATAATGTATAAGCATTTGACATAATCCCATGGATAAAATATTCATTCAAACACACATTATTGGAAAGGAAAAGATATTTCTATTAATATAAATCAAAGATTACAATAGATACAACCTCTGTTGACACGTCTGTGAATCGGAGAAACTGAATCCCCCACTTGGGCCTCCACGACTTCAATCCTCCATCTCTAGATAGCAAGCTCACAAGCAAAAGGCAAGCTTGGGAAGAACACAAAAGTGCTCCAAGGGACAAAGGGATGCAGACTCAAGCATAAGTTCCGTCAACAATGGACTATAGTTTCTTTGCTCTCAATTCTCTCTTATGCCTTCAATGTATCAAGGAGTTCCTTATATAGCTTTTCAAAGGGGTAATGAAAGGTCGAATCTGAGCAATCTCAAGGCATAGGGAAGGCCAGGAGTCAAGTGAGTCGGATCCATGTCAAGGAAAACTCGAAAAGGATTTGGATTTTGTACACATCCCGATGTATGCAGTTTTAGTGGTCAAACTCGCGTATGTACGCGATTATAGGTTTAAAATTCGTGTGTATCATTTTTCACATGTTTTTAGGGATGGTCAGGAAAACATCAAAGGACAAAAAATGGTCCAAGGGGTCTAAGGAGTCTGCAGTGGGATAGGGGAAGGCCATACAAAGTGTGATTCACCTGGAGTGGTGAAATTAGGTATAACAGATGCCCCCTAATGTGTGAGGTCAGAGGGGTCATACGATGGCCGAAATACATTATAAGTCCATCCCAGAAGTGGAGTGATGAAGGATCCCAAATGGAAGACCAACCACCCAATCAGCATAGTACAATAATACAACTCTGCACATAACTGCAAATACATATAGCAGTCCCAGATACATAAGAGTACAATGGCCATGAATAGGCATGATACAAGATATCACATAAGTGGTCATCGCCACATACAATATACATAGATCAGAATCTCCATGATGAATATATACAAAGGACCATGATCTCCATAATGGCTGAAGATATATAACAGATCAAGATCTCCATAGTGGCTGGAAATGTCTGACATATACTGGAATCAAGTCACAAGAGATGAAATCTCATGAGCACTGGCACGATCAAGTAGGTAGCATATAAGAGATGCCACCAATCTGGAAGGTCTTCTACACAAACCGCTATGAGTACATGTCCTACTATGCGAATAAAGGTGTCAAGGTCGAACATAGTAGTCCATTGTCTGATTACCAGTCATTAATGTATACCGTTAATAGACGCGAGATCACCCACCGATAATGAAAATGGGAATCAAGGTACTAGAGTGCAAACTAACAAGTGTGAATAAATGTGTTGAGATCGAACACTTTAGTGGATCCATCGATCAGGGGACATTGATGTATTCCCAAAGACTGTCGATGGCGAGAGAACCTACCACTGATGACTGCAAGTCTCAAGGCACTCAAAATGACTCTAGATTCCAATCCCAGAATAAATGATATGAAGTCGATGGGATGAAATCTACTAGAAGGAGGGAATTAAGGCACCCCCCATCATCCAACACGAGGTACTCAGCAAAGTTGTATAATATGGAAGGACTCGATCATAAGGTGAACGAACCAGTAACTGTACCAGGAATGACCGACATGCAAAGTCAAGATAACTGAGGAATGGCCGACTCAGGCTTCAACTTCCATTGAACAAGAGCATAATGGTGTATGGTGACTGAATAGAGGCAGCATAGACTCGATATAGAAATTGGGACATCTCTGCAACACAGGAAGCATCGACAGAGGCTCCATAGGGACTGGAAGCTTAACCAGTCGATGGAGATAAACTCAGATAAATGAGTACAGCTCCTAAAGTCAAACTATAACCCAACCAATGGATGTGATATACAGTGCTATGTTCGAAGGCAACATGACTCGATAGCTGCCAAAGATAACATCTTTCCTTGTCCAGCTTTTTTGTTTTTTGATTTTGTTTTTGGACTTTTTCAATTATTTAAAAAGCTTGAAAAAAAATAAAATGGCTTTATAGTTATAGACTAGGAGGAGATGAGTGTCATAAGGGAAAACAAACTAGTTCCAAGCAGTGGAACATACCTATGCTCAATGAAAGGATACATGTGTAGGATATCGACACTCGGGGGAAAATATTCTCCCGGTAAAAAGGGAAACAAGCTGCGAAGGATATATAAAAAATGGCTCTGCATGGCTAGACATGAGACAAGCTCGGGCTATATGGATGAAATACAATGTCAGGGAAGCCGGCATAAAGCTCAATAAGGTAGGAAAATCTCATGATAATGCATTCACAACTTGACATGAGGGAGTCCTGAGGGAAATAGGCCAGTAAAAGATCAAGAGGAGTATGAGGCTCTTGCGAAATGTCATGGCAGTACTATACAATGGACTCCCACACCCTAAAGGAGAAAACGTCAGCATGGGCACCACATGCAAATAAGGCACTAACTAGGGTATCCATGTAAGGTGAAGCTCTACCACTCATATCATGCCACTTCTAAAACAACAAGAAGGTTATGTGACATAATAGAGTGGGTTCGTACCTAAGGTCATGATGAGATGGTCATAAGGTCATGCAAAATGAAAATGGTGATGAAACCTAACCTATATGCTAGTTTAGATATAATACCTGAGATCGGTATGAACGAGTCAATCCAACGGCTGAAACTGCACTGAGAAAGGTCCTCTACATCATAAATTATGTAAAAAATAGTCCAAAATGGTTAGAAAATGTTGAAACTATAGGAAAGGGGGTAAAAATTTTCAATTATTTGAAATTTTCTATAAATAGTAAAAAATTCAAAATATTATAAAACATTTGAAACTTTTACCCATTTGAGCTCAGATTTTCCACAGCAAATTCTAGGAGATCCAGCCAGTGGAATCCACTACCGTTTCTTCCAGGTATTTACCCATTCTCTTATCTTCCATTTCAATGAAATTTTTATCAAATTCCATGGTCAGTTAAGATATCTAGGCCAAACTAAAAAGGGCACTGCGGCCCACGCGAAAATCAAGGGTTTTTCCGCATATAGGGCTGGATATATGTAGAAAATTCCCCCAAAGCCGTGTACATAAGCGGCTGTTTTGAAAATAGTCGCGTATGAGGCCGTGCATAAGGTTTTTTCAATAATCTAATGGACAAATTTTCAATTTCTTGTGCAGGATGGTCCTAGAGTGGAGAAAGCATGAACATGGTGAGCTAGAGGAAGTAGTAAAGGCTGATCTAATGCCTCAACAAGCTCTATGTGCATGTGGACTCTATAATTTTTGGTGTCTTGGTGGTTTGAGGGCCAAACCAAGACTATTACAGATGCTGGTGGATTACTGGGATCCAAACTCGGAGTCCTTCCAGATAGATGGGATGTCCCTCACTATAGAGGTGGAGGACATATACTTCATTACTGGGCTTTATAGACGAGGGGAAGTGGTGAAAATTCATTCTCATGGTGGGCCAAGAGGTGGCTTGACTATCAACAAGTACATTCCGGTGTACTGCTATCCATACACAGAGAAGGTGGGGATTCAGGTCCCTACCAATGCTATACAAGTGCTGGGCCTAAATGCCATACTATTGACATTGGGCAGGATAGCAGGCTTGGCATCACTCCACCAAGCCTCGCGGCCTCTGATGTTCTATGCAGTGGAGTGCATGAGACCCATGATTTATGACTAGAGCACTACACTACTGAGAAACATGAAACATCATTTCAGTGAGTGTAAGGCAGGCAGAGTGCGGAACTTCGGGTTCAACAATATTTTGAGCACATTTTTCTTTGAGCGTGTTCTAGGATTGAGCCCTAGAGTGAACGTTCCTCTTCACGGGGTTCGAGATCTGGCCCAACGACGTTGGGCAGATGCTATGCGCATACTGGGGGGTGGTAGGATGGCCAACCCCTATCCAGCTGACTTCTTTCCATGGTGGCAACGACAGACAGTTGCCATCGATGACTACCTCTATGCAGGGATAGATTTCCAGGGGGACCCAGACATGCCGCTACCACCAGGATCGGCATATGGCGATATAGGTAACGAATCTCGAGCCTCTCTTTTTTTTAATTTTTTGAGTTATTTAAATTTTTTGTGTTTTTTGATTATATGGAATCAAAAAGACATATTTTTGCATGACAATACATAGTGACGTCTACCATTTGTGTGCATATGTGGGACCACAGTGGCCAGAAGGCTTCCCTCGTCATAGATGGAGGGGAAGAGGAGATGACATCATGGGTTTGGATGCAGAGCAGATGCTCCAGAGCATTCATACGAATTTTGTGAGATTGACACACAGGGTTCCCATGGCGCAAGTCGAGGACTTTCCTGAGGCTATGCAATGCCAGGTGGTAGGGGTACCACGAGCATGGGTGCAATTATTCCGATGGCTAGCTAGAGCCGTAGTGACCTTCCATTATCACAACCCTCCTCCTCCTCCACAGGATTAGATACCTAGGATTGTATACATTTTGTACTACCATGTATTATATGTTGGTGGCTCAAGAGCCCCAATTTTGTATCATGACACTATGTATTATCACATTTTGGATGTTATATAAAATTTTTATGGTGATCGGTTTATTTATTTACATGTGTAAAAATTGTGTTTGTGATTAATTTACTGTGAATGAAACAAATGCCAATCTAACACGTACTTAGCATATGAGTCAGCAACTTGATTATTAATTCTTGGAATATGTATGTATGTTATATTGTCAAATTGTCTTTCTAATAATCTCACATGTAAGAATCTTCTTAATAACGTTGGATCTCTAACATGGTACAAACCATTAAGCTGTGACACTACTAAATCTGAATCAAGACGTACCTCAAGAGAGAGAACGCCATGTGAAATGACATCCCGTAGAAGCTCAATAATGGCACTATATTCAGCAACATTGTTGGAAGATGGCCGCAGACATATGCCTCCTGAAGATAGTACCTGACCCATAGGAGTATAAATCATCCAAGCAGCAGAGGCTGAGTGTTGAGTGTGACGGCTCGCACCATCTGCGAATCCTATGTAGGTGGAAGATTCCATTGACATCTGCCAAAAGAAATGGAAACTAATCACAAACCTGATCATGATAAGAAAAATACCTAACTATGCAAAATTGTACAATAATATACAATAACCAGCCTTGGCTGAAAATCATGCATAGTACTTCTTGAGATAGATCCCATTCCTAGGCTCCGCCAAGGCCGTTCTTTCATAATCCACTAGCTCATAAGCTCCCTTCTCTAAGACACGTTTGACCACGTAAGGACCACGCCACATAGGATTAAATTTTCCTGCGCCCAAGGGTTATTTCGGTTGATCCCACAAAAGGACCAAGTCTCCCTCACTAAACCTCCTTGGACGGATAGACTTATCGTACTGGCCCTTTATACGACATTTATTGACTTCTAAAGCCACCAAGGCATCCTGACGCTGCTCATCAAGTTGCTCAAGGTGGACCAGACACTCCTCCAATGGTGAAGTGTCTGGTAAGAGTTCTACAACTAGTTTTAAAGAAGGAATCTCGCATTCAACCGGAAATATTGACTCCACTCCATGTACAAGTTGATATGGATAAAAACCTATGGCAGTCTTAACAGCGGTTCTATATGCCCACAAAGAAGGATATAACACAATGTTCCAATTATTCTTGCTTTGTGCGATGGTTCGTTGGAGAATGGATTTGAGTGATTTATTCACTGCTTCTACCTGTCCATTTGCTTGAGGGTAGTAAGAGGAGGAATGCTCTTGCTTGTACCCTAACTTTGATGCCAACTCTTCCATCATACGATTCTGAAAGTGCGAGCCATGGTCAGTGACAAGCTCTTTCAGAATTCTGAACCGTGTAATAATTTGGTTGAATACGAAGTGGGCGGCTATCTCACCGTTGGATTGAACTGTAGGCATATCCTTAGCCCATTTCGTGAAGTAATCAACAACCACTATAATATGATGGTGCCCCCCAGCCGAAGCTGGGTTGCAATCCATAAAATCAATCCCCCACTTAGTGAAGGGACTGGCGGTGATAATGGGATGTAATGGGGCAGGTTTCGAGTGCATATTACGTGTGAACACCTGGCAAGGGTGGCACCTCTTGACCGCATCTACAAAATTCTTAAAGATCAACGGCCAGAAATAACCCGCTCTTAAAATATTTTGAGCTGTAGAAAGCCCAGATAAATGACCACCACACCCGCCTCCGTGGAAATCATTCAACAAAACCTCAGCCTCTTCATGAGTTAAACAAAGTTGTAAAATGGAATCTACCCCACGGTGGTACAAAGTGTTATCCACTATGAGGTATTTCTTAGACATGTGACGTAATTGTCGTCATTTATCTCGCGAGAGGTGAGTAGGGACCTTCAATGTTTGTAAATATATTATGATATCCCCATACCATGGGCCTAAAGTTGAGATTAAAAAGATGTGTTCATCGACAAACGTATCTTCACAAACCAACTCCTCGGCCTCGCTCAGGAAATCCAATATAAGCTCTGCAAAAATTAAATACTTCTTCAATTTTGCTGAAACAAATTCGAGATCGAATTCTTGCAGAATGACAATCCGGTTATTATATTTTCCCCCAATCATCCTTCGAGTGAGGACGAATTGAAATGGATTGACATGGGCTACAACCAAGGTCTGGCGAAGGAGAATATAATGTCTCAACCGCTGAACCGCATGTACAGTAGCTAAAGCAAGGTTCCCGACATGAGAATAATGAATCTCTATGTCAATAAGGTTCCAACTCAGATAGTATATGACATGCTCCTGGATCTCCTCATCCTCTTGAACCAAAACCATACTAATCATCTCTAAGGACGATGCCACATATAATAGAAAATCACGGCTATAGTCCGGGGGACTAATCACTGGGGCCGATTCTAGGGCTCGCTTGAGTGCATCAAAGGACTCCTGGGCTCGCTCATCCCAACAAAAGGGGGTGTCCTTCTTCAAGAGACGCATGAAGCCTCTAGTTAAATTGGCAAAGTTGATAACAAATCTTTGTAAGAAGTTTTCCATGCCTTGCAAACACTGAAGATGACGAATATTCTTCAAGGGAGACAACTGAAGTATTGCCTCAACCTTCAAAGGGTCGACTTTTATGCCCTCTTTAGAAACGATGAATCCTAACAAACAACTTGACTTCACACAAAAGATGCACTTATGAGGATTTAATCTAACCAAATAGTGCCGACATCTTTTGAATACCAATCTCAAGTGATAGGGATGACGCATTCTCATACGAGAATGAGCAGCAAGGTCATCCAAAAATACTTCGATAATTGACTTGATATTGTGGAAGATCAAGGTCATTGCCCGCTGAAATGTAGCTCCGGCGTTTTTAAGGCCAAAAGGAATTTTTTGATATGCAAAAGTTCCCCAAGGATAAATAAATGCAGTCTTATGTTGGTCCTTAGGTTTAATTTGTATCTAATTATACCCGGAAAAGTCATCCATAAAGGAAAAAACCTCGCTACCCACACACTCATCTAAAATATGATCAATAAATGGTGTGGGGAAATTGTCCTTATAAGGACAGGCACGATTCAAATCACAGAAATCAGTACATATGTGGATCACTCCCTACTTCTTATCCACCGGAATGGGGTTTGAAACCCACTCCGTCAAGGGAACGGGATAGATAAAACCGGCTTTTAACAACTTTTCTATCTCTACCTTAATCGCGGGTGCTTTCCTCAGATTCACCGCACGCAACCGTTGTCGAAAAGGCTTAGCATTGGGGTAAGTCTTAATGTCATGCTTGACAATACGAGGGTTGATACCTGGCATTTCGTCGTAAGACCAAGCAAAGATATCACAGAATTCTTTAAATAGCTCGGTGCATTCTAGAATCTCAGCATGGGAACATTCCGCCCCAATATAGAAATTCTCTATCCTGCCAGGATCGCGAGAGATAATGATAGCAATCATTGAAGATATGTTCACCATGTTTCCGTCAGCCATCTGACCAGGAGAGCTTAATGAAACCATCGGACTACCAACTCTCGCACTAAGAACCGCCCTAAAGTCCTCATCCTCCAAGTGGTCAAGCTCGGGAAGAAAGTAAGATCTATGATGGAGTTCCTCCCATGGTGGCTCAACTCCCGACATAGCCTCAATAATCACTTCATCTGAAGTGAAAACCATATCAAGGAAGTCATGCACGTGAGAAGACTCTACTACCCATGCCGGCATCACATAAGGGTCTTCCTCCTCTGTTCGTGAAGAGGAAGGACTAGGCTTTGCAACACACTCGAGATTAGCTTGATAAGCTATCATAGTTGTAGGCAGGTGCACGTCCGTCATGATGGGCCCATTCGGAGTACTCGGTTTAGGAAGAATCCAAGGATCTTCCATATGACTCATGCGGAAAGACATTGATCTCATAGATGTCGAAGCCTCACTAGAACTAGAACCTATTGTTAACACCCATTTTCTAGCAGAAGGATAAGAAAAGCCATGATGAAAGAGAAATAATAGTGGCTTGTCAAACTTTGGTTAAGTGGTATACAATAAGGATATGATGAGGAGCGAAAATGGTGAAGTTATCACACGATCGTATGGTGCAGAAAAAACAAGAGAAGATCAATGGTCTATATTAAGTCTGCTCTCGTGAAGATGCTAGGAGAATAAGCGTATGTTGACGGGTAATATGACGCATGGATCAACGATCATTGTTTCAACCGGATGAGATCAACGGTTTATATAAGTTTCGCTTTATGAACATGTGCGATGGTTAAAACAATGGAGCCCAACAGAATTGGATACGTGCCACCCAATCTGACGGCTGACAAATCAAGGTCGATCATATCTACGGCTGTGGATGATTCCGGAGTGTAAAGTTGCGTGGGGGATAAGTCCAGGACTCCCAGCGGAATCGGTACGTGTCACTCGATCAGACGGTGGGAAATTAAAGAGATATCACATCAATGGCTGAAAATGATTCTGGAGCCTAGACTTGCATGGAATATAGGATCCAAGCGCTTGGCGGAATCGGTAGGTGTATTTTGATCCAACAGTGGAGAAATAAGAGTCGATTTCATCGACGGTTGGGGATGAATCCGAAGTGGAGACTCGCATGATGGTTATGACCAAGGCATCCGGTGGAATGATTATCGTGGCATTTTAATCTGACGGTTAAAAATCAAAGTGAAGTAGATCAATGGTTACAAATGAGTCCGGAGTGGGGACATGCACGGCATTTAAAAGTAGATGGTGGTTGCGGAATATAAACCGCCGTCCACGTGGTGGATTGTGGCATACTCCGGAGGCTAAGGTGGTTTCGTGCAAACCATCGAAGGAGTACTCCCGAGTGGGGCCTTATAAAAGGAGGTTGACTTGTCTCATCTTATTTTATTGATTGGCTCCGGCGGGTGAAAAGGACTTGTGGATTTTTCAAATTTTGATTGCCAGTTTCGAGCACACCGAGCACATGCCTCTACAGTTAAACAGGTAAAGCTTAAACCCTATAGTTCGTTCGTCCGAATTGCCATTGTCAATTAAGTTATGGATAAAGGGGAATAATTATAGAGTGGTTGGGTTATAGCTGATAAAGAAGATTATATAGTTGACAGAGACAGGGGCATATGTGACCCCTTCCTATCTGTAGGAAGCGTGTCCATGAGTAAGGAAAGATTGTGGTATTACAATTCGCAAGGGAATGATGTGTTGAACATTTGTAAATCCTTTCTGTATTAATTCACCCTCGAGCAAACTCTCCATTTCCCAGAATTTGTAGAGTGGTGTGCTGTAAACTATTTACCTTCACAGAGAATTATCGTGAGTCAGTCCATGTCCCGGATTCTTTGTAAAGTCAATGCTAGAGTTATTCGTGAAAACCTCAACTTGCCTGAAAATTACCCTGATAACCGTGAGTCATTGAATGAGTTAGTCCTTGCTAAATTTTACAAGAAGTGTGAAACTGAAACCCGTTGTCAATTCCTGGCAAATATTCTGAATGAAGGTCAGTCTTTGGAAGGCTTTTTCTTACCTTACCCTGTACATATTTTTAAAAGTGAAGTCCAACTAGTTATATCTCTGGTTTGTCAAATATTGGGTCTGGATGATGATTGTCGCGTGAGCGAAGTCATCCTTGGTTTTTTATTGAGAATAAGTTCCTTAAGCTCTGAGTCTCAGTCAATTCCGGTGTTTAGTCTAGATGAGTACCTAGCTGAAACAATTCACCTTCAGCTAAGTGAGTTTCCAAAGGTTCGGTTTTTCAGATTTCAGACCTACTTGTTCAACATGCTGTTATGTTCTAATGTCATTAAGCTTCAATTTTTGAGTACAATCTGCTCTTCTGATTTGCCCAAGCAAATCAACATGTTCGAATTTGCTAATTCAATCATGTCGGAAATATATAGAATGTTGTTTGATGAATATTTGCCCTGTGTTTTGGACGAGATGAAATGTTTAATGCAGTCCTCACCCGAGGACCGAATTGGAGACTGGTTCCTGCACAAAGAATCCATTGTGTTAAGGATTTATGGATTCACAGGGCATCCCTATAAATTACCTGCTTTCTTGAACCCAAGGATTTTTGCTTTAGAATTCATGAGACAAAGGCTGCTGTCTGAAGAAGAACATTTTGGTGATTTGAAAAAATCTTCAAACATTAAATTCCCACTTAAGGTTGGCTCTTTCATTTTTAAAAGTAAAGGCACCTTAGTGTTCATAGAGAAATTGCTGGAGGATATGGATTTCCAAAAGGATTCAAAAATAAATTATGACCCCCACCATGTGATCTCATTGAGGAAGTAGGCCAACAAGAATAAACCATTTGAGCACCAGCCTATTGAGGGGTTTGCTGAAACGGCCAATTTGTTGCAGTTTACTAAGATATCAAATTCTGATGAAGATGCACATACTGTACCTGTCACAGCATCCCAAATAACAGAAGGTGCTAGTATTGTGATTAAGAGGAGTTTGTCTGAAATCGAAAGTATGGAAATTGACGAAGATGGATCACATAAGAAGGCAAAGTTGTTTCAAGGTGGTGAAATTTCAAATGAAGAGATTTCTGATGGTTCCAAAAACGTTGCTCTGGTTCCAATGAAGTCTGTGCAAGTAAATCAGTTTTCTTTCAAAAATGTAGATGGTTCAGAATCAAGCCCAATCTTTAAATCAAAGGAGGAACTCAAAGCTAGTTACATGGAGAAAAAAAAACAGTCTCTTGAAGAGACAAGAAATTTGCTTCCGAGAGTGAGAAGTTTACACAGTCCAAAAACTTCTCTGGTTTCTGCAAGAGATGCTGAAAGAAATACATTCAAGTTAGCCATGGTAAATGACAAAAAGATGTCAGAAATGGAGATCCAGTTGGATAAGATCAGTATACCGGATAAGATACAACTTCACAAACAAACTAGTGATATCATTTATTTAGACTTGTTGCAAGCCATGGTGAAGATAAATAAATTACAGATTTTGACAGATAAGTTAGATATTCAATTAAAGCATGAAAGGGTTGAAAATAAGGCGAATGCCATCCAAATCAAGAAGCTTTAAACAGATATTGTCATCTCAAATAACACCCAAGAAGTCAAAAGGATGCTAGAGGAGAAAGATAATGCTCTGCAAGTACTGAAGAAAAAATTAAAAATCCCAGGTTCTGAACATGTTCAGTCTTCTGAGTTATTGGCTTTACAAGAAGAAAAAGATAAGGCCCATCAAGAGATGATGGAGTATAAAGGGAGAGCTGTTAAGCTGCAGGAAGAAAAAGACAAGTGGGAGGCCGAACGGAATGAACTATTATCCCAAATTTCCTTAATGAAAAAAGATAAAAATGAGGAGAAGGAAATTATGGAAGAGTTAATGAGACAGACTCCCACCAGTGAAGACCTGTCCATTGTGAATATCGACAAGCCATTGGATGATTTTTGTGTGGATGATTTGTTGGTGCCTATGTCCCAGGTTAGTTTAAAAGATGAAGAAATCAAAGAGCTGAAGACGGAGAATGCAAAGATCAAAGCTGAGTTGGCTAAAATAAATGAAAGTAAAAATAAAATACTACAAGACCGAAACCAGTTGCAGAAAAAGTTAAATGAATTGAAGGAGAAGAACATAGGTAAAGGTCCCCTGCAGGGAGCGAAGCATATCATTTGGGATACCCTATCTATAGAAATCACCAAATTTTGGCATTATCTGAATTTTATTGATGATCTAAACATACTGGTTAATTTGGCCCGCCAAATATTAAAATTAGTGAATGAACACATGGAAAGAAAGCCCCTCGCCACAACTCAGAATGCGCTGAACTTTTTAAATTCATTGACATATCAGAAGTTGCATGACATGGGGATAAAGGACCGAATATCAATAGTACTGTGGGCCAAAAAAATTATCCACAAGCACCATTTAATGAAGACAGTCCAAGACAGAGCCGACGAAAAGGTTGCACAGGTAAACAACTTCAAGTAGGATTTCAAGGAGCTATTCGAAGACGGCTTGCCTTCCTTTTGGGATGAAGAGGGATGCATGTTTTCGTAGGAACACTATCATAGCTTGCTAGTTCAGAATCGTATGGACCACTCAAAATTTGATGACTTGGAAAAGAGCCTAATTGGAAAAACTATTGTGGATAAATTGACGGAGGACTTTGAAGTTTTGCAGAAGTTTGTAATTATCAGAAGCAAATTGCCCAAGGCGTCATATGAAGCTTACATGGAGCTTGAAGTATCAATTCGGGAAATTATGGAATGTGATACCCCGAGCGCAGAACAGTGGAAAGTGGTGGAGAGATTCGAAAAGACCAAATATATCTTGCATACATAGAGACAGGTGTCATGCAACAAGGAGCTGATTGGATGAAGACATGGAGCTGACTGGATGAAGGCATTTTACCAAGTTGATTTTAGCTTTATGATCTGTTAGGATTGGAGCGGTAATTTATTCCTAGAAGTTAGGGATTTAGTTACAAAACTCTAAATTAAGCCGATCATTCAGTTATGATCTTCTTGGAAGATCTATTATTTTTTGTATAAATTTGCATCTTTTTTATGAGATGGGGGTTGGAACCCATCGTGTTGTGGAATAATTTTGGAGAACATATCTATTTTTGAATAACAAAGTGAATGCATGAGAGTTTTGTCAGAGATTCCTGTGTCATTGATATTACAGTCTGTGCTTCTTTCTTTATGTGATTGTATTTCCCTTGTGTAACACTACATTTTGTTTCTTCTTCGTATCTGGAATATAGCGTTGGATGATTAGAATTCATATGTTTATGCTCTATTCATCATTTCAGATATTTTATAAATTTTATCCTAAAGTTGATATAGAATTCATCTTTGATGCTCTGTATTAATGGGTTGTTTCCTCGTCTCCTCTGTTTCACCTGGATTAAATTAAATGACTGTGACGATGTGATTATATTGCCTTTGATGAATCTCGTGTATACATCTTTGTGATATCCTTATATGTATATGAATCCATGCCCAATGGTTATGTGATTGTTTCACCCAAATATACAAATCTTTAAGTGTTGTTTTATACCTGGTCTTGTTAAATCTGTATTGAGAGATCCCTCTCTGAAAGAAAATACCAGTTTCTTTCTAAAGTGGTTTTGCTGTTACCTTGGAGTTTACCTTTTAGAAACTGGGTACATTCTGAGTGATAACACCTATCATAAGAATCGGTGCAGGACAACTAAAGCTTCCCATGAGGGATGGATACATGCCTACACCCACACTCCCAATTGTTGGCTGAGAGTGCTCAATGATCGGGATCGAAGCTCCCAAAGATGCGGTAATAGATGGATTCTTGAATGTCGTTTGATCATTCGTGACTATCTTCCCATTATGTGGAAAGCATACAATGCGAAATAGGGAAGAAGCAACAGCTTGCATACTGTACATCCAATTCCTACCCAGCAAGAGATTGTAGTCAAGGGGCGTATCAACCACCTTGACCTATATCACAATGGTCTTCCCTCCCAAATGCACTTTAAGGGAAGGAAGGATGCCGTGCGGCCTAAACGATCTCCCATCGAATGTAGTTAACATGGTCGCTGATTTAGATAGCTTAGGGGAACCTAAACCCTTCCAACACGATAAAGACATCACAGAAGCAACAACGCCTTCGTCAATCACAGTGCACTTGACTATCATATTAAGACATTCTGCGTGAATCAAAAGAGACACATAGTAAGGAAAGCAAGGCTGAAGTCCTGCGGTTTCAAATTTAATCATGGAGGAAGAATCGTCATCGTTCACACCAAGGGAAGAAAGCAATGCCTTCCTTTGCAAAGGACAACTCTGAGGCACTTCCAATGCAGACATCACACAAGGAGTGTGGCCCAAATCCTCGACAACTGAATAGTTCTGGGAGGCTCGGGCATTAGGATTGTGCCTCAAACGCTTAAGGACTCCCTTAGGAATGCGAGGTGCAGCTTCAGGTTTATCCACAGGTTTCTCAATACGCAAAGGAGACCCTGGTGGATCAGGTTCTTTTCTTGGGTTGGGTTGTGATGAACCATAATATTTCGCACGGGTCACAACTTTCGCAACACGGACCATGTTAATGCAACCACGACCACTACCCTCCGGTGGATCTTGATCACCACCAGACTGGTCATGGGACTTCAAGTTCGTATTTTGATTGTGTGGTAAAGGGTTAGTTAGCACAGATGGGCCTTGTGCCAAGAACCTCGAAGCTTCATCAATACGAGGGCACAAGTAAGTGAGGTGATCATCCTTACACAACTTGCAAGGGAACTTAACCTTACATTTAGCTTGCTTCCCCCCAAGCATTACGGCTGTTCTTGTCATTACTATTAGAATTCTCATTCTTATTCCCACCCTTATGATTATTCTTACCCTTTTTTCTATTTCACCCGGGCTGCTGGTTACCCTTCTGGTCCGACGATTGCACAGAAAGTACACTCGCCGTTTGGGCAGGTTGAGATGAATCCATAGCTTGTCCCGAAGCAGATTGGTTGATTGACAGTTGACTAACTTGTTTTGCAACCGAATCTACAGGTTTCGCACTTGCACAACCCACAATGCCATCAGCATGTGGTCCAGGTTTGACTTTGGGGTCGAAACTAGAACGCAGAGCGTTGGGAATAATCTCATATAAAAAACCAAACTGAGAATAAATCAAGTCCAGTTCCTGCGCCCTAAAAATTCCTTGTTCCTCATTCTGAACGCCGGATGTAGAAACATCCTTCGCTATATATGGCAATAACGACTTAAGGAACCATTCGAGGAGAAATTCCGGTGGTATAAAGGCTTTAATTAACCTCTTCTATCTATGCCACTCTTGAATATGATCCGAGATATTGGTGGCTTTATCTTGCCAAAATGTCGACAAGAGTTCAGTACCAACGTCATAGTGCACTAGTAGTTGGAAGTGGTTAAGAAAATTCATTGCAAGGTCGTCGAACAACGCAAATGTCGCCCTAGGTAGCTCTATATACCATTTCGCAGCAGGCCCTATAAGGGTGCGTTGAAATAGTCTCAAACGGATTGAGTCCTGATGTAAGGAATTCGAAGAGCAACATAGGTGAAACATAGTAACGTGTTCGCTCGGATCCTCTCCCAGGTTTCCCTCAAACTTAGGTATGTCCGAGGGAAGCTTAGTAGGGACAGCCGGCCAAGCCGGGTCATGAGCTACAGGATCGTTCGTCAATCTTGGCAAGTCAGGAAGATTCAGTGTTGCAAGGAAAGGGATCCTAGGATGGTGAGGTCGATGGACCACTCCCTGATTCATATAGGACTGATTACCACCATGGCCTTGGCGATAGTGCCCTCCTCCTATTTGACTCGTATAGGGTGGAATGGAAGCACCATAGTGTGGTGGATCTTGACTATTAGGAGCTACAAAGGCGTAGTTCAGAGAATAAGCAGGTTGTTGATACCCGCCCCCATAAGGTGAAGAACCCTGTCCATACTGCGTCCCATAATAGGGTCCATAAGTCATCGCATGAGATGTCCCATGAGACACTTCGTAAGTAGGAACATACGCTCCAGAAGTAAGAATATACACTTCAGAAGTGGGAATATACACTCCGGAAGTAGGAATGTTACCTCTAGAAGTATGAGCATGACCTCCCGAAACAACGGGCGGTACATGAAGCTGAGACACAACCAGTCTAGTAACTGTAGTATGGACATAACTCGTAGCAACGTTTCGGCCCGAAGGACCATGTGAATTAGGTGGAGGGTGAACATTTGAGGAACTAGGGACAGGCGACAAAGGGATCTAAGTGATCAAGTACATACTATTCCCTATAGTCACTCATCTCGGATCCGGTATCCTAATAGGATCACTAACCCTAGACCTAGGAGGAATATGTGATGTAACTTCCACCATCGGGATGGAAGGTGCAATGTGACTAGTGCTCCCAAACCTCTCCGCATGGTAAGGAATGAGAGTGCCCCCAGGCATAGTGTTAGGCTCGAAGTCAGATTCAACATGAAATGCCAAATCATGTGTAGGAAAACCAGACATACCATAACTACCATATCTAGTGCTGGCGGGTTCAAAATGAGTCTCGGCATCCTCCGGCATTCCATACCGGTAATGCGTCAATGGGGAATCAACCCTAGAGTGAGTAGGTCTATCATGAAAGGTTCCTACCTCAGAAATCACAGGACCTAACTTAGCCAAGTCAGGTGAAGGATCGTAAGTAGGAGTAAACTCCCCATCGTCTACATGAATGGGAGAAGGTGGTTCAGGAATACCTTCTATATGGTCTTCCATAATGTGTGAATCAATGTACGAAGTAGTCCTCCTGGACTTTCTAGGTCTCTCTCCCAAAGGAGGAGGAGATGTAGAAGGCGGAAGTTTTTCTAAACGACGAGAATGGCGAGGAGCCATACCCAAATCCACAGTGACTCAAAAAATAGAAAAGACTCTCTATTTACGCAAACCCTAGGCAAGCTATCATGCACAGAGCAATCACTAATAAAATATAAAGCCAAATGCAAGCAATCAAGGGCAGGATAAGTGAGGTCCCAAATGAAGCAGGTATGTCTCACCTAAGAGAGGCTTGAGACTCCCATACACAACAAGCGGAGGTACGTAACCAATTATTGTGGCCCCCAGCTTCAACGTGTAAAGCAACTGTGCTGTCCGACCCCAACCTGGTTGGGACACCCACAGAATAACCCCTGCAAACACTACAACAAAAACTAGATTTAGCGCCAGATTTTAGTGTAATTTTTTCTCAGTTGTGATGAACAATCTGGCGCTAAAACAGGTGCTATTGTACATTTTCGTAAAATGCCGTCTATTGTGTCTTTTGTTTCGTCTTTTTAAACGTCCATTTTTGCTTCCTTTGTTGCGCCCATTTTTTTGTGTCTTTTTTTACACCTTTTTTTGTGCCCAATTTTTCATCTTGTATTGCATATTTTTTGCGCCCTTGGTTACGTCCTTGTTTGCACCTAGTTTGGCACCGAGTTTAGCATCCAATGTTGCATCTGATGTTGCTCCTAATTTGACATCAAGTTTGGCACCCAATTTTGTATCTATTTTTACATCTACGTTTGCATCTAGCTTTACGTCTAGTTTTACTTCTAATTTTGCATCCCATTTTACATATTTTTTTGCGTCCATGTTTGTGCCCAAAATATCATCATATTTCACGTCCTCTTTTGCGTCTAGGTTTGCTCCTACTATTCCATCCTATTTGATGTCTTTTTTTGCATCTAGGTTTGCACCCAGCTTGCACCTAATGTTGCACCTATGTTTGTGTGTAATATTGTGTCATGTTTTACATCCAATATTGCATCTAGTTTTACATCCAATGTTTCAACCCATTTTACACCCAATATTGTATCTCGTTTTATGCCTTTCTTTGTGCCAAGTTTTGCTTATAGTTTTGCGCCTAGTCTTGTGCTTGGCTTTACATTGAATTATGCATCCAATTTTATGCCAACTTTAGCATCAAATTTTGCGTCCAACCGAGAATCCACTTTTGCATCTACTATTGCATCTAGTTTTCGGCATCACATCTTCTTTTGCGTCTAAGTTTGCACCTACTATTCCATCTTGGTTGATGTCTTTTTTTTCATCTAAGTTTGCAACCAGCGTTGCACCTAATGTTGCACCCATATTTATGTCTAATGTTGTGTCATTTTTTACATCCAATATGGCATCTACTTTTATATCCAATGTTTCATCCTGTTTTACATCCAATATTCTATCTCGTTTTAACTCTTTCTTTGTGTCAAGCGTTGCTCACAGTTTTACGTCTAGTGTTGTGCCTGGTTTTACATCAAATGATGTGCCCAATTTATGCCAACTTTAGTGTCCAACCAAGAATCCACTTTTGCATATACTATTGCATATAGTTTTGGGCCTAATATTGAATATAGTTTTGAGCCTTTAATTGTGTCTAGTTTTTTCATCCATTTTTATGTTTACTGTGATGTCCATTTTTGTGTCCACATTGTCTTATGTGACGTCCACTTTTATATCCACTTTTGCATTTGGTGTGAGGTCTACTTTCGCGTCATGCTTTTCATCCAGATTTGCAATTAGTGTTGCATATAATGTTGCATCCATTTTGTGTTTTGTTTTATATTTACTATTAATTAAGAGTTTAAAATTCAATTATTAATAGTGAAATATAACATTTTTTATTGTTTTTGCATCCATTTTATTAACTTCAATTAAATGTTGAAATATATCAAAATTATCAAAAATCATTAAAAATTCAAAATTAAAACATAACATTTCTGAAGAAGTTTACTGAAAATTCTCAACATCTATCCAAAAATAGTAATATCATCGTATATATAATGCTAATTATTCATCAAAAGAACATTGGCAATTTCCAATATAAATAAAGAAACAAGGCATTACTAATTATATCACCATCTTCTTTAATCAAATCAACTAAAATTCAAATGTTTGATCAACGTATCAAAACCGTTCATGGATATCACTAGGGTAAAGTAAAAAGAAGTCAAACATATATATGATTTAAATACCAAATTAACAAAAAATAAGTTGTATAATATACATAAGTCAAAATTATAAATTTATCATAGTTATATATCATCAATAATATATGTAAATATAATCCAAAATGTATCATGTTCTTTAATCAAATCAACTAAGATTCAAATGTTTGATCAACATACCAAAACCTTTCATGGATATCATTATAGTAAAGTAAAGCGAAGTCAAATATATATGTGAATTAAATACCACTCTAACAAAAAAAAAACGTTGTATAATCTCTATATATAAATATAAATGTCAAAATTATAAATGTATCATAGTTATATATGTAAATATAATGCAAAATGTATCATGTTCTTGCATAGCATCAGTCTCTAACTAGCACCACCAACATCATCATCAAGATCATGTTCATGATCATCAAAATCGTCATCTTGATTAACCTCGTCGTCATTGTTGCCATCATCATCATCACCATCATCATCTTCTTTTTCTTCTATATCCAATGTAGGCTCAACATAATTTGGGTCATTATCTATAGAGTCATCAATTGTTGTGACCTGGAAAAAAAATTCAATATCAGATGTTAGTATTAATTTCATACCACAATGCATATTTCTCAAATATTTTTAATATTACCTCATACCAAATTAAAAATAAGTATAGTACAATTGCAATTAATGTGTGTGTACTAATATAACTACAAAAAAAAACAAAAAGTATAACTAAATGAAAACTTTATTAAAACGTTTGAAGCTTTATCCAAGATATTGGCGGCGGTTCTTTGGCATTCTAGTGTATTGCCTTTCTACCGCAATAAATCATTTGATGATCTATCCAAGATATTGTAATCCCCTTTTTACTGAATCATAAGTGAAATGGCTTCACTGATGAATTTTCAAGTCTTCTAAAAATACATCCTACATTAGATGTCAATGTGTTTATGACATCTAAAGTCAATTGAATAGCATAATGATGATTTACATAGATATGATAAAACTATCACCACTACATGAAAAACAAAAGTGAAACATAGAGGCACTTAGACCAGATTTCACGCCAAACATATTGAAATGGACCCAACTAATGAAATTCAAATTTCTCACAATTCATTCAAAAATTCAATTCATTTCAATAAAAAGCCATCAGACTAACTAGACCTATAACATTGACATGTGTTTCTCTATAAAGACTAGACATTGTAGTAGCTAAGCATGCTAGACTTACAATAGACTATCATTCATAGATATTGACATCACACCAAACGAAGAGATCAATCCATCCCCTCGAGCTAGCCACAGTTCTAGAATGGAACATGTAAATCCCTTAAAAGAAATTTCTAGATCCTGGATTTTGATGCACTTTCTAAGGCTCCCTAGGAGAGGACCACTGAGCATATTGTCAAATGGAATCATCTTCACTAATATATTCTCTTAATTCAATTTTTCTTACCTTCTCCATTGGCCAAGACGTGATGAGAATTGGAAATCGATTCAACTCACCACATTCGACATGGCTTCTTCATAATTTATGTCAGTCAATGCATGTGCATTAATTGAAATTGAACATATAAAAAAAACTTGTCCATATTGAAAATGCTTAATTTAAGTAAAGATGTGAAAGATGAGTTATCAAACCAAATTCCTCTTCTCAACATTTCTAGGTGTGCCCCCTACCAGAAATATATTGGAGGAAACTAGAAGCCTGTCAAAATAGGGAGAAATGGAAGAGGGTTTAATGACTAGTGAAGACCTAAAAAACTTGAAACTTGCATAATATCTTGCAAAATCTTGTTATGAGATATGTATGTGGCTACGATCGGCCTTTCACATAAAATAACCCATTTCCATACAAATCTTATTTTCAGCCGAGCCATCTGCGCAAATAAATTCAGCATCAAAGAAGCCTTAGTAGTTAGTACACAATATTAGAAGGTGGCGGGTCCTCTTGGAAGTGAGGAGAATTAGTTATTTAGGTTAACATATACAAAAAAAAAAATACTAAAAATGAGACCAGGGATGCAAAAGAATATCAGAGGGTCATAATGATATTCAAGATTTACCTATAGATCTAATTTTCCGAGAAATTTTGAGTTTGGTAATAGAAAACAGTGGACAGAATAATAGGTTCCAGAATTATTTCTTTCAACTATCATGTTTCTCAAGGTTATTGATCTCTCTGGCACCTTAATAACAACATTACCAACTTAACTAGGGTAATTAAAATATAAATCCTCTGTCTTTTTCTGGAGCTGAGGTTTAGCTTCTTGGATAATGTACAAAGAAGGATAAGTCTTTATTTTATAACTTGAAAAAATATCTAGAAAGGTCCTTCTTCAACCCTAGCTTTTAGGGTGGTTACAAATAAAACATAAAATATAAAATTAGGTTGACATAAAGTAAAAAGAGAAAGGACCACAAATTTACCTCAGCAAATTCATATATGCATTTATGCACTTTGAGTGCCTTGATTCTATGTTTTGTGTGCAACATCAGCTTATGAACCATTCGGCTCATAACAAAAATGTGTGCATCTCTCACAATTGCCTCCAAAGATATTGCGTTTATTCATATGAAATATATTGCAGCACCTGTGGTTTCTATGTTTAGATTGCAGCTCCTGGTTGAATATTCGGCTATGGGAAATCCAAAGCTCATTCATAGCTTGACTACACGCATGAAGGGTGGTTTTTCCATTCTGCTTGAAAAGAAGAAGGTTGATTGATAGCCCTAGTATCCCCATCATAACTTCGTTCGGTTCAGTCTTTTTCACTTATAAAAATACATTTACAAAATAAAGGAGATCCAAATACCATCAATTATACTTTAAGCTTTTAACTCACATTTATTATTATCCTCGAAAAAATTAAAATATAAATCCTCTGTCTTTTTCTGGAAATAGAATTTCAATTAGGTTCTGAAAAAATTAAAATATAAATCCCCTATCTTCTTCTTGAAACAAAATTTCAATTAGGTAAGAACCCACAGATTTAATAAAATGTTGGTTTACCTATAGTAAGAACCAAGAGAGGCTTCCAACTGTGACTAATGTTGGTTTACCTATAGTTGTTAGGTGAATTTTCCTGTGCATATTTGCGTGATATCAAGCCCACTAGGTAATTTTCCCACAAAATGCCGCAACAAAGAGTTTAACTAGAGTTCATTCTCCTTTGATATAGACTGTGCATGACTATGTTGGAGATCAATTGGCATGCAAATTTCACCTATTGGTTGTTAATTAGAGAAATTATTGTGCCCTTCCTCCCTCTCTTGGTACCATATCGGTCATAGAGGCTGGGATCATATTTGTTTTTTCCATGATTGATACCCCCTTTAAAATATAATGAAACATACTAACATTCCATGGACATGCCTATTAATGTATGGATATCATTTACCTTCATAGGATAGGATCTTCTTATCCAAAAGGAGTTTTTTTTGACCCTACTAATTATAAGTTTAATGCACATCATAATCTCAATATCTGCCAAATAATCAGAAACAACTTCGATCTTTAACAGTTCTACATCAAGTAATTGGTCATCAACAGCATCTCATGACTCACCTGATTCTATTCTTGAAAGATGGTCTCATCATAATCCAACAAGGTAAAGATTGAAAATGTTGGTACCTTCTTCCTAAAGGATTTATAGGTTCCCTTATATAAACCTGTTTCCTTTTCTGTGTGCTAAACTTATGGCCAGGTAGGACTGGATATTTTGTGGAACTCTAGGAGGTTCCAGACAGGGAAATCCTTGGTGCGATATGGAGGCAAGTAAAGATCTATCCGGTCGAGGATCAACCTATTACTAGGTCTCTAGTGATGCCAAACATAAGTAGGTCTCTTAAAAATTCCAACATCAACTCACAAAAAGGTTCAAAAAATGGATTCCAAACTATAACAAACTCCGATGTATCTAATGGTATCCAGTCTAAATACATGCCTAGTCTCATGTTAGGAAACATGTCTCCATCCAAGAAATCATTGTCTACTAGTTTGGTAAGCTACACTTTCCCATGAAATTAACCCATAACCTTTAACCTTGGATCACAGATGTCTGTTGACATGGATTCTTTTGTTTTGGTAAATGCCTTAGAAGATAAATAATTACTACCCAAAGATTTACCCATTGCTTCTAAACATCATTGATACACAAGCTGGATTGTTTGTCTAGGCTTCATACTAGAAGATTTTCATGTCCCTGACCAAACCAATTGTACTTTTGGGCTAACAAGGATTCTTATTCAATGTCATACTATCAAAATTCTTGCCTGGATGGAAATCTATCATGTTACCCATTGCTTCTAAACAACATTGATACACATGCTAGATTGTTTGTCTAGACTTCACACTAGAACCTTTTCATGTCCCCGACCAAACCAATTGTACTTTTGGGCTAACAGGGATTAATATTCAATGTCATACTGTCAATATTCTTGCCTGGATGGCAATTTATCATGTCCCCTTTTGGAATTTGCAATGTAACTATTTCCACTTGAAAACCAATATTCTTAAATATAAACTCTAATAAAATTTGGCCCTTTGATATTAAATGTGAATTGAACTAAATTATAATTGCAATTTATAAATTGTAAATTTGTTTGTTATCCCAATACATCCTTATATGGTTAGGGGTTGTTGGTACCATAATATTCCCCATCAAGTTTTTTAGATTCTGGTAGCACACATGTAAAGAGAACCTATATTTTCACTGCTGAAAAATCCATGAGTGCCCCGCTCATTCTAGTCAGTTATCTTTATCTCAAATATTTAAATCTTGTAACAGCATTACCAACTTAACTTGGGTAATTAAAATATAAATCTTGTCAGGTTTCTCAAGGTTATTGATCTCTCTGGCACCTTAATAACAACATTACCAACTTAACTGGGGTAGTTAAAATATAAATCCTCTATCTTTTTCTGGAAACAGAATTTCAATTAGGTTCTGAAAAAATTAAAATATAAATCCCCTATCTTCTTCTTGAAACAAAATTTCAATTAGGTAAGAACCCACAGATTTAATAAAATGTTGGTTTACCTATAGTAAGAACCCAGAGAGGCTTCCAACTATGACTAATGTTGGTTTACCTATAGTTGTTAGGTGAATTTTCCTGTGCATATTTACATGACATCAAGCCCACTGGGTAATTTTCCCACAAAATGTCGCAACAAAGAGTTTACCTAGAGTGCATTCTCCTTTGATATACATTTGCATGACTACGTTGGAGATCAATTGGCATGCAAATTTCACCTATTGGTTGTTAATTAGAGAAATTATTGTGCCCTTCCTCCCTCTCTTGGTACCATATGGGTCATAGAGTCTTGGATCATATTTGTTTTGGCCATGATTGATACCCCCTTTAATGTATGGATAGCATTCCATGGACATTCCTATTAATGTATGGATATCATTTACCTTCATAGGATAGGATCTTCTTATCCAAAAGGAATTTTCTTGGCCCTACTGATTATAAATTTAATGCACATCATAATCTCAATCTCTACCAAGTAATCAGGAACAACTTCGATATTTAACAATTTTACATCAAGTAATTGGTCATCAACAGCATCTCATGACTCACCTGGTTCTATTCTTGAAAGATGGTCTGGTAATAATCCAACATGGTAAATATTGAAAAGGTTGGTACCTTCTTCCTAAAGGATTTATAGGTTCCCCTATATAAACCTGTTTCCTTTTCTGTGTGCTGAACTTATGGCGAGGTAGGACTGGATCTTCTATGGAACTCTAGGAGGTTCCAGATAGGGAAATCCTTGGTGTGATATGGAGGCAGGTAAAGATCTATTTGGTTGAGGATCAGCCTATTACTAGGTCTCTAGTGATACCAAACATAAGTAGGTACCATAATATTCCCCGTCAAGTTTTTTAGATTCTGGTAGCACACATGTAAAGAGAACCTATATTTTCACTGCTGAAAAATACATGAGTGCCCCACTTAGGCTAGTCAATTATATTTATCTCAAATATTTAAATCTTGTAACATCATTACCAACTTAACTTGGATAATTAAAATATAAATCCTGTCTATTTTTGGAAAGAGAATTTCAATTAGGTTCTGAAAAAATTAAAATTTAAATCCCCTATCTTCTTCTTGAAACAAAATTTCAATTAGGTAAGAACCCCCAGACCAGATTTCACTCCAAACATATTGAAATGGACCTCAAGCTAGCCATAGTTCTAGAATGGAACATGTAAATCCCTTAAAATAAATTTCCAGATCCTGGATTTTGATGCACTTTCTAAGCCTCCCTAGGAGAGGACCACTGCGCATATTGTCAAATGGCATCATCTTCACTGATATATTCTCTTAATTCAATTTTTCTTACCTTCTCCATTGGCCAAGACGTGATGACTATTGGGAATTGATTCAACTCACCACATTCGACATGGCTTCTTCATAATTTATGTCGGTCAATTTCAATTAGGTAAGAACCCATAGATTTAATAAAATGTTGGTTTACCTATAGTAAGAACCTAGAGAGGCTTCCAACTGTGACTAATGTTGGTTTACCTATAGTCGTTAGGTGAATTTTCCTATGCATATTTGTGTGATATCAAGCCCACTAGGTAACTTTCCCACAAAATTGAGATCATGGCTCAGCAAGAGTGACACTACATAGTTCACAGGTTAGCTAATTGAAATCACGGCTCAGCAAGAGGGACGCTAATAGTCCACAGGTTAACTGCAAGAAGTCATGACCCAGTACAGTTCATAGTTCAGCAGAGAAGGAAACAACCCTTAAACTCGTATTTGATAACCCAGGGAAGAAGCAACAAAACCCTAGCAGCATATTCCTTGACCCCAAACATAACGATCAGAGCTGAGGTTTATCTTCTTGGATAATGTACAAAGAAGGATAAGTCTTGATTTTATAACTTGAAAAAATATCTAGAAAATTCCTTCTTCAACCCTAGCTTTTAAATTGGTTACAAATAAAACATAAAATATAAAATTAGGTTGACATAAAGTAAAAAGAGAAAGGACCATAAGTCAACCAAAGGGGTCACTAACACCCCCATTGTGCATCACACACAGATGCAATTGCTAATTCACAATGGTAGATGCTTTGTGATCCGAAGCAGAGGCACATATATGCAAATCCTGGATGCACACAGGAACAACATCCATACCCCAAGTTAAATGCTTGTTTAATAAAAAACAAGTGCACAATCCATTCTCCATCTGGATAGAATTTGAAGTGTAGGTTGAAACAGTGGAGGTAAGCATAGTCAGTTGGATTCCTAATTTCTAATAGAAGGTCTTCGTTAAAATGGATGTAACAAACTAAATTTTCATTTGGTAAAACTGAGAACAAGCTACATATAGAAAATAAGCATAACCAATATAGAAAATGAGCCTAATCAAAACATGCCATTTTCACTTTCACAATGAACCCAAAATTGTCTTCTATTCTCTGATATTTGCATAGATTTTGACCTTTTAGGGATGTTATAGTGCCTAGAATTGATTATTTAACAAAAACTCATTATATTAGCATACATACCTCAGTCTCCATCCACAAAACGAAATCAATCCTTTTCTTTTGATGCATCACTTCTTTCTCTAGGTTATTTGGACGTCTTCCATATTTTTGTTCCTGGCAATTTGCACATATGGAGAAATTAGATAAGATTGAAATTATGTTACTACAACTTCTATAAGAAGAAATATCATAGATTTAATATACTTACAAAAGTTGTTATCAGTGCTTTTAAACCTTTTCCCGTCGATTGACAGAATAAGAGCTCGACACAAAGGACGAAAGGCGGTGGAGAAGAGACCTGGCTATGGGAAAAATTTTCCTGGGAGTGACTATCAAGACATCATGGCGAACGACGGATTTTAGCGGCAGATCCAGCAGAAATAATCTGTTGCGGGAACACATGTGAGAAAAATGAATTCTGACCAGTTTTCAATGGATTGCTTGAATTTAATTTCATCAGCCCGAAATCCCTTGAATTCAAGGCTATTTGGATCCGCCATGGCCTCCGACCGCCCATATCAGGGCTCTACAACACCTTATTCGGCCGCGGTGGTGCTGTTCACGGTCTTCCAGGACGATTTCTGACCATTTTTCTACAAACATTGATTCAAAACCCTTGCCAAAAAGAAAGAAAAAAAGAAGAACCCCAAAAAAGCACAGCAGCAAGAATCCATCCGTCGTGGTCACATGGAAGATCAGCGGCAACGTCTTTGAGATGCCCGTGGACGCCGCGGCGATGGTGGAGGAAGAAGAAAGAATCATCCCATTCCATCCCCTGGCAACAAAGATGACAGAGGCCCTACTGACATCACTCTCTATGGAGAATCACCACAACAATAATCACCATCATCATCACAATAACAATCATCACCACGCGCCCTCGACGCTACTCTCCATGGATTTGGGTGCCCACGAGGAGGAACAACACAAGCCCCTGGATATCAATTTTCCTCTCTCCTCGATCGAGATAAGCTCCCCGCCATCCTCATCCTGGCCAGGTGGCTATGAAAATCTGGATGTAGTCCTCGGCTAGTCCCAGATCCATGAGACCGAGGGCTTGCTGAATCTCGCTAAGGTCGGCGCTGGTGGCGGCAGAGGGAGCTGCAAATGTTCACGGCGGGTGGATTCGATCTGGGGCGCCTGGTTCTTCTTTAGCTTCTACTTCAAGCCTGACCTGACCGACAAGGCCAAGAACAAGCTCGGCACCGGCCCTTCCTCTGTTGGCTCTTCCTATGTCGGACCTGTGGTTGTCTTCGATAAGTCTGACCTGTGCCTGGAACAGTTTCTCGTCCAGCATGACATGGAGAACATGTACATGTGGGTTTTCAAGGAGTGCCCTGAGAATGCCCTTGGAAATATGCAGCTGCGTAGCTACATGAATGTCCATTCACGGCTAGGTGAGCCTTAGTTTCCATTTAGTGTAGACAATGGTTTTGTAAGGTCACATAGAATGCAGAGGAAGCACTACAGGGGTCTATCCAATCCCCAGTGTGTTCATGGAATTGAGGTTGTGAGATCGCCCAACCTGTCCCAGGTGACAGAGGGTGATCTCAAGAAATGGATAGAGTTGACCGACCGGGATTTTAATTTTTCCATACCCTTGGACGCCGAGGCCTTCACGGCCTAGAGGAATCTGCTCAGCATAGGTTTAAAAGCAATTGATGACTTCCAGGAATCTACAAGTGCTTCAATATGTATACTCAGAACTAGACTTGCATGACAAGAATGACTAGTGTGCTGTAGAAGACTTGGGTCTAGATGGTGATCATCGGGAAAAATGGGAAACTTATACTTCCAAATTGGTCAATGCTTCAATATTACACTCAGATACTAGCCAAATGAATTGATATGGATTAAGAATAGGGATGGAGGGAAGTACGGGGTTAAATTGGGTTCTATTGCATTATCCACTAACTTGTTGGTTGATATTTCAAGCGGGTGGTGTTTCATTTGGAAACTCCCATCGCAACCCAGATAAATATATTTTGGATGGTTTTGCCTCTATAACAAGATCCAAACTTGGGACAACCTTTAGAGGAGAGTAAAAATAGGTCCAATTTTATTCCATACCTATAGAGAATAGGAAAATATTCTCAATAACTTATTTGTGCACTAGAGATTCACTTAGGTTTTCTGGTCAACAACGTATGCTTTGGGCCAAAGGCCAGTATGAGAAGAAGACTCTCTTAATGAAGCCTAGGACAATTACTTTAAAATCCCTATAAACTCAATGTATTTAGCTCTTCCTCTTACCAATATGTGGGATACTTGGATATCTAAGAATGAGGCTATTTTTAAAAACAAGTATCCCTTGATCTCAATAAATTTACATAGATCCAAGTATTTATTGAAGGACCCGAGGTGACAGGAAAAACAAACAAGCAAGAAAATTGGACCCACCTAGTATTGATCCAGATCAACCAACTATTTTTGCAATGGGGAATCAAGTGGAAACCTTGGAAAGTGTGGATTGGTAGGTTTCATTACTGACAAATATAGGAACATCCATTTTCAACATGCACTATACATTAAAACAAACAATTTTGCAAAATTACAGGGAATGTATATAGTTAAAAATGGCACAGATCTACTCTCTCCCTAACATGGTGATATTCTTGGACTCAAAACTCATAACCAATTAAATAAACCAAAGCTCAATATGCTCCAACATCTATTTGTATCCTCTCTTGGAAACGATCAAAGGATAACTGCCAAATGTAAGTATTGCTCACAATTATCAAGAATTCAATAAGAAGGTTGATTCCTTGGAAAACTCAGCTTGCCAGTTAGATATGGGTTAGATAAGAATACAAATTAAGGACCCATATGGGAAGGTCACAGTATTGGAATTAAAAATCATATGATTTCTACAAGATGAAATGATGTAGTAACAGAACTGTCAATACTACTCATATGCAATGGTTGAGATCACCCCCCCTCCTATTATTTTTCGTACTATTTTTTATATGTTTGTAGGGTTGAGATTACTCCTATTTATACTTATGTTTTACTCTTCATATGGTTCAAGATTGAGATCAATCCGTTGCTTTTTTAAGAAGACATTTTGTGTATTTTTTATAGTCCTAAAATGGACAATTATGGTTGTAACTTTTGTCATGATAAGAATAAAGCGACCATCATTTTTTCTTTGGAACACACTCACACACACACACACACAAACAATTTTATGGTGATATAGCTTGTAAGGGTTTTCATTAGCATTATCATGGTATATTGAAGTTTATATGTTTTTTAGTACCACTTATCTAAATAAATGTGGGATAGTATTTTCCACATAAAGTGAAATTTATGTCATAGAAACAACATCAAGGTGCACAGATGTTAGACATATCTCACTTAGTAAGGAGATTTCTTAGGAAGACATGAAAATAATATTTTGAAGTATCACTAGTGAGAGATTTTTTTGCATTTAGGGAAGGTGATATGTTCAATTTCATGAAAGTAACAAAATAAATAAAAATGATCTAGCGATCCATTTCATACCGTACCTCCCCATTTAGGGAGTATTTTGGTCCAAGCTATTGATTCTGTTGATATAATACAAGTGGCATAATTATTTTTTAATATCTTTTCCACTCAACATGCAAATAACAGGCATGCAACAAAATGTAGCAAAACACAACTAAATTGGATTCATATAGATGTTCAAATGGGATTTCAATTAGATTATGTGATTCACAACTACCCTCCAAATCAAAATACTTTTGATTAACTATAATAGGAAATGAAAAGTAAGATGCCAAATCGAGGAAACCTCATATTTTGATTTTGTTGTCGCCTTTATTCATCAAATCATCTTTTTTCCACTTTAGCAACATCTTTATATATTGTGTCTATTTTTTCACCTAAACATGAATCTAGCACAAGTAGAATTTAAATGTAATTTATTTTGGATGTTAAAGTGGACGCAATTTGTGTCCATTTTAGCATCATCATGATATAGACCACCTAGTTGTGTACCTATACAACCTAGCATAAGGAGAATATAAATGTAATTGATTTGGGGTGCTAAAGTGGACACAATAAATGGAATTGATTTGATGATAATTACATTCACAATTATGTGATTATAAGCTAATGATGATGACAGTGCTGTTGTTGATGATGACAATGACAATGATGATGATGACGATGAGATGAATGATGATGGAAATGATGGAAATGATGATGAAGTTGACAATGATATGATTATATGGTGATGATGATGATGATGATAATGATGACGATGACAATTGTGATGACAATGAGAATGACATGAGAAATGATGATGACGATGATGATGATGATGATCCTTATAAGAAAGTGTTGGTAGAGGTAAATAAACCCAGTTTCACTACAAGCTCCAAGATTAAAATGTGCTCAATCATAGTTATAATTTATGCATGCTTAATATTGTAATTGTATCCTGCTTGTTATGCATGCTTTAAATGGTAAACATATCCCATATGCTTTAAATGATGACGGTGATGAACTAGATGTCAATGACAGTGATGATGGTTTTAATGATGAAAATGATGGAAATGATGATGATGATGATGATCATCATCATCTTTGTCATTGTCACCATGATTATCACAATAGTCATCATCATCAGCATAATCATCATTTGTGTCATCATCATCACCATTGTCCTTGACACCATCATCATCACCATTTTCCTTGACATCATCATCATCATGATTATTGTCATTTTCATCAGTTATTTATCATTACCTTCGGCATAAGAAATAACATCTACACAAAATATGTGATTAGTGGAAAATGGTCATGGAGGACACATACAATTTATGCATGACAAATAACAACTTATTTTTTAAGATGATCAACATCATCATTCTCATTGTATTCATCACCATTCTCATTGTCATCATCATCATTCATTTCATTGCCATCATAATCATTGCCAATGTCATCATTGTCATTATCCTCATCATCATCATTGTCATCATTCTCCTCATTATCAACAACATTATCATCATCATCTTAGCCATCCTCAATATCATAATCACTATCCTCATTGTTATCTTTAACATCTGGGTGTAAAATTCGATGCAAAAGTGGATAAAAACATGGATGCAAAAAAGGATGCAAACATGGATGCAACAAAAGTAGGTGCAAAAGTGGGCACATAATGGGGTGCACCAAAAATGGATGCAAAAGGTCATGCAAAAGTGGATACAAAAAATGATGCAAACGTGGAAGCAAAACATGATGAAAAAAGTGGTGCAAAAGTGGATACAACCATGGATGTAAAATTGGATACAAAATTGGATGTGAAAGTGGATGCAACAAAAGTAGATGCAAAACAAGATGCAAAAGTAGTTGTAACACCCAATGAAAAACCCGATGCAAAAGTGGATGCATAAAGGGATGCAATAACTGATGTAAATTTGGATACAAAAAAAGATTCAAACGTGGATGCAAAATTTGAATCAAAAGTGGGTGTGAAAGTAGGCGCAAAAATGGGTGTGAATTGGGACGCGACAAAAGTGGAGGCAATAGTAGATGCAAAAAAATACGTAAACATGGATGCGAAATGGGATGCAAAAAGGGATGAAAATGTGGGTGCAAAAATGGATGCAAAAGCCGATGCAAAAGTGGATGAAAAAATGGCTGAAACAAAATGAGATGCAAAACTAGACTCAAAACAGGATGTAAACTTTGATGCCAAACTTGGTGCATGAAGGGATGCAAAAAAAGAAGCAGAAGTGGATGCAAAAGTGGATGTAAAAATAGATACAAAAGTGGATGAAAACAAGGGTGTAAAAGTTGAGGCAAACATGGATGTAAAAGGGGGCGGAACAAGAGTAAAATGTACAAACTAGGCGCAAAATTAGGTGCAAAACTAGGCTCAAAACCCGTCGCAAAACCTGATGCAAAACCTGGCACATAACCAGGTGCAAAACCCGGTGCAAATTACGCCGCAATTTGCGCCAGATTTAGAAAAAGGATGCAAAAAATGCCTAAAATAGCACCAATCCGTGAAATTGCGCCATGTTGTCCAAAAAATGAAGAAAAATACACTGAAAGATGGTCTAGATGCAAAAAAGGATGCAAAAAGAGACACTAAATCTAGTTTTTGTTGTAGTGAAAGTACCCCCTCGATATCCTAGGTAAGGCCACTAAGGTCACCTCAATATAATCACTGCTCAGGCAGACAGTCGTAGGTGAGATTGACCATATGGGCAGGGTAGCAAAGCCCGAAAGTCTCGAAAGAGCCCCCAGATACGAATACAATCTTGGAAATATCTCTGGTACTACTCAGTTATGATTAGGGGTCATCCCAATAAATAGCCGCTCACACTGCCTCGTGCTTAACTCCCTTTTGAGAGGAGGATCTTGAGAAACACTGGTTATACCAAGGATTTCACACACTCACCTGGACAGACACATATATGTTATTGTTTAGTGATCTTGGAGAATTTACTCACAATGAACTATTCCAAGATCCTAAAACCTAAGCTTGTTGGTGCACCCTATAAAATAAAAGAGTGTAGTTCATTTTAATTTAAGCGTTGATTTTAATTGGCTTTATTACTCAAAAGAGGGATATGGTCATGCAACTAATGGTGTTATGACACACCATGAAGTAAAATGCACACCTAACAATCAATGCAAATGCATTGTGTCCATGAAAGGAGGGTATGCTACTATCTGAAATGCACAATTTTTCTTCAAATGATGAATGCAAGCTTTCCTATATGAAATCCTAACTAATACTCCAAATCAAATCTAGTGCAAGTACAATGCACAATTCAAAATGCAATGCATGATGATAAGCAAATGTTTTTGGTTTTTTTGAAATAAAATGAGATACAAAAAGCAAAAGAATGATTCTACAACCCCCAGACCTTGCAAGCACACTCAAACAGCACTCAAGCAAAGCACTAAGGTAAAAGAAATCTAATGCACTAATCTCAAACAAAAAATCGAAAATGCCATGACAAGAACCTTCTTTAAAAAAAAATTAGCTTAAAAAAACGTCTCTGGTCAGAAACGGAGGTATAAACAGACTCAGGCAGTGCCAAAGGAGACTCAGCAAAAATCAAACTTCACCCAGCAACCATTTAACTTCCACAAAAAGGAAAAACTAAGGGCATACGCGACTGTTTGCAGTAAACCTGTGTGTATACGCGGAAATTGTAGAGAAACCCGTGTGTATACACGACTGTGAATTAAAAACTCGCGTACAGGAAGAAAGGTGCATAAAATCAAGGCAAAAAGACAGGCTGAGACAAACTTTACACCAATCAGACACTACCAGGAAAACATGCCCCTAGACCCGACACAGAAACAAGAGAGAAAGAGCAATTGAAAGTCATTGAATGCTGATAGAAAACCCCCAAAGGACAACTACTAGGAACTCCCCAGCGGAGTCGCCAATTCTATTACGGAGAGAAATTACTATGTCTTGGGGTACCAGAACCGACAGCTTGACTCCAGAAATCAATCCTTTCCAATATGAAATAGAAATTAAATGTCTAACACTAAAGGATTAGACCTCGTACCTTATTCCGGACGGTTGAAGTAGATCCCCGTTGAGCTTTCCAACTTCAGCTTGAATTGATAGATTACTTCCTCAACAACAAGTAAACAATACAAGCATTCTATATATCATGGTGTTAGATCTATTCTAGCATATATAATCAATAATGTATAAGCATTTGACATAATCCCATGGATAAAATATTCATTCAAACACACATTATTGGATATGAAAAGATATTTCTATTAATATAAATTAGAGATTACAATAGATAAAACCTCTGTCGGCACATTTGCGAATCGGAGAAACTGAATCCCCCACTTGGGCCTCCACCACTTCAATCCTCCATCTCTAGATAGCAAGCTCACAAGAAAAAGGCAAGCTTGGGAAGAACACAGAAGTGCTCCAAGGGACAAAGGGATGCAGACTCAGGCATAAGTTCCGGCAACAATGGACTATAGTTTCTTTGCTCTCAATTCTCTCTTATGCCTTCAATGTATCAAGGAGTTCCTTATATAGCTTTTCAAAGGGGTAATGAAAGGTCAAATCTGAGCGATCTCAAGGCATAGGGAAGGCCAGGAGTTAAGTGAGTCGGATCCATGTCAAGGAAAACTCCAAAAGGATTTAGATTTTGTACACATCCCGATGTACGTGGTTTTAGTGGTCAAACCCGTGTATGTACACGATTATAGGTTTAAAAGTCGCGTGTATCATTTTTCACATGTTTTTAGGGATGGTAAGGAAAACATCAAAGGACAAAAAATGATCCAAGGGGTCTAAGGAGTTTGCATCGGGATAGGGGAAGGCCATACAAAGTGTGATTCACCTGGAGTGGTGAAATCAAATATAACAATAACAGAATTGGTGACTCTGCTGGGGACGTTCCTTGTTTTTATTTGGGGTTTGGGGGCACAATGTGCTTGATATTCTTGAATTGCTCTTTCTTTCTCCTTGTTTCTGTGTTGCATTTTATAGTATTTTCATCCATTGACACTCCCCTTTATTGGTTTGACCCTTGGCCTAATTTTTACCATTGTCTTCTCTGTATACGCAGGATTTTGGCCAAAAGTCACGTATACACGCAATGTTTTGGCCAAAATCCGCATATACATGCAGCTGTTTGGCCAAAATTCACTTATATAAATAGTTGTTCTTTAAATAGTCGCGTACATCCTCCCTTTTGGTGAGTTTGATGTTGCGGGAAGTTGTTGGGTGGGTTGTGAGTGTGGTTGGGTCTTCCTTAGGTCTGATGTTGTCTGTTGGATGCTTCTTTTGTGACCAGAGACCGGTTTTTCATTGATTTTTATTTCGAATTAGTATAAGTCATTTATCCTTTTTGTTTTTCCATTAGTGCATTACTCTTTTTTTTCTCGGTGTCTTGATGGGCTTGTGTTTTATACTTGTTGTAAAGACTGAGAGTTTTAGATGACTTTTATTGCATTTTTCATTCTTTTATATTGAAAAATACAAGGTAGTTGCATTTTTTGCATATGGATTTGAGGAGGTACTTGTGTTGGATTGCTTGGATGAGAGTTTTAGTTAGGCTTTCATATAGGAAGGATTGCATTGGCATTCAGAAAGGAATATATATTTATGCATCTCATGTAGTGGCATACCCTGTTTTTCATTCTACAAGATTGCACTTGGCATTACTTGTTAGGTGTGCACTTTTGTTTCACTGCTGAGTCTTCATATCATTAGTTGCACGGCCATTTCCCTTTGAGTAATTATAGCCAATTTAAATCAATGCATAATCAAATGAATTACACTCTTTTCTTTTATAGGGTGCACCAACAAGATTAGGTTTTAGGGTCTTGGAATAGTTCATTATGAGTAAATTCTCCAAGACAACTAAACAAAACATCCAGTGTGTCTTTCCAGGTGAGAGTGTGAAATTCCTTGGTATAATTAGTGTTTCTCAGGATCCTCCTCTTACAAGGGAGTTAAGCACGAGGCAGTGTGAGCGGTTAATGATTGGGATGACCCCTGGTCATAACTGAGTAGCACCGAAGATATTTCTAGGATTGTATTCGTATTTGGGGGCTCTTTCGAGAGTTTCAGGCTTTGCTACCCTGCCCATACGGTCAATCTCGCCTGCGACTGTCCACCTGAGCATTGATTATATTGAGGTGACCTTAGTTTCCTTACCTAGGTATCATAGGGGGTACTTGCAGAGGTTATTCTGTGAGTGTCCTGGCCAGGTAGAGGTCGAAAAGAATAGTCTCTTTATGCGTTGAAGCTGAGGGCCGCTATAATTGGTTACATATCTCCACTTGTAGTGTATGGGAGTTTGAAGCCTCTCCTAGGCGAGACATACCTGCTGCATTCGAGAGCTCACATATCCTCCCCTTGGTTTTCTTGTATTTTGGTTGTATATTTTCTTAGGAGTGTGCTCTTTATGTGCTAGTTGGCCTTTGGGATCGTGGTTACTTGAGTATATTTATGCTCTCTTGATTTATGGTCCTTTTATTTTCAGCATGCCTAGTATTCTATCACCTGTCCTTGGTCCTAGTACGAACCCTGGTGTCAGACTTGGGGGCATCACAGCCCCTTACCGTGCTCATATATTTGGGAATGGTCATATTCCATCCTCTACTCCATTTGTGGAGGATGTTGACTCCCTTCTCTCAATCTTTACACCGATGGTCACCCTCATGAGGGTGGTAGTGGATACGTGAACATTGGGTCTACACTTTACTTTCCTTTTTTATGTCCCATCATTCACCGCATTGTTTCCTTTGGATGCATTTGTCATGATCATTCCTCCCTATTACCTATAGTTTGGATTCTTTATTGACTATTTTGGGTTGTTTTGGACTAATATGGCTGTCATGTAGGGTCCAATTTTTGTACACTCTCTCTGAGGTTTCGACCCATTCGTTCCTATCACATGTATTATGTTTGAACTGGCATATAGGTTAGGATATCACATCCGCTTGCACTTATGCATTGCCTTATGACCGTTCCATCTTAACCTTAGGTACGAACCCATTCCATGCAATCTCAGAACCTTCATGCTGCTGTTAGAAGTGGTACTATGTGAATGGTAGTGCTTTCATATACATGGGTGTTTTAGTTAGCTCCCTTTTGCATTTGGTAACCATGTTGTGAGTCCTCTCTTAGGTCCAGGAGTCCCCCTTTAGTCCCGCCATGTCCTTGAGCAAGAGCTTCATACTCCTCTTGAACTTTATGCTGGCCATTTCCCCCCGGGACTCCCTTGTATATGTCAAGTTGTAATTGCATTATCATGAGTTTTTCTTTCCTTATTGAGCCTTATTCCGGCTTCCCTGACTTTTATTATCAGCCATATAGCTCAATCTTATCTCATATCTAGCCACGCAGAGCCATTTTGTATATCCTTTGCATCTTGATTCCCGATTTTTACCGGGAGGGGACTTTCCCCTGAGTGTCGCTATCCTATGCATGTGTCCTTGCATTGAGCATAGGTATGTTCCATTGCTTGGAAATAGTTTGTTTTCCCATTTGACACTCATCTCCTCCTAGTCTGTAACTATAAAGAGAGTTTATTCTTTTTCAAGCTTTCCAAATATTTGAAAAAGTCTAAAAAAAAAAATCAAAAAACCAAAAAGCTGGACAAGAAGAGATGTTATCTTTGGCAGTAGTTGAGTTGTGTCACCTTCAAACAGAGCATTGTATATCACATATTTTGGTTGGGTTAATAGTTTGAATTTAGGAGCTGTACTCATTTCTCTGAGTTTATCTCCACCAACTGGTTAAGCGTCCAGTCCCTATGGAGCCTTTGTCGATGCCTCCTATGTCACAGAGATGTTCCAGTTTTGTATATCGAGTCTATGCTAACTACATTTAGTCACCATTCACCTTTATGCTCTTTTTTGAAGGAATTTGAAACCTGAGCCAGCCATTCCTTAGTTATCTTGACTTTGCATGCCGGCCATTCCTGGTACAGTTACTGGTTCGTGCACATTATGATTGAGTCCTTCCACATTTAGAAATTTGTTGAGTACCTCATGTTGGATGATGGGGGATGCCTTAATTCCCTCCTTCCAATGGATTTCATCCCATCGAATTCAGATCATTTATTCTGGGATAGGAATCTAGAGTTATTTTTGAGTGCCTTGAGACTTGTAGTCATCAGTGGTAGGTTCTCTCGCCATCGACATTTTTGGGAATACATCAATGTCCCCTGATTGATGGATCCTTTCAAGTGTTCGACCTCAACACATTTATTCACACTTGTTAGTTTGCACTCTAGTACCTTGATTCCCATTTTCATTATCGGTGGGTGATCTTGCATCTGTTAACGGTATACATCAATGACTGGTAATCAGACGATGGACTACTATGTTCGACCTCGACACCTCTATTCACATAGTAGGACATGTACTTGTAGAGATTTGTGTAGAAGACCGTCCAGAATGGTGGCATCTCTTATATGCTACCTTCTGGATCGTGCCAATGTTCATGAGATTTTAGCTCTCGTGACTTGATTCCAGTATATGTCAGATATTTCCAGCCATTTTGGAGATCTTGATCCATTATATATCCTCAGCTTACATGGATATCATGATCCTATGTATATCTTTGTCATGGATATTCTGAGCTATCTATATTGTACATGGCAATGACCACACATGTCATATTTTGTATCATGCCTATTCATGGCCATTGTGCTCTTATGTATCCGGGACTGCTACATCTACTTGCAATTATGTGCATAGTTTGATCATTTTATTGTATTGATTGGATGGTTGGTTCTTCCACTAGGTTATTCATCACTCCACTTCTGGGATGGACTTATAATGTATTTTGGTCATCGTATGATCCCTCTGACCTCACACATTAGGGGGCATCTGTTACAATTGATTTTACCACACATGGTGAATCACACTTTCATGGCCTTCCTTGTCCCTCTGTAGACTCCTTAGACCCCATAGACCATTTTTGTACCTTTGATTTTTCCAATATCATCCCTAAAAACATGAAAAAATTGCCATACACAACTTTTAAACCCTTTCTCGCGTACATACGTGGGTTTGACCCCTAAAACCGTGTACATCGGGATGTGTGCAAAAGGCCAAATTCTTTTGGAGTTTTCCTTGATGTGGATCCGACTCACTTGTCTCCTGGCCTTCCATATGCCTTGAGATCGCTCAGATTCAAACTTTCATTACCCCATTGAAGAGCTATATAAGGAACCCTTTGGATACATTGAAGGCATGAGGAATTGAGAGCAAGAAAGCTATAGTCTATTGCTGCCGGAGCTTATACTTGGGTCTGCATCCCTTTTTCCCTTGGAGCACTTTTGTGTTCTTCCCAAGCTTTCCTTTTTCTTGTGAGCTTGCTATCAAGAGATGGAGGATTGAAGTGGTGGAGGCCCAAGTGGGGGACTCAGTTTCTCCGATTCGTAGACGTACCAACAGAGGTTGTCTCTATTGTAATCTCTATTTTACATTAATAGAAATATCTTTTCCTGTCCAATAATGTGTATTTGAATGAGTATTTGATCCATGGATGATTTCAAATGCTTATATGTTATTGATTATATATGCTAGAGTAGGTTTAACATGATTATATATAGCATGCTTGTCTTGTTTATTAAATGTTGAGGAAGCAATTTATCAATTCAAGCTGGAGTTGGAAAGCTCAATAGGGATCTACATCAACCGTCCAGAATAACATACGAATTGAGATCCTTTAGTGTTAGATATTTGGTTTCTCTTGCATATAGGAAAGGATTGATTTCTGGAGTCAAGTTGTTTGTTGTGGTACCCCAAGCCATAGGAATTTATCTTCGTAACAAGAGTTTTCAACTATTATCTACTATGATAATTAGAGCACCATTAGAATCTTCAATGATCCAGTTCATAGGCAGCGAACCAAGCACATTGATATCCATATGCACTACATCAGACAGCTTGTGCATGATGGTACCATTGTTCTACTCTTCTATGCATCTTCAGAACAAGTAGCATACATCTTCACCAAAGTTTTTTTGTGAGAAGACCTTCAGAAATATCAAATCACTGCTGGGGATTTCTGATCATGCTATGAAGCATGATTGATGAAAATATTTCCAAATTTTGTTTTTCATGTCCATGCTTAAGGGAGGATTTGCCCACTGGGTTTTTGCCTCTTTCCTTGGTTGTATGGACAAGCAATATGTAAAGGGTGACTAAGCCTTGTTGCTAGGCCCTATATTTTTATGATATTTACTCATAAATTCAGGATTAAGGGGGGGGGTTTAGAATAATCAACCCATATTTACCTTCATTTGACATTAATTAATCATTTTTGTCTTATTACCTAGATTCCTAGATTCCATTCTATGCTAGTTTCCTTCTACATGTCCTAGAATTCAACACATCCTGAAACTGATTCATGGAGTGCTTGGGAAACATCTTGGAAACCAATTTTGACAAGTCTTCTTTATTCTTGATTCCCTAAATCACATATCTTCGTTTTCTGAAAAGTTTCCTTGCTTTATAGCTGATTTAAGGCAAAAGGAAAAGCTAGTCTAGGTGTAACTGCCTTGTTTTTTTCCCACATCATCCTCCCTCCTTTTCTCCAAAAAAAGGAATGTATGAGTTTTCTTTCCATCCTTCTTTATCTTTCCCACTTGAATTACCAAATTCGTGAGCATCTTCATAGATTTGGAAACTGCTTTATGCACCTATGGGGGATTTGACTAGATTTGGTAAGCCTTCTTTTTTACTATTTCGAATGGAATCCTTATGTATTCAAAAATATCATGTAATTATTTATTTGATCAGCCTATTACTTCATACATATTAGTGTTATGCACCAATTTCAGTCTCCTTTGGTGTGAATTTTGCATGTTTGATCAGCAATTTTGTGAGTGTTATTGTTCTATCTCTTGGGTTGAATTTCCACATGAATAAGGTTGATGAGTCAATTCACTTTTTCTATTAGAAACCAATGATGGATTTCCTAAAATTCCAATTTAAGAACTAAGTTATGATAGTGTTTTCATCTTCCAAAGAAAAGAAGAAAAAAAGGGTGATCTACTACTCATTATTTTTCCTATTTTAGGTAACAATAAGTTACATAGTAATATACAAGGTTTATCTCAATTGATTTGTGTGGGATTTAATCCTCATATATTATAGGTTCAAATATTATGAAAAGAGTTGAAGGTGGGATCCACTTAATAATATAAATTTTCAAAAAAAAATTCAATTTTTTTTTCTTGAACCCCTCTCTTTATCGAGTTCAATATTGGGTTGAATATATAATGTTGCAATGTGCCTTTTACATAATCTTTTCACATTGTTTGATCCCCCTATGAAAACCATTTTTCTCAAAAAGATCAACAAAACTTGTTACAACAATGGAAATTTACCATGGTTTCCACTAACCTTGGTGACAAGTACCAACTAATGTTTGAAACCTTTATTGTGTTAGAAGGAGAGAATCACAAAAGTAGTAGAAGCTCTGCCCACATCTTATCCTTCTTACCAATCCTGGCATTGAATTGAGGGAGTACCATCAATAAATGGAAGAATCCACCAAAATGGCATAGAAAACCCACATTGAAGAGAAGATGTTGTCATCGTAACTATTCTATAGAGCACCCCTAGAGTAGCATGGATGTTGCTTCAAGGGTGGTGGGACAACTCACACTCACTTCCCCTTACACATGATTGATGCAATAGGTGGTGTGAGGTGGAATTGTCTTCCTCAATTCCTTACACTAGCATGGGAAGGGGAGAATGGAATTATGATCGGTTGACCACTAGTTACCATTATTTACAAGTATACTCTAGGTTGAGAAATCATTTTTTACCTACCACCACTACATGGAAAATCCCTATGATTAGCTCCCTTTTTTAGCTCTCTTTTTTTGCTTCCCATGATTGTTTTGATACATATTTCTATATATTTTTGGAAAATTCGGCGTTATTTATCAGGATGGCACTATTATTGGAATTTTTTCCTCCTTCCATTTGGAATAGACTTTAGAAGCAAATAAAAATTCCATTTTAGCTTCCTAGTTATCTCCTTCTTTATCTCATTTTTTATTGCCCTATTTTTATCCTCTTTCAATAACATGTTTAGCTCCAAGTTTTGCTTCTAGTTTACCTTCATTTGTAGCATTAGTTTTAGATTCCTTTTTAACGTCGAGTTTTGCTTCAAATTTTATGCATACTATGACTTAGAATTAGAACAATGACAAAATCCCTCTTTACCCATTTACTTGGTCAAGTGCCCCGTAGTTGAATCTTGGCCCCATTTGAGTCCAATATCAAGTTCCTTACTAATGGTTGATATTTGGTTACTGGTCTTTGTGCTGTTTGTTATTATTGTACTTGTTTTGCTCTCTTTATTGGTTATTGGATGGATGATGTGGATTATGTGTGTAAACTCCTTGATGTGTTGATGGTGAATGTCATTGCTCACACTAGATGGTCTTGAGGTTGTTAAGTTGTTGTGGGGTCCTTGAGTCCACAAGCTTAGATCTTGATCCTCTTGCATGTCGAGAATAAGGTCTTGGAACCCACACTTATGGTGGTATGTTGGAACCCATTATTATGGGGTCCTTGGTGTTCTTGAAATTTTAGGTCTTGAAACCACATATATGGTGGTTTGATGTCCCTTGGACGATATATGGTCACTGGAATGTAGTAGCCTTGTGATCATGTATATGAAGCCCATAAGTTGTTGCAAACTAGTGGTGAGGTATTTGTACATGTCTTTTGGGGTGTTAGTACTCTTATGGTTATAAATATATTTATAGTGGAACCATTAGATATTTTTTTAATGATATGGATACCTTGAACATGATAATTTTGAATCCCTTGAATTCCATAGAAAGTATCTTGTTTAAATATTATATGATATCTTTGAAAGAGTCCATGAAACCCTTGCATGTGGTGCCTTGGGTCTTGAACCATGATGATGTATGGTCATATTTGTGGTTATATGGCTATTGGGATGTAGATGGAGGTAGAGACCATGTATGTTCCTTGATATGTTGAAGAATACTTTGAATAAGACTTTGAAACTCTTGTAGTTGGTGGTATGGTCTTTGGCACCCTCATGTGTGGAGTCTTTGATGTCCTAGACATATTGAAGAATTTAAGGGTATTAGAATAATGATTTAAAAATAAACCCATCATATGGAAATATTCATCATCAATCAATTTTGTTGATATTTGGAGCATCTTCTAACTCCTTACGGTTGAAGAGATATGCATTTTTGAAGTAGTTGTACCCGATCTTTTTGGGTGACCGACCAAACAAAACATAATTTAATTATTTGTAATTTTCAATTGTATGTTGGCCATAGGTAATAAATTATATCGACAACCTATATAAATATAATATCAAACATTTCATTTGTTCATCATCAATTCTCTTATGAATTTTGCAACTCTTGGCGATAAGTGCGAAATTTTGTGACAAATGTTTTTGAGAATCTTCACTAAAATTTCCATAACTTTCTCATACAGAATCAAATTACAAAATTATGGGCTCATTGGAAATATTTTTACGAGGGATATGTGATGAAATGATATAGAGTTTATTTTTGTTTTTCTACTGTGTCTTCATATTATGATCTTCAAAAAGGTACACAAGCATCTTGGTACATGTTGGTTCAGTTGAGCAATATTGACACAAGTTCCCTTATGTGGATTTGTTTTGACTCAGATTGTTCGAGTTTTTTGAGGAGTTGGTTTGACCCAAGTGGACTAAGTTTGGTGTGTAGAATTATACTGACTGAGTTGGATGATTGATTGGTACAACATAATTGGACATGTTACTGGTTTAGTTCTGGTGCAGCGATGAGCAAGAGATGAGTTCATGAATAATGATCAAATGATGAGCAGTTTGATACATCAGATAGCGATCAGTTGATGAGAAATGTGATACAAAAGATAGTGATGAGTTGATGAGAAATGTGATACAAAAGACAGTGATCAGTTGACGAGTAGTGATTAGATGATGAACAATGGTTAGTAATGGAAGTGGTTGTGTAGTGTGGTATAGATTGTGTAGTGTAGTACATGTGTTGATTAGCAGGCTTGCAGTATCAGTGTAGTTTTGGTTCATTATTTCAATGTCTATATTCTTATCAGGGTGGAAGGATGAGGCAAGAAAATTAGATCGTTTCCTCCATCCGATTGAAGCTGATGTAGTAGGTAGTTGTAGCTTCCTTCAAGTTGTAGCCTGTAAATTAGGGTGTTGTAGCCTCCTTCCAGTTATTTTGGAAAACTATTTTAAAAAGGATTGTGTGATTTTTCCCCACAGACTTGGGTTTCCACATAAAATCTTGTTTACTGGGTTGCTATTCTTTCTATGTGATGATGATGATATGATGATGATTATAACACTGTTGATGATGATATAATGACAATGTGATAATTCATAATATTGAATAAGTTGTTGATTGTTAAAGTTGAAAAAGTAATAAAGACTGGACACACAGATTCACCCCCCTCTCTGTGTGCCTGGTGTGTCCAACAATTGGTATCAGAGTGGGTCCTTCATAGAAATCCTTATCATCTTGAAGGATATCTTTGACACATGATGGGGTTCTCAATAAATGGAGTTCCATTTCTTTGTGGAAGAAATTACTTCTATTGGAAAATAATAATGAAATTTTATCTTGAGGAAGAAGGAATTGGTATGTGGCAATCAGTTCTTACTATATATACTCCTCGAAATAAATTGAAAACAACAACTCAGAACGAAGCAAAGAAGAATAATTCAATGGCTATGGAAACCATCCTTGAAGGATTAACATATCACCAAAAAAATAAGATAGGAAAGTGCATATTAGCTAAAGAAGGAACTATGGCTCAAAATAGAACTGATCTACTCCAATAAAGAACAAGAAGAAAAGGTTATGAAACTCATGGTTGAATATTTGACAGATCTCCAAAAGGAGAAAATATGAAAATACAACATAATTGAAGAATTGTAGTTCAAAATAAATCATCTAAATGAAGAAAAACAAGCAGAAGACAGGTCAGTACAAGATCCAGGAAAGTATGAAGGTACATCCCCTACACACTCTTTTTGTAAAGGTTTTAAAGAGATATGTTTATCAGGTATAGAAGATAAGAGCCATTTTGAATTAATATAATGCAATACTTCAGATTGTGATGAAAGTTCTTGCTCTCTAATAAGTGCTATAAATCTAACATATACTATGATAGACAATGAAATTACTAATCTTTCGCAATAAGTGAAAAATATTTGTGAACAGAACCAGGTATTGCAGGAGCAGTTGGACAAATCTAATAAGAAGAATCAACAAGAATTTGAGAAGGCCACACAAACTATAATTGATCTAAAACTCCAAGTTGAAGAATCTACCATAATTAAAGAATCCATATTCAACTCCTTGAAAGATAAACTTGAGAAGTCGGCTACAAAAATTGTAAATAAATCAGAAGAAATCATCAAGCTCAAAATACAACTAGAAGATAAGGAGAAAGAGTTGATCTACTACAAGAGAAAGGTAGTGAGATAAGTTCCTACAAGACTGAAGAAATGTTGGTAGAGAAATTAAGAAAAAAACAAGAACTTGAAATCAAATCCTTGAAGGTAGAGTATAGAACATATGTCTCACAAACTTTGAAGTTGAAAAGGATATATCAGAACTCAAAAAGGATAATCATGCACTAAAAGATCAACTGCAAAATTTTCATGAGGATAATCAGAATTCAAAATGACAGATGGAAGACAATATCTTCATCTGAACAAACAGGTAGAAGAAGTAAATTAAAAAATAGAAGAATATCTAACAAGATAACTCCAAGAAAAGATAGAAATTTGTTAACAACAAGAATTGAATATCCTCTCTTTGAAGGAAGATCTAGACAAAATAACTACTCAGTTAAATACAAACTCAAAGATCGTGAATAACATTGAAGAAAGTAAAAGCTCTATAGTAAAAGAGGGAAATGGTAACAGTAATACATGTATTCTTAGAAGATCCCATGATCAGCAATAATCAAGATAAGTTACTACTCAGAGATATCCTATAAGGTTCCATGGTCACTACTACAAGTGTAACAACTATGGTCACAAAGCCATTCATTGTAGAGCTCATGACATAATCACTCCAGGAAGAAATCAATACGTGTTTCGTTCAGTGTTACAATTGCTATCATTATGGTCATTTCGCAAAACATTGCAGGATGCAGGGACAAGTTAAAGTTTGGAGAAGAAAGAAAGATCAATCGAATGACGTGAACAACCATCAACCAGTAATATCAAGTGTACAAAGAATGTGTAAAAGGGTATATGTACCTGATTATCATATTTGACTGTGATATAGTAGTTGGTTCCAGCAGTATTCATGTGACATAATACAAGTTCGTCAAAGTATAAGAATCAGTGATAAGAGAAGCAATATTGGAAAAATAAGTTCGTGTTCCCATTAATGCAAACTTGAAGAAAAGTTGAAAAGGAAGAGAATTTGATGACATGGGGAGCATAACCTAAGGGGGAGCATGCCCTAAGGAGGAGAATTATGGTCAAGGTATGTTCCCTTTTCCATTGATGCCAGAGGGGGGGAGACGTTTTGTTGACAGGGGGATCTTGTACTGAAGACGAGTTATGGTGTTGTCATCAATGAAAAGGGGGGAGATTGTTGATTAAGTTGTCATTGATGTCAATGGTGTCTAGTCATTAATGCCAACTGTTGAGTCCTTGGTGCCCCTTGTGGAGCCCCTAAGCGGTAGTGTTTAGTTTTTGGCTGTTTGTGTCAGAGGAGCCATTTTGACCTTGTCCTAGCCCAAGCTTGAAGCCCTTGGAGGCCTTGTAACAATGAAAAAATCCCTGCTTACCCATTGACTTGGTCAAGTTCCCCTAATTTTTATCTTGGTCCCATTTGAGTCCATTGTTGAGTTCCTTACTCATGGATGATCTTTGGTTACTGGTCTTTGCACTTCTTGTTATGCTTGTACTTGTTTTGGTCTCGCGATTGGTTGTTGGATGGATGATGTGGCTCATGTGTGTAAATTACTTGATGTATTGATGGTGAGTCCCATTGTTTTCGTTAGATTGTATTGAAGTTTTTAAGTTCTTCTTGGTCCGTGAGTCCAAAATATTAGATCTTGATCCTCTTACGTGTGGAGACGTAGGTCTTGGAAACCACACTTATGGTGGTATGTTGGAACCCATTCTTATGGGGTCCTTGGTGTCCTTCAAAATTTAGGTCTTGAACCCACATATATGGTGGTTTGATGTACCTTGGATGATATATGGTCATTGGTACGTTGTAGCCTTGTGATCATGCATATGAATCCCAGAAGGTGTTACAAACTAGTGGTGAGGTATTTGTACCCCTCTTTTAGGGTGTTGTTACTATTATGGTGATGAATATATATAGTGGAACCATTGGATATGTTTTTAATGATATGGAAACCTTGAACCTGATGATGTTGAATCCCTTGAATTCCATGGAAAGTATCTTGTTTTTAATATTATATGATATCTTTGAAAGAGTCCTTGAAGCCCTTGCATGTGGTGCCTTGGGTCTTGAACCATGATGATGTATGGTACTATTTGTGGTTATATGGATATTGGTTTGTATATGGAGTTAGATACCATGTGTGTGCCTTGATATTTTCAAGAATACTTTGAAACTCTTGTAGTTGGTGGTATGGTCTTTGGCGCTCTCATGAGTGGGGTATTTGAGGTCTTGTACATATTGAAGAACAAGAATTTGAAAATAAACCCATCATAGGGAGATAACTCATCAATCCATTTCCATTGATATGTGGAGCATCTTCTAAATCCTTACGGTTGAAGAGATATGATTTTTTGAAGTAGGTGTACCCACCTCTTTGGGTGAGCCGACCAAATGAAAGAGAATTTAATATTTGTAATTTTGAATTGCATGTCGGCCCAAGGTAATAATTTTTCTCCAAAGCCTATATAAATATAATATCAAAAATTTCATTTGTTCATCAACAATTATCTCAGGAATTTCGCAACTCTGGGAGAAAAGTGCGAAATTTTGTGACTGAAAAATTTATGAACATCTTCACTAAAATTGACATAATTATCTCATACGGAATTGGAATTACAAAATTATTCGCTTATTGGAAAGATTTTTATGAGGGATATGTGATGACATGATATAGATTTTATTTTGGTTTGTCTACTATTTCTTTATCTTATGATCTTCAAAAAGGTACATAAGAATCTTGGTATAGGTTGGTTCAGTTGAGTGACATTGGCACAAGTTGCCTTATGTGTAGCTGTTTTGACTCAGATTCGCTGAGTTTTATGAGACATTGGTTTGAACAAGGTGGACTAAGTTTGGTGTGTATACTAATATTGACTGAGTCGGATGATTGATTGGTACAACATAATTGGACAAGTTACTAGTTTAGTTCTGGCGCAGTGATGAGTTCATGAATAATGATCAGATGATGAGCAGACACTGATCATATGATGAACAGTATGATGCATCAGACAATGATCAATTAATGAGAAGTGTGATACAAAAAACAATGAGCAGTGGAGGAGTAGTGATCAGATGATGAACAATGGTTAGTAGTGGCAGTGGTTTTGCAGTGTGGTACAGATTGTGCAGTCCAGTACATGTGTTGATTAGCAGTTCCACATAATCAGTGGAGTTGTGGTTTATTAGTACAACGTCTATCTTCTTATCAAGGTGCCTAGATGGGGAAATGAAAGGAGTTTGTAGCCTACTTTCGGTTGAATCCGAAGAATTATGGAGCTGTAGCTTCCTTCAGGTTGTATCCTGTAAATTAGGGGGTTGTAGCCTCCTTCCAGTTGCAACTGGAAAATTGAATTCTTTGTAATAAGGGGGTTGTTTCTTGCTTTGAGTTATTTCTGGAAAGATATTTATAAAAGGATTCTGTGGTTCCTCCCCCAGTACTTGGGTTTCCTTGTAAAATTCTTGTGTATTTTGTTGCTATTCTTTCTATGTGACGATGATGATGATAACACTGATGATGATGATATAATATTGATAATGTGATATTGTATAATACTAAATAAGTTTTTTATTGTTAAAGTTGAAAATGCAATAAATACTGCACACACAGATTCACCCCCCCCTCTCTGTGTGTCTATTGTGTCCAATAGTTAAATTATTGAGGAGTTGAGGGTTAAGGGCATATAGAATTTGTGGATTAGGGGATTTATGGATTAGGGGTTAAGGGATTATGGATTATAGGGTTTAAAGGAATAAGAGTAAAGGGACCAGGGATTTGGGGCTTAGGGGTTAGGTAGTTTAATGGTTAATGGTTTAGGGATTGATGTTTAAGGGCTTAGAGGTTATGGGTTAGGGGTTTAGGGGTTAAGGGATTAGGGAATAAGATTAGTCCTCAAGGGATTACTGGAAAAGGGATTACACGTAAGGGGATTCAACAATTAAGGGTTACATGATTAGGGATTAATGGTTAAAGGAATGGGGGTTTAGATCTTAAAGGTTAAGGAATTAGGGATTATAGGTTTAGGGTTCAGGGTTTAAGGGCTTACAGGTTTGTGGGTTTAGTGATTACGGCTTAAGGGATTAGGTCTTAATGATTAGGTGTTTTAATGGTTAAAGTATTAGGGATTATGGGTTAAGGTATTAATGTGTAAGTTCTTAGAGAATAGGGATTTATGTGTTAAGGGATTAGGGATTAGGGCTCAAGGGTCTAAGGGTCAATCGATTAGGGTTTATATCTTAAGGGTTAAGGGATTATGGATTAAGGTTTATGGGATTAAAGGTTAATGGATTATAAATTATGGGTAATGGGTTTCAAAGGGTAAGGGCCCAATTATTATGGGTTAAGGGCATTTTATTTTTAAATTTATAGATGTTTTCTTATTATATCGCTTATTTTACAATCTATGATGTAATTTTTTATATTTGTAATTTAGATTTATTTGGATAATTATATAAGTTAATTTAAAACATATTATTAACATTGAATATTCATGCTTTTATATGAAATAGGAAACTAATATTGAGATTTAAAATATTGAAATTTCACGTAACTCTAGGTGATTAATTTTTTTTCTATCGTTTAATTCATTTACTATTAGTTACATGCATTTAAATTTTATTAGGTTATGCACATCACAAATATGTTTATACAAAATGAAAGGAAGAAGGCTATGAAACTGAAAATTGGGGTTAGGTGATTTAATGATTAATTACATCAGGATTATATTGGGTCAAGGGCTTAATGCATGGCATTCATTGACCTTCCATGGTGAGTAGTTAATGAGGCTAATGTTGAAATTTCATAAAATGTGATTATATGCATTGAAATTTTGCATGGTTAGACTAAGAATATTCCTTGATAATATGGGAGGGTTTTAATACTCAAGGACATCATTCTCATCATCATGGATGTAATTTCATCGTCATAGTAATCATATTAACCATGAACCAATTTTTCCATCCATTGAAACAAAGATCAAACCCCACATACCCATCTCTCAAGCGAAACTGCTAATGAAGATGTCAATTATATGTATTTGCCTTTTTTCTTGTGTCATTCTTTGAGATGATTAAACCATGATTATATAAAGCTAATACATCCCAAAATAATTTTATAGGTTCCAATATGTAAGTAGTTTAATGGCTAATTTCTCAGGGATTATATCGGGTGAAGCGCTAAATAACATTGATCAACCTTACGGAATGAGCAGTTAATGGAACCAACATTGAAATGTTTTCAAATAGTGTATGTATGCATCAAAATTTGACATGGTTAGACTAGGAACATTACTTAATGGTATGGGATGGTTTCAATACTCAAGGATGTCTAATGTCCCCACACAATTGTTGAGATTGCCCATGTTTCCTTCAACGTTCCACGTGCACGTCTCATTTTCATCATTCGTCATTCATGTCTATAGAATATTTGTAGGAAACCTATATAAAATTCACGAAAATTATAATGCTCCCATGAATAATGTATGAATCGACCCTACATAGTAAGTAGTGAATGGGGCCAATATTGAAGATTCATCCAAAAAAATTTGTAATTCATCCTGGAGAGCTGGCGTTGGGAAAATTTGAATTTTCTCTCCAAGAACTCCTTTGTTGATCTCGACCTGGTTCGTTGCTAGTGGACTCTAGATCCCTTCCAGTTCTACATTTGATTGGCCTGGTCTCTGGTGCCGAGCTCCTTTGAGGAATATTTTGTTGTTTTTCGATTTATTTTTGGTTTTTGACCAAGATCTTCCTTGACCTGATTGACCTTGGTTTCGGGACCCAGTTCTTCATGATCGTTTTCCTACTCTGGTGGTGTATTTGTTATAAAAATGAGTTGTGTTATGGTGTCTCTTGGCCTCTCTTGCAGGTGTTCTATCTGAGGGTCCTGTCCCAGCTCAAGGTGCTCGATTTCGGTTTTGGTGGATTATTACTGGAGTATCTTTGGTTTCAGAGTGATTAGTGGCTATTTCTAGTTCTCTGCTGTTTTGTGCTTCCAAGATTGTCTAATTGGTGGCTACCCTCTCTTATGGATGCAGGTAGGGACCTTCTTCCTCCCCTCCCTCTAGAACTGGATGATTTGAAAAAATTTGTTGCCTCTTGTAGCAAGAGGAAAGGGGGGCCTTTGTAGAGATTTGTGAATAAGGTCAACATCCCCTCAGTTGAATTGCGGCTGATCGAACCTATCGCTCAGATCTTAATTTGGCTGAGCGTGGGCTCATTGGGTAATTCACTGGCCTCTAGCCCTCCCCCAAGGCCATATATAGCTGGGTTTTGAGAAATTGGAGGCCCTTAGTATCAGAAGGCATCTATAGTAACTTTGTTGGGAGGGTTTATTTCGTCTTTGTGTTCGATTCAGCTGAAGACCGTGACCTAATTTTTCAAAATGGCCCTTACTTTATGGGTCCTTAGGGGCTTTACCTAAACAAATGGACTCTTGATTTTGATCCTACCTAGGATGTTCCATCTGCAATCCTGGTCTAGGTAAGGCTCCCTCATTTACCCCTGCACTGTTGGAATACAGATTCTCTGGAAGTAATTGGTAACAAGCTTGGAAATTGCATTGACAAAGCAGAAAGGAAAGACCAGTTCTCATGTGCGAGAATCTATGTGGAAGTGGCCTTGGAGATTGGTCTTCCTGAGGCAATTAAGCTAACTGTAGCTGATTGGTCTTATATTCAAGAACTAGACTATGAGCAGATTCATTTTAAGTGTCAGTTTTTCCATGGGTATGGTCATTTTTCCCGCAACTGTAAGAAAAATTCTGAAGATGAAAGTCAAATTGAGAAATATGGCCAGTGGACACAAGCTAAGAAAGCTATAAATTCTAGTTAGGACTCAAAAACGAAAGGAAATGTGGGAAAATTTTTGAAAGGATTCATTGATGTAGGAAAGAATCCTCCAAACCCCCAGATGGTAGAACATTCCAATGCTTTTACCGTTCTAAGCAATCCTGAAACTCCTTCTCTTGAAGAAGGTGAACTACAGCCTCTGGTTGGTCAGGTAGAGGTCCCTGTCCTCTTTCATGGGGTTCTGGAACAAGTTTCCAACCTTGATCCTTCTCAGGACGTTGAGCATCTTCTCCTGAGGGCACTAAATCTCCTCCTTCTTATGCTAATATTGCTTGGAAGAAGCAAGCCATTTGTTTTGATTCTTATGATGATGACTCAATCGCTCAATTATCCAAAAGGACTGGAAGGAAGTAAAAGAAGGAGTCTCATGAAGAGGAGGCTAAGAGGCTCAAGATGCAAGACAATCAGGCCACCATATAAATGTTGTATGGTTAAGGTAAGAGATCAAGGCCCCTAAAGGGAGTAGGCACTCCCTCCCAATTGGGTAAATAATGCAAATAACATCTTGGAATTGCAGGGGTCTGGGCAACCCAAACAAAGTTGAAGCTGTCAAATACTTGTTGAAGATGGTTTCTACAAACATTCTCCTACTCCAACAGACTAAGATAAAGGAGGATCCTCTCCTTATTCTTAGCAAATCAAGGTGGAAATTAAATACTGGCAAAGCCGTCAGTGCAAGAGGCACCTCAGGTGGTAGAAATACTCTCTGGTGTGATGAAAACTTCCAGCTTAAAAGATGGTTTGTCACACAACATTGTATTTTCACAGACCTTTTTCACATCTCTAGTAACATCTCTCTGGATCTTTTCAATTTATATGTTCTTGTCAATTACAACGATAAAAATGATTGCTAGAAAATTCTATCTGATTTTATAGCGTTGAATTCTCCTTCAAATACAGTAATAGCAGATGACTTAAATATAACTCTGGCCCCAAGTGAGAAAAAAGGAGGCCTTCATGGCAAAGACTATCTGCATGACATGGTCGAGGAAATTATTTTCTCCTGTGATATGATTGACATTAAGCCCAAAGTTGGATGGTTCAATTGGTCCAATAATCAAGTTGGTTTAGCCAACATATCAGCTTTCCTTGACCGATTTCTAGTGCATAACAATCTGTTGGATGGGAAAGCTATTATTTCTTCAAAAAATTTGCCTAAAATATCATCCGACCATCATCCTATTTCTCTTCTTTTTGAAAATTAAGTTGAAATCGGGCCAATCCCATTTCGGTTCATCCCATTATGGACTAAGAGAGATGGATTTCTGGAAATGGTTCAACTAGCCTGGTCTCAATACGTTCAAGGTTCACCCAGTTTTTCCTGGGAGTAAAAGCTCAAAAGAATCAAATTTGGGCTAAAATCATGGGTTAAAGCTTCCCTAAATACTCCAACTCGCTACAGGAAATAGAGAGTGTTAGAACTATCAGACTTTCAATTATAAATGGAAGTTGGAGACATCACTAAATCCCAGCTAGTTTTGGAACATTCTCCTCAACTTAAAACCTCTCTCTCCTTTTGGCAGGAAGAGGAACATCTTTGATTGAAGTCCTGTAGTCTCTGGTTACAGGCAAGCGATAAAAATACAGCTTAATTCCATCGCCAATGCAGGGCTATATTGTCTCAGAATCATATATCGGAAATATCTGTTGGAGATGGGATCATTCTTAAAGGCTAAGATCCTCTTAAGTAGGCTGCTAGCAGACATTTCCAGCTCTTGTTCCAAGAAGATGTTCTTTCCGATAATGAGGTGACAACCGAATTTTTGGATAAGATACCTTCTCTTGACAGTTCAGTTGATAATCAAGCCTTATTGGCACCCTTTTCTGAACAGGAAATCTTGGATGTGGTTTGGGCTATGGAGCTGGATAAAGCTCCTAGACCGGATGGCTTCTACTTCTATTTTTACAGAGTCCGTTGGAACATAATCAAATCAGATCTATTTCGTATGGTGAAATCCTTTCAAAAAAAAGATAAAGTTGGTGGATGTACAAATTCTACATTCCTCACTCTAATTCCAAAGGAAGTAAATCCTTCTGCATTCGACAGATTTTGCCCTATCTCTTTGTGCAATTCCTCTTACAAGATTTTATCCAAGCTTCTCGCTAACAGATTCAAACTCTTGTTAGGAAAGATGATCTCTCCACTTCAGGGAGGTTTCGTAAAAGGTAGGCACTTGGTTGACAATGTTATTTAGGTCCAAGAAGCTCTCCAATCGAGTTTCCAAAGGAAGGATAATGGTATGTTAATCAAGTTGGACATGAAAAATGCCTTTGACCGAGTTAAGCTCCCCTTTCTTTATGATGTTCTTATCACTTTTGGATTTAGGTCTGAATTTGTAAAACTTATCAAAGTTTCTACGGATAGACCTTGGATTGTGCCTCTTATAAATGGCCGGCCTTCATAATTTTTTCAAGCCACTAGGGGACTCTAGAAAGGATGTTCGATGTCACCCTTTCTATATATATTGATGGTATAATATCTTAGAAGAATGCTATCAGTTGAAATGGATGCTGGTTTGATCTCGGGAATCAAGATTGCCAGATGTTATCCCTAAAGTTGAACCTAGACTACAGGGGTTCAAGCTTAAGGAAATCTTGTTCTCAAATGTACAAATCAATGAAATCAAACTGAGAATCAAACTGATATGCAATCAAAATTATGGGAAAATTACAGCACTATCAATGTAACAGGCTGGTATAACATAAAGGCTGTAAGTCAAATCAAACAATCATTGAAGAACTACAGTGATATAAAATCAAGGCTGTCTATACAAATCACACAATTATCACTGCACATACTGGTATAAAATCAAACTGTCAAAAGAATCACACAATTTACAATAAACTAAACTGGTATGAAATCTGAGCTAAGCTGGTACATATCACACACTGGTATAATATAAGTACTTATAAGAAAATCAAAATATTGCTGAAGATATAGGATGGTATGAAATCAGAGTTGCAAGATAATCCACAAAAACTGTATAACATAAGATAAAACACAAAGTTCAATATCGAGGTTACTATGATCATAAAGACAAGAAGTGAAACTGCCACTATCTATAAAAATATAAGGATAATTGTCTCTCACGATAAGAATTAGTGCAATGGGATGTAATGGACCATATGCATAACAAAATTATCAGAAAAACAATTCATATAACATAGAGGGAAATCATCATCATGTTTCATTCAAAAATAGAACCTATATAGAAGCTGCATAATGTCTATGTCATACAGGCAGTGCTCCAAACAGGGCTTGCATCACTCCAAAATTGCCAACCTTCAGTCCCCCTATGAGAGGAAGAGCTCCCTTACTTGCCCATAGGCTTACAATGACTAAATAGCTTTAGAAACAAAACAGATTTGTTTTAGATCCTATATTCTTGCTAACTGATCCTAAGATCTTGCTATGAATCATCCCTCAAATCTTTACGATATCTAGCTGTGACTAAAATGTGGCAGTTCTTTCCTAATGGAAAATAGCTTCTCCAAAAAATGTATAACACTTTACAGGCTGGTTTGGTGGTATTTCGGTGATCTTGAATGCTCTTTTCATAACGACAAGCGTGACAATAAATAAGCAGCAATCACCATTCCCGTCCTCTGTCAATTCCTTAATGGCAAGTAGCAATGGACTACCATGTTTACATGCAACCAACTCATTAGGGTAGTGTGGACTTTTGAAAATAAGAGCATAGGCTCCTTCAAGTCGCCTCATAACCTCCATAACAACTTTGGCTGAAAGGAACATTCTCACTACCTTCTCCATCATTCATCGTTTGCTCTGATAACCTGTCAAAGACGAACTTTACCAATTTTGGAATAACTTTTGTATCAGTATCTGATTCAAACACAAAACTATGTCGGAGTAGTCTCTCCTTCAAAACCACATAATTGGTAATGATACCATTGTGAACAACCAAAAATTCATTTTCATTTCCAGAAGACTGAGGATGACTGTTTCTAGGAGAAGGAGCTCCGTTGGTCGCCCAACGTGTATGACCAATCCTCACGTGGTTTGTGAATAATTCCTCCAGCTCCAAGTCTGCTGCATCTGCCTTTTCATAGACCGACCTGACCAACTGATCGATCTTTCCCTAGAGTACTGGATAGAGATGTGTAAGATATTCATGATATCTGATCGTGATTTCCTGGAAACTATGTGCTGATATATGGACTTCCTAGAAACGATGTTCTGATGTATGATGTTGATTAAATTTCCTAGGGAGCATTGACCCTTTCTCATAACATGTTCCACACAAGTCAAACCCTATAGACTCTTGGCAATCTAGACATTTATACCTCTTTCCTACGATTGGCATCACAATTTATTTTGTAGGATAGCTCAAACTCTGATTGGAAACCCATATAGACGAATAAAACCAGCAGCATCTAATACATGGAAACTTGCTCCTCGCAGGACTATAGTACAAGCTTGCCCCATCTCAACTCCTGAAAAGTTGATTAGCTTGTCCTCTCCAATCATTGCTTCGAATTTCATTATCAGATACTACTATTTTAACGCCTTCCTTTGGTTTGAATTCTGGTACTTGAAGCTTTTGAAGGACTTGCATAAAATGCCTCCGATCCTGGCAACTTTTAAGTCCATAGACAGTTGCCTGTAGGTTTGCTGCGGAAACAATGAAATCTATGTGCAGAGGATCCTCAGGGTCAAAGCTTAAAGCTCTCGGTAATCTTTTTGTACCACTCCAAAAGGGGGCCCCTGCTGTTGTTTTCATGTCAATGGGAAAATTGTAGCAAATCTGTTTGATGCTACTAGAAAATAGATCTTCAAATTGGAACCGAGCCCATTCCACACAAGCATCAAAACTTAATGTTTTGTATTTGACGAGAGCATCTCTTAACATTTCAAGGATTTGTTTCCTTGCAGGTATTGTTGAATTTTTTCTAATGACTCCTGAAAATCTCGATTGGAAAGGTAGGCATTTACATCATCAGGCCGCTGCTCGAAAAGGGTCTCAAATATTTCGACAGCCCACCGTAGAGTATGCTCTGTTGCATAAGGAAAGTTCTTAAGTTTACATATAGGAATGTCCTTATGTTCTGGAGGATCCCTTGTGGAAGCATACATTTCTGAGAGATGAGGAATAAATACCTGTACACTACCTCTAGTAGGTTCAGAAGGACACAACTCTGCCTACTTCAAGAAATCAGAGGCTCTCCATAAAGGAGGAACAGGTCCTTTGACAATTCCATATATCTACCACGGTGTGCTGCCAGAAGGCCCTTCAAACTCAGTGGTCATTTTGACATTTGGATGCTGCCATAAACTAAAATTTTGCTGGAGCAGATCTGATGAAAACATATGGCTTTGTCTGGGGATGGCATGCTCCCTATGAGCTTCCAAGAACAAGTAGATCAAGTGCCTCTCCATTTCATTGGGCTAGAGTCTTCATCACAAGTCTCTGTTACTTAAAAAGCTTGAAAACAAACTGCTGACTGAATCTTTAAACTACTTTGCAAATTGACTAATCATCTCACAACAATCTGATCATACTGTACAAACTTAAAGAAATTCTTGAAGCATCAAGCTTATTTATTTACAGCTCCCATTCTAATCATCTGCTTTCTTTTGATCAGGTAAAATCATGCTTCCAATGAAGCCATACAAATATTTGACTAACTGGTAAAAATTCTGATTTGGAGATGATGAATAAAGGAACCCATGGAATATCAAAATTCATTTCAAAAGAAGGGAAAATCCAACCTCCATTTGACAAAAACACTCTGACATTTGAGCTGCTCAAAGACTCCATATAATCAACAAATGGATCAATGAAGTTATAAGGAAATACCTCTTACTGAAGATAAAAATATCTCTGTATATCCTTTTCCTCATAATGGCTGCCACTTTCAGCTACCTGCAAATTGAATTGCAAATATGGCAGCTCAATGTCTTCTATAGATTCAGGATGGTTGATTTCCACACAATGTTGTTCCTCATCAAAATTTGATTCATATTTGTCATACACCTGTTGGCTGCCCCTCAAATCAACACAAGGTGGTGTAGGGATCTGCTCTTTTTCATCTGAATACTCATCATAGATTGGGATATCTTCAAAGTGAATCGGCTGATGTTGATCCAAATCTAGAACTTAATGTTTTCACCATAAAATGGAGCATTCTGATCGATTTCTAAAGATGAAGATTTTTGTTCTACGATGCTATCATCAACTGTAATATCATAATTTTGAAAAATTTCTTCTTGTAAAACAGAATCAGAGGAAGATAATAAATCTTCTTCTTTCTTCATATCATAACCACCGGCTTCATCTTTACTACTAGAAAAATCTGCTTCTAAACCCTGGATATATAATGCATATCCCCTATAGCAATCCTCAAAAAGACACTCATCTGGGTAAATCCTCTTACAATATGAATAAAAAGCATCATGAAAATATTTCAAAGAGGAAATACGGGAAGGAGGAAGAGTTTTGTACCATTTTCTCGCACAACCATCTAATGAATACATAAACATTTTCACTAATACATATTCATGATGTATACTCAGCTGATCCATGTATTGATGAAATTTAATTACATGATGTGCCGGATTGTCCTCTTCCTTTTCTTGGAATCGTGGAAGAACACCTTCCCATTCATCAATGATAGGTACTGTATTTGGAAAGCCAGGAACATTTGAGAAATTGAGCGGAGAAAATCTCTGCGCCAACATGGTTTCAAAACACTTTGACATCTTGTAAAATTGCCTCTGGATTCTTCAAACATGGAGTCGCCCAGTGAATAAATCTGTAGTCCAACTAATTCCCTGCTCCTCTCCACCATCAAGAGCTGGATCTGATCTTTGTCATTCTTTCCCGAGGAAGATATCTTCACTCCTCCGTCCCCGGCAACGGCGCCAGAAGATGTTATCCCTAAAGTTGAACCTAGACTACAGGGGTTCAAGCTTAAGGAAATCTTGTTCTCAAATGTACAAATCAATGAAATCAAATTGAGAATCAAACTAGTATGCAATCAAAATTATGGGAAAAATTATAGCACTATCAATGTAACAGGCTGGTATAACATAAAGGTTGTAAGTCAAATCAAACAATCATTGAAGAACTACAGTGATATAAAATCAAGGCTTTCTATACAATTCACACAATTATCACTGCACATGTTGGTATAAAATCAAACTGTCAAAAGAATCACACAATTTACAATAAACTAAACTGGTATGAAATCTGAGCTAAACTGGTACATATCACACACTGGTATAATATAAGTACTTATAAGAAAATCAAAATATCGCTGAAGATATAGGCTAGTATGAAATCAGAGTTGCAAGATAATCCACAAAAACTGTATAGCATAAGATAAAACACAAAGTTCAATATCGAGGTTACTATGATCATAAAGACAAGAAGTGAAACTGCCACTGTCTATAAAAATATAAGGATAATTGTCTCTCACGATAAGAATTAGTGCAATGGGATGTAATGGACCATATGCATAACAAAATTATCAGAAAAACAATTCATATAACACAGAGGCAAATCATCATCATGTTTCACTCAAAAATAGAACTTGTACAGAAGCTGCATAATGTCTATGTCATGCAGGCAGTGCTCCAAATAGGGCTTGCATCACTCCAAAATTGCCAACCTTCAATCCCCCTATGAGAGGAAGAGCTCCCTTACTTGCCCATAGGCTTACAATGACTAAATAGCTTTAGAAACAAAATAGATTTGTTTTAGATCCTACATTCTTGCTAACTGATCCTAAGATCTTGCTATGAATCATCCCTCAAATCTCTGCGATATCTAGCTGTGACTGAAATGTGGCAGTTATTTCCCAATGGAAAATAGCTTCTCCAATAAATGTATAACACTTTGTAGGCTAGTCTGGTGGTATTTCGGTGATCTTGAATGCTCTTTTCATAACAACAAGTGTGACAATAAATAAGCAGCAATCACCATTCCCGTCCTTTGTCAATTCCTTAATGGCAAGTAGCAATGGACTGCCATGTTTACATGCAACCAACTCATTAGGGTAGTGTGGACTTTTGAAAATAAGAGCATAGGCTCCTTCAAGTCGCCTCATAACCTCCATAACAACTTTGGCTGAAAGGAACATTCTCACTACCTTCTCCATCATTCATCGTTTTCTCTGATAACCTGTCAAAGACGAACTTTGCCAATTTTGGAATAACTTCTGTATCAGTATCTGATTCAAACACAAAACTATGTCAGAGTAGAGTCTCCTTCAGAACCAAGTAATTGGTAATGATACCGTTGTGAACAACCAAAAATTCATTTTCATTTCCAAAAGACTGAGGATGACTGTTTCTAGGAGAAGGAGCTCTGTGGGTCGCCCAACGTGTATGAGCAATCCCCACGTGGTTTGTGAATAATTCCTCTAGATCCAAGTTTGCTGCATCCGCCTTTTCATAGACCGACTTGACCAACTGATCGATCTTGCCCTAGATAACTGATTAATGAGTACTGGATAGAGATGTGTAAGATATTCCTGATATCTGATCGTGATTTCCTAGAAACTATGTCCCGATATATGGACTTCCTGGAAATGATGTTCTAATGTATGCTGTTGATTAAATCGCCCAGGGAGCATTGAACCTTTCTCATAACATGTTCCACACAAGTCAAACCCTATAGACTCTTGGCAATCAAGACATTTATACCTCTTTCCTACGATTGGCATCACAATCGATTTTGTAGGATAGCTCTATCTCTGATTGGAAACCCATATAGACGAATAAAACCAACAACATCTAATACATGGAAACTTTCTCCTCGCAGGACTATAGTACAAGCTTTCCCCATCTCAACACCTGAAAAGTGGATTAGCTTGTCCTCTCCAATCATTACTTCGAATTTCATTATCGGATACTGCTATTTTAACGCCTTCCTTTGGTTTGAATTCTGGTACTTGAAGCTTTTGAAGGATTTGCATAAAATGCCTCCGATCCTGACAACCTTTAAGTCCATAGATAGTTGCATGTAGGTTTGCTGTGGAAACAATGAAATCTATGTGTAGAGGATCCTTAGGGTCAAAGGTTAAAGCTCTCGGTAATCTTTTTGTACCACTCCAAAAGGGGGCCCCTGCTGTTGTTTTCATGTCAATGGGGAAATTGTAGCAAATCTATTTGATGCTACTTGAAAACAGATCTTCAAATTGGAACCGAGCCCATTCCACACAAGCATCAAAACTTAATGTTCTGTATTTGACGAGAGCATCTCTTAACATTTCAAGGATTTGTTGCCTTGCAGGTATTGTTGACTTTTTTCTAATGACTCCTAAAAATCTCAATTGGAAAGGTAGGCATTTACATCATCAGGCCGCTACTTGAAAAGGGTCTCAAATATTTCGACAGCCCACTGTAGAGTATGCTTTGTTGCATAAGGAAAGTTCTAAAGCGTACATATAGGAATCTCCTTATGTTCTGGAGGATCCCTTGTGGAAGCATACATTTCTGAGAGATGAGGAATAAATACCTATACACTACCTCTAGTAGGTTCAGAAGGACACAACTCTGCCTACTTCAAGAAATCAGAGGCTCTCCATAAAGGAGGAACAGGTCCTTTGACGATTCCATATATCTACCATGGTGTGCTGCTAGAAGGACCTTCAAACTGAGTGGTCATTTTGACATTTGGATGCTGCCAGAAACTAAAATTTTGCTGGAGCAGATCTGATGATAACACCAGGGATCTATTCCCTATTAACCATGCTCTGTATTCAGATGACTCTCTTCTTCTAGGAGGGGCTTCTTTGAATATTGCTAGGGCCTTCAATGGAATTCTTCAGAAGTTTTGTCTTATATCTGGAGCCTTGATCAACAAAAATAAAAGTGATGTCTATGGTTAGAATGTAGAGCATTCAGCCATTCTTCGAATAGCCAATATCTTTGGTTTTCCTGGTTTTGACAAGTGGGAAAAGATAAAGTACTTGGGGCTTCCTTTAACCCTTGGCCCTGCTCCCCCTTCTCTCTAGCTCGAAGTGATTGCAAAAATGAAATCAAAAATTGTTTCCTGGGGTGGTCACTGGTTAAATCATGCTGACAAGCTGATCTTGATCAAGTCTGTCCTATCTGCTCAACCTTTATTTCAGTCTTCCTTGTTGCTAGCTCCCAAGTCAATATCATCTCAGATTGCTAAACTACGGCATGATTTTCTCTGGAAAGGTGGCAAAGGAAATCCGAACAAGATTCATTTGACAAGTTGGGAAATTATAAAAAGACCCTTATTAGCTGGTGGGTTACAAATTCATGACCCCTGCCTAGCTAACCTAGCTCTGGGTGGAAAACTTATTTGGCATCTCTATTTGGACAAACATCATCCTGTCAGCAAGATATTCAGGAAGAAATATCTTAAAGTTGGCTCGTTAAGAAACTTAACTTCTTCTAATACACCTTCTAGTTCAGCCATGTCGAATTTGTGTAGGAAAGGTATTGACATATTTAATCAACAACATTTTCGAATCCCAGGTAATGGGAGGAAGATTCATCTCTGGGAGGATAAAATTTTTGGAAAACCTGCTCTTTCCTCTAAGGTGATGCTAGCAGATATTATGGATTGGTAAATCAACAAAGGTCTTCTTCACCTAGCATATATTTGTGCATGGGATAGTGTGGGTAATTGGGTGGGTTGGTCTTTCCCTGACCTCCCTGACAATCTAATTTCCCAAAAAAAATTGTTGCTTTCCTCCCTGACTAGTCTCACTCCTATTCATAGACAATCTAAAGATTCCTAGGGATGGGGTAGATCTAGTTTCTATTCAGTTGCAAATGGTTTCTTTGAACTTCAAGATGTTTCCATTTCCAACCTCTCTCCGACAATATAGAGATCAGTATGGTCT
>LPNX011078512.1:294621-310017 GCA_001517045.1 Pseudotsuga menziesii
GCCTTGCCATATTGCATCTTACAGAAAGTCTATTACATCTCTCTGAAGGAGGAAAAATAGTATGGCATAGCGCAAGAGTCTTTCCTTTCTGAGTGTCAGTTGAGTTTCCAGTCATCTTCCTAGCTTCCAGTTTGGAAGTAGGGACTGAATCTAGATCTGAGTCACCCTAAATCTTAATCTCATAAACTGATATAGATGGATCTGCAATACTAGTAGAAGCTGTAAAAGAAGTAGATGCAATGGTTTTACCTTCCCTTGCAGGTGGCTGCTGAGAGTGCACTGGTTCTGAAGGAGGCATGAAATGTGAGAAATCATATTCTCTTGAAGCATGATTCGCAATACCCTTTGCTATGATGCTCCCAGTAGAGATATCTGTGATCTCCACTGAGTCAGGACCAAAGATCACTCACTTTGGAGATACAGTATGGGTCATCTGATAGACAGATAACAGGTTTGAATCCAAGGAGGGAACAAACTGTACATCTTTGAACCTTCCATGTTCAATTTGGATAGAGCCCTTCCCTTTGGTTTGGATTTTACTGTTATTGCCCATCTGAATACTAGGACCATCAAAGGACTGAAAAGAAGAGAATGATTCTATGGATGTAGCCATATGGTTGGAAGCTCCAGAATCAATGAGGAAGGCAGGTGTTGATGTGCAGTAAGCTTTCAGTGCATGTCCTTTCCTTGGGTATTCTTCTTCTTCTTCTTCAGAGTCTTCCTTCCTTGAGCTAGCAGGTACAGAAATTTTGTGCCTTTTCAAAAGAAGAGCCATTTCATCAATTTGTCTTCTCATACAGGAGCTTTCTGAATGGAAGCCCCTTCCACAGTAAGGGCATAGGATCTTGCCTTTTCTATTCTTCTTGCTTCTCTTCGAACCTGAAGGTTCTTTTGACTATTAAAACTCATCTCTTTGCTTCCCTCTGTCATTCGCTACCTTATCTCCTCTTGCAACAAGAGCTAGATCTTTGGGAGATCGAATGATCCCCATTTGGATCAATTTATAATTTTCGGAAATAAGAGATTGAATGAAATCATTAAGACTAGGCATCTTCAAATTTGGAGTAGTGAGCCTTACCATTTGGAAGGTGGATACAAAGACTGAGTAGTCTGAATTGAGCTTGGTGAGAATAGCAAGGATGAGCTGGGTTTCATCCTTCTTCACTTTGCATTGCTTCAACTGATATATCAGTTTCTTGAACTTTGAGAAGAATTCATTTAGAGATTTGAAATCTAATGGATTGAGAGTAATAAGATCATTTTCTAGCTGATGGATCCTCATCTCATCATGCTTATCAAACAAGGAAGCAAGCTTGTCCCAAACCTCCTTGGGAGTGTCCAAGTCTCGGATGTGAAATTGAAGATCCCTAGAGACTGAGGATTGCATGAGTCCAATAGCTTCATCAAGCCTGTTCATGTATTTAACTTTGTATTTCTCTGATTCTGGCTCTCCTTCTGTTTCTTCTATGAGTCTGAAGAGATGCTTCGTGCAGAGCAATACTTTCATGTCATCCTTCCACTGGTGATAGTTGAAGGGAGTAAGAAGTTCTATTTGATGAGCCATTTCAAAGTAATAGGAAGAACTGAGCTGCTGTAGCGAATGTAATGAGAAGTAGAGGATGCTTGTAGAGAATGCTGTAAGAAAACCTGATAACCTGTCACACAATCAAACAAAACAAAGTGACAGTAGAGGCTACGCCCCACCGGATATCAACGTGCTTGGAAGAAAACGTGGCCGTAAGCTGACCAACGAGGAATCTGGAGGAGCCAGTTAATTAAGAACTGGAATGCGCATCCTCTGTAAGTCTGCTTATGATACGAAGCGCTGAGAGTTGCACCCCATGATCAGGAGACAACAACTCCAATGCAAATTTAGTGGCAGTATGGTTCTGATCAGCAAGAATAATGTTCACCACGTCCTCGGGCGATAGCAATTCTAAAATTTTCAGAACAGGGTGTTGGATGCGAAGAGGCAACTCGTCATCAGCATGGCAGTGTTTTCTTTTTAATAAACAAATAAAGTGGGGGATCGCTCCTTCTTGGATTATGTCTATCCGAGCTGAATCGCTCTTTTTGGCAAGCGATTTCAAGAGGGTCAAAGCGCACTCTTCCAAGATCTTGACATCTACAGGAATTCCATCACGATCATTGCTTGAAATCTGGGAAGTAATTTCAAGCTGTTGAATTAAAACGGAAATAGCTCAGGCCTTGTTATCTAATTCACACGAGCTTTCAACATTAAAAAAAAACAAACAAATTGATCCGGTTGGAGATCTGAGGAGGAGAGGAGTCTTGTCCACCGAGGCTCTGATACCATGTAAATTTGAGCATATAGATCTGTAGACAAAAACAAAACTCACAAAGAAAGATCTCACAATTTACTCAGCAATTGAAGAATGAAACAGTGCAAAAGGCTTGCAGCTGTGAATGCTTTCATTAATAAAAAATTAATTCAGATGATAATTACAATAATGTAAAATGGATTTAATAGCCACAAGCAATTCGAATCCACATGAGGAAGTTCGAATTGATGACTCTACTTGACTGTAGGTAACCAAGACATTGTCTAAATCACTATCGGAGGACCCAGTAGTTAATTGTCCTTGTCTAAATCATAACCGGATTTCTAAAACACAACCAAGTGTTACATTTAGTATTAAATAATGGTTAACTGACTGTGGTAGGTGAGAAAAGCGCCCCACATGTGTGCAATTAATTAAACCATTATTTAATTGAATGTAGAGAGCTAGAACTGAATGTAACTCACTCCTAACTTGGCTTGACTAGTCATTAACTGAAGTGAACTGACCTTGGTTGGTTTCGGCACTCCTAGTTGCTTCTTAAATTGTAGGGATTGATCTAGGAGACTCCTAAACTTATGCAATCAAGTGCAATAAGTGGCAGTGAGCCTCAATTAGTGTTCCCCACACTTTGGTAACTGAAACATGTGCCCCAATTAGGTCAAGTTTAACCAATGGTGCTAATGACTATAAATAGACTGGATGGACTCCTGATTTAGACATATGACCAAATTTGGACAAGGGAGGATTAATAATCCTAACACTTTTTGGTTAAAAAAAAATCATCAAATTGTGAATGTATGCATTTAAATTTTACATGGTTAGACTAGGCGCGTGACTTAATGATATGAGAGGATTTTAATACTCAAGGGAATCATTCTCATCATCATGGATGCAATTTCCATTATCGTCATAATAATTTTCATCATGACCCAATTTTTCCATCCATGGAAACAAAGATCAAGCCCCATATACCCATCTCTGTAGCAAAATCGCTAATGAAGATGCTAATTTTCATGTCATTTCCTTTTTCTTGTGGCATACTTCAATATGATTAATCCATGATTTTATTAATCTAATACATCCCAAAATAATTTTTTGGGGTCCAACACGAAAGCGGTTTAATGGTTAATTTCTTAGGGACTATATTAGGTCAATGCATAAACGACATCCATCGACCCTACCCAGTGAATAGTGAATGGGGACAACGTTGAAATTTCCATGAAATGTGCTTGTATGCATTGAAATTTGACATTATTACACTAGAAACATGCCTTGATGGTATGTGAGGGTTTCAATACTAAAGTATGTCTGATGTCCCCACATAATCTTTGAGATAGTCCATGTTTCCATCAACATTCAACATGGACATATCATTGTTATAATTCATCATTCCTATAATAAAATATTTGCCAGAAGACTCTTGAAATGTCATGGAAATCATAATTTCCCAATGAATAATTTCATCCATCTATCCCATACAATGAGCAATGAAAAGGGCCAATGTTGAAATTTCTTCAAAATGTGAATGTATCTGTTGAAAGTTTACATTGTTAGACTAGGTGCATGCCTTAACATTATGGGAGGATTTTAAGACTCAAGTACATAATTCCCATAATCATGTATGTAATTTCCATTTGCATCATAGTCATATTCACCATAGACCAATTTTTACATCCATGACAACAAAGATCAAACCCCACATACCCATGTATGCAGCGGAACCGCTAAAGAAGATACCAATTTCCATGTCTTTTCCTTTTTCTTGTGGAATCCTTTGAGATGATTAAACCATGATTATAATAAGTTAAGACATCCCACAAGAATTTATATGGTCCAACATGCAATTGGTTCAATGAAGCGTAAAACTTCTTAACTCCCGCAATAATTCTAAAATTCCCACAAGTAACTAGTATCCCGCATTCTGATAAGCATTAAAAAATAAAATGATGATAGATAAGATGATTTTTACATTTATAATCATTCACCATTTATTGGTCAATTGGGTAACCTTTTTGTGGAATGATGTACTTTTTAAAATTTAAACTAATCTAATTAACTTATTAATACTATTTGTGATTTAACAAATATTTATACTATTTAGATACACAACATTTTATTCCCCTTAAGGGAAGATTTGTCCTCAAATATTATTTAGTAACATACTTATCAATTATTCTTGTTCATAACATATTCTCATGGTTTTTTTTAAAACTTGTAGCTTTGATACTTGATGAAACATGGCGATATAATTTTTGAATCCCTGAACTGAAATGTTGCAATTCTTCGGAAGTGATCCATCCAAGATTTACTTTCATCGGAGCTGACTGTTAGTCACCTTGTTGGATAAATATTCCTATTTTCTTCTTAGGTTGTAGATTTTTTGTTTTTTTTGCATCTGAAATCATAACTGCCATGTTTATGTTCATTTTTTATCATTGGTCAAAATAGATTTTATAATCGGGGTGTCGATAAGGATTTTTTATTGTTAGCTTTTCTGCTGGATTGAATTATTTTTGAACTATGATGAGGACCAAATTTATTTTTTATTCTTCTTTGTCAACTTGAATTTGTTTTTCAGAGAGTCTAGATGCTTCCTTCTTGATTTGTGCACTCTAAATCTCCTCTAACCTTTCGTCTTGCGGCTTTTTTTCCTCTTTTAACTTCTTGATTTGTTCCTCTAATTCTTGATTAAAACTTCTCAGGTGTTGGTTTTCTTCCTCTTTATCTAGTAGTTTCCCTTTTGTGTCTTCGTTTGATTGTTCTGTCTTCTTAGTACCTTTTAAATTTCTGATTTTTCCAATGAATGTCTTGTTATGGTTTCTTAATCAATGCATTTCTTCGGTGTTATTTGATAGCGTGCTTTTGACAGCTACAATCTCCAACCTGTGTGTATTTTTAGTGTCACCCTCTTTATACTGGAGTTCACCAATCTGTTGTTGAAGGTGGAAACTATATGCTTCTAGGCATCTTACTTTCGTCTAAATGTGCCTGATTTCATCTTTTTTTTCCTTGATGATTTTGTTTAAAAGTTTTTATTTCTTCTTCTAGATCATTATTGCTTCTATAAGGTGATTCTTCGACATTTTTTCAATTTCTGATTTTGTGTTTCAGGTTTTGATTGTGAACTTTTAGATGTAAAATTTCTTTATCCTTATCTAATAACCTTTTATGGAGCTCTTGATTTTGATCTTTTAACCTATGATTCTCCTGTTCTGCTAAATGATTTCACAATTCTTGCTTCATAGTCTTGAATTGAAGATTTTTATTGGTCTCTTTATTTTTCTCTAACTCGTCAATGTTGTTTGCAACTGGGATTGCAACTGGGATTTCATTTTAGTTCTTCCTTTGATAATAAATGATCACACCAAATGTCTAATATTCTTCTCTTTGTAATTAATAATTGTATTTTTTTACAATTATTAAATAATAATAATTAATAATAATAATAATAATAATAAAGAATTATAATAATAAGTTTTAAAATTTAATCTTTAAAAATTAGGGTTTTGGGTATTGGAAGAGGAGAAGGGATAGTTTGAGATGAGAGATGGGAGGAGGAAGACGAAGGGATCTACATATAGTAGTTAGAAATGTAAGGGAGTGCACAGATCATGGAAGAGAGGGCATGGGAGATGGGTGTTTGAAAAGGGTGAATGCGATGGAGGAAGAGTTATAGGGTTGTGGGGTAATGATGGTGATGTAAGGAGCACTGTATCAACGCTGGATGACGAAAATGAACGTGAGAAAAGGGAGTGGTGTTGTGGTTGGGAAACGTAGCAAGGTGCTGGAGTGGGGCAGGGGAAGACATGGAGTGAGAGGGCATATGGATTGGAGGTGGCTGGGAGGAACCGCCATGGGGGGTGCATGCAGGAGCATCGGGGCTGGAAGAGAGAGGGCCAGAGGTTGCAAAGGGGTGAGTTGAAGAGCTAGAGAGAGCATGGTTTTGAGTGGAGTGTTGTTGGCTAGAGAAAGCATGGAAGATTTGAGGGGATGAAGGAATATTTAACGCATATTGGAGGGTGTTGAGGAGGGAGTGCATAGGTTGATGGGACAGGTATGGTGTGCAAGGAATGCAAGAGTACCACAATAGTATGGGAGGAGTGAATGGGTAGGCATAAATAATGTGGGAGAGCGTGGAATTAAGAGGAAGGGAGATGGAAGTGGGAGAGATGGTGTACAGGGTATGGGAGAAGCACTATAGGGATAACATGTGGCTAGAATATAGGTTGAGGGAGCATGGGAGCAACAGTGGAAGGGAGAACAAAGGCCAAAGGTATGGAGATTGGAATGGGTGAAAGTATCGAGTTATGAAGGAATGGGATTGTATAGGTGGAAGAATATGGTGTAGAGGAGGTAAGATGGCACTAAGGGGTGTGAGTGGGATGGTGGAGTGAATGGCCAAAATCCAAAAAAATATGGTGAAGGATCAATTTCCAGAAAAATTATGAAATGATGGCCACAGGCCTGATCAAGCAACATGGCTTTGATACCACGTACATGAAGCATAAAAAATTATTAATTCTCATAATATTTCTAACATTCCCACAAGAAACTAGTAGCCCACATTCTGATAAGGAAAAATAAATAAATTAATGATAGATGAGATGATATTTACATTTAAAAGCGTTGACCATTTATAGATCAATTGGTTCCCCTTTCAATGGAACGATGTACCCTCTAAAATTTAAACTAATTTAATTAACTTATTGATAATATTTGTGATTTAACTAATATTATTACTATTTATATATACGACATTCAATGGTTTATTTATTAGGGATTATATCGATTCAAGGGATAAACAACATCGATCGACCATGTGCAGTGAGTAGTAAATGTGGCCAATGTTGAAATTTATTCAAACTAAGTTTGTATGCATCAAGAATGACATGGTGAGACTAGAAACATGCCTTGATGTTATATGATGGTTTCAAGACTCAAGGATTTCTGATATCCCCACATAATCGTTGAGACTGTCCATGTTTCCATCAATTTTCAACATGCACATCTCATTGTTGTCCTTCCCGTATATAGAATATTTGTCATAACTCTATTGAAATTGCATGGAACTTCTAACCAGGACATCAAAAATGCCATCCATCATCTCCACATAGTTATAAGTGAATAGGGACAACGTTGAAATTTTTTCAAAGTCTGAATGTATGCATTGAAATTTTACATGGTTAGGCTAGGAACATGCCTTGATGGTATGGGAGGGTTTTCAAACTAAAGGATAGAATTATCATAATCATGGATGTAATTTCCATCCTCATCGTGATCATATTCATCATGTCCCAATTTTTCCATCCATGGAAACAAAGATCAAACACCACATACCCATCTCTGCGACAAAATTGCTAATGAAGATGCCAATTTCCATGTCTTTTCCTTTTTTATTGTGGAATTATTCAAGACAATTAAACCATGATTATGTTAAACTGAGACATCCAAAAATAGTTTTATATGTTCTAACATGCAATTGGTTTAATGTTTAATTTCTTACAGATTATACTGGGTCAAGGTTTAAATGACATCAATCAACCATGTGCAGTGAGAAATGAATGGGGCCAATGTTGAAATTTCTTCAAACTATGCATGTATATTCCAATATTTGACAAGGAAATATTGAACAAATGCCTTAATGATATGGGATGGTTTCAAGACTCAAGGATGTCTAATGTCCCTGTTAACACTCCATTTGCAATAGTCGATTTATGGGCCTGACAGAGTTCAATGAGGGTTCTACTCATTTGAACATTATGTGAACACCCTTAAGGTTATTAGAGGCACATTTTCCATGTTTTAAGACTGTTAGATAATGAAGAGAGGTCAATCTATGGTGGTAGACTCTTCCAAAAGTGAAGGCTTGTGGCAGCATAGACTATAGAGATAAGCATCACAGCCCAACGATCCGGGATCACAAGGAAGAAGAGCGATGATAGACCATGGTTGTGGCCCAAGACGCGGGAGAACGGTCAAAGTTTGGCTTTCGCAAATTCCGTTAAAATGAGCAAACAAATGAAAGGCCGAGATCAAGGTGAAGCCCGATCGACATCCTAAAATAGTTTCGCTGAGCAAACTTGCTCGATGGAAGGAGCTTTCCCAAATCGTGAAACAATTAAAGGTTAGAAGCATCTGACGGCGAAGATGAGATCAGAAGTAGATCTATTGTCCCAGCTGATTTCACAGACCATATTTGTGCGGATAAAAGTAATGATTTCAAATCATGAAAAGTGGTACCAGCTGCGAATATCAACAGTCACGACAAAGAAGGGAATAGATCTACGGTCGAGGTTTTTTTCGCGATCCAAACTAGCCCAGACAACGTCATGGTCTTGATTCACAAAGAGGTGGTAGGACCCACTCGAATCGACGATTGCATGGAGAGGTTGATCCCAATTGATGGGTAAGAACACGCCATGATCTAAAGCTACTTGTTGTATCAAGAAAGGAGAAATTGGTGGCATAAGTAAAGAAATGTGGATGGTGGATTTGAAAGGTTTCCCCAAATTGGAGGGCTAAGGAGGCCTCAAGGCTGCAGGTGTCACATCCATTGCAGAGATGACAGTGGAAGGGTCGTTCATACGCGTAATTCACCTCCTAACAGATTGGCCGATTACCTGATGCCATTCGTAGCATGCGTATAGGTGAAATCATCCCTGTGACAGAGTCATATTGCATAAAGATAGATGGATTTTGTGTCAGACGTTGGCCTACGGAAGTAAGGAAAGTAACTGGAAAACCCGCTACTCACACGGGGTGAGACCAACACGAATGGGGAGACCATTCCGTTCCCTACATCACAAGAGTGAGGAAGTGTGGGAGCGTCCACTTCATGAGCTTTACAGCATGGATCAACTGTACAAGGTGGTGTCCGAAAATACTTCCTATAGCAATCGGTAAGGTGTCGCAGCTGATGAAGCGACGTGACTAGATCCCCAGCATGTAAAGGATCACTCTACTCGTGCACTCACACATGCTAATACCAAAAAACACTTGATGACAGAATTTGCGGGAACATTGACTAGTCATTGCAAAGGTCAGTCTTGAAACCTTATATATACTGCCTTTGAAATGCCGGGGATGAGCTAACATATTTCTAGAGCCCAAGTTTCTATTTCGTCGCAAGTCCATATAAGTTTGAAGGGTTCAGTGATGGTGATCTAGTTCGAAAATCTTGTCTGTCTAAGTGTGCTGATGATTGGTGAGCAAATTTCCACACTCACCCATCACCTTGGTGTTCCCTGCCAAGGATGACACTAGTCATCGGGGCCTATACATGAATAATTTCGAGAGATACACCTGCCTTCAGATACCCGCACCTCCAGTGATGCATTTCCTGGACACTCGCTCCCCATTGGTGTTTTTTCAAGGACCCCTGATACCAGCACTGCCCCCTAAGCCTCCATAGAAGGAGACAGTCCCAGACTGCTCTCTATAGGAGCATTTGTTTAGATGGGAGCATCAGGGGTCTAATACCTACACAACCCGATTTGTGAATTCCACTTGACAAGGGCGATGGGGCTGGTGGAGGCATGCGACACCTTATTGCCTGTGGGAGAGCTCACATCACTGGGGGTGAGGAGTAAAAGAATGGCAAGCCACCGAAAAGGCTTTCCTTGGCTAGGAGCAATGCGGTCCTTCTTCTAAACCCCATGCCCAACAGTGTTACCCAAATAAGAAGGATGTGGCGGATGAGGTTGAGCAGGGGAAAGTTCCAAACTACCCTGCCAGTGTGTGCCCATGCAGAAAGCCGCATTTGAACATGGGGAAAACACATACTTCAGATAGAAAAAGAGCATTATACTGACTCATCAGGCTGGCTAAAAGGTCCAAAACCCAGTAGATGGTGACTTACCTAAGGGCAAACAGAAAGGGAGTCATGCTCAGAATCCATAATAGTAGCTGAGCACATCAAGATGTCACTCGGGTGTTACCACATGCTACAGCTCCATAATGTTTATTCATATTTGTAAATTGTGGCAATAGTTCCAATCTATAGACTGTTAACACATGATTGTGACTGGAAACAGTTTTTAGGTTTGTTTCAGAGAGTAATCTCAGCACTGAAGTTGTATAAATGCACTCTCGATAGGGGGAGAAAAGAGTTAGCTGGTGGGATGGGAAACCTTCAAGGGCTGAGTCTCTCCATTATAAATAAGATCTGATATCCGTGTTATGAATAAAATTGCAGAGGAAGGATTGTTTTTCAAGATAGAGATTCATGTGTCGTTGCTTCTTTCAATATGTATTTTCTTTACATGAAATGCTCATCCTGTTTTCATTCCAGTCTGTTAATTTATTTCATGCCTGTATTGAGTGTATAATAGTTCAGAATCCATACATGCTATGCTCCACCCGTTGTTTCATACATTCATTAAGTTTTATTCTAAAGTTACGTAGAATTCATCTTGTTGGTGCTCTGCATGATGGATTGTTCCCTCTCATCTACTAAACACTCGCTAAATATCTCTTGATTGCAAGATCGACAGCTACCTTGCCTCTGTTTGTAAATCCACACCATCCTTTACCTCCTGCAAATGTTTCTTACTCGGACCTTTGACTCCATTTCCAATGGTCCCCACCCTGATAGTCCCACCTACATCTCACATTAACGGACTTTGTTCCATTCAGGAGTATGGCCTCCTGACCGCTCTTGATCGAATATCCTACATGAAGTAAACCTAAAAGAAAGCGAGAGATCCCTCTCTAACTGCGCAGGGCCAGAGGTGTAGTCTAAAGTAGTTCTTTTGTTTCCCGAGAGAGATCCCTTTTATTCTCCCAACCTATGGGCACAATCCCGGCGCTAACAAACTTCTGATAACCTGAAGGGTGTTCAGATCATGTTCAAATGAGTAGAATCCTCTTCGAACTCTGTCAAGCCCATAAATCGAATGTTGCAAATGGAGTGTTAATAGCTAGCTCCATGAGGGATGCTATCGTCCCAGTGAGGTAGCAAAGAACCCCCATAGACCAAGTGCCAAATCCATTGGGTTGTCCCCAATATTTTCTTCGAAGCCTCCATTCTACTCTGAGCTACTGCTTTAGCGAATTTATGTCACTCTTGCAAACCATGCTCTTGACTGCAAACTTGTGCTTACAACTGAAAATGAAAGCAAACTAAAATAGAAATGAAGGAAATACTTGATGATTTCTGAGCTTATTCGTTCCTACCTACTCTACCTAATTTAGTGCATAAGTCCGATTAAGTGAAATCGAACTTCCAATGAAGCCAATCAAGCAACTTGCCTAATAGTTTTGTTCTCTTTTCATGCTTGATGAACAGAAATGAAATAGATAATGGGAGAGGGAAATGACAAATAAACTGATCTTTAAAATAGAGATGTGACTAGTCATCATCCTTACCCATCCCTTCCATGTACTCTGCTATGGGGTCATAGAAAACACAACAACCTCCAGCATATTCTGTCCTCTACTCACAGGAAAGCTGTCCGGAACTCCCTTCCTCTGGTGATTTGTCAGGATGATAGTTGGAAGATTGTAGAAGAGGGCCAATAGAATCTTTCTTCAATGAAACATCCATCTTTTCGCTCAAAATTTCTGCAACGAGAGCTTCACTTTCTACATGTGCCCTAAAAAATGTATTTATTTGAGGGCTACTTCATCCTTCTTCGTGACTCAACACCTCATCACAAATTCCCAACATATCAGTAGTCAGGAAGGGATTGCATGACTGTATATTTTTATCATTTTCTCTTCCGTACAGGTTTCTGGACTGCTCCATCTCCCCTTCCTTCTATTTTTTCTTAGAGGCTTTAATCATGTGTCGTATTAATTCAAAAAAGGAATAACACAAGGGTAGGCTATCACCTCCAACGCCTTTATCACCTTTTTCTACTTTAACCTTCTGGATTCACATCATAGCTTGATTTTCTCCATCAGCAAGCCTTGGTTCTATATCCAGCTCTTCATGTATAACCTGCAGGTACTCTTCCTCATATTCATTGTACACAGGCACACTAAAATTCTTCTTAAAATCGTCCTTTATGGATTCGGGGCTGAGAAGATTGCAATCTTAAGAAAACACACCTATAGAACCATATTGTAATGTCCCCAACCCTCCGACTGGTGAAGAGGATTTTACTATACATCAAATCATCCAGGGATCTAACCCCATGAACATACATTTATGTAATGCTGAAGAAGGATACTTAAACATCAAACATATGACGAGGCATAATCATTCATATACGCAATGGAAGAAAAACATATCAATCAATACTCATGCATATACATATCAGCATTTAACATGTATATCGTCATTCATCAACAATAAACATAATTGCAGACACAAGTTAGGCAAGAATACTTATCTTAATAAGAACTTGTTCCGCAACCAGCTACGTCGCTACAACGTTCCACCCAACCATAGGCCCGCATGCTCCTCAATCTCTCAGCAATGCTGCCACCCCCAAGCCGGGCATGATTCCCCAAGGAATAAGGAACTAACAGGATTACACATAGCCAAGGATAACAACACCACAAGGGTACACAGTTCATCCAAGCCAACATAGTTGGGTTTATCGGGTGAACAACAAATCAGCCAAGCCAACAAAGTTGGGTTTATCATGCCATCCAGGAGCTGGGAAAGGCCTAATGCTTAGTTGGTGAGCTCATTGAAGAGATACAGACACCAACACTAGAACCACCCTGGCTTCTAGAACACCCACATACACCCAACACAAGGAAATCATTCCCTTCTCTGCAACGCAGTCCCTCAGACCCTGATCTCCCTTCCAGTGCTATTTAGGGGTTGTGGAGAAGAAATCTAGCTCAGTAGTTCTGTCTATGTGGTTCTCATCCCAATAGGTTTATCAAGCACCTTAGGCCCTCGTTCACCACTCCAATGCAGTCCGAGGACAAAACCACTACATGCAAGCAGCCAAATAGCTATTCAAGCTTTTACAAGGGAAAAACACAATCGACTAGCACGTAGGAACTCTCAGCAATTCTTCAAGTGATACCACCACAAAAAGGGAAAAAAAAGCCAAGTAAAACATGGGCAAACAGTAGCCCACAAATGACTATGAACCCACAGCACCCAATCCTTCAATGCAACCGCTGGATAAATTGCACAGGCAGAAAATGGGGAAAGAACAACGCCCAACTATGCGTGATGGACAAAGACGCAACCCACAGAACTATTGATGCCATTACATCCATGATTCAGCAATGGAAATAATACAACCATTATGCAATATGATAATGGTGGAAAAAGACACAAAACTCTGCGTGAACAGAGGAAAGAATTGATCCGTAGGCCAACAAATGCGTGAGCCAGAGGAGAACCATATTTCTACGTGAACAGGGAATAAAACCCACAGACTAGCAATCCGTGAGAGAGGGAAGGCGAACCCCCAACAATGGAATGTGGAACCTTTTAACTCCGCCCAGCATGAGGGAAACAAACAAACTCTTGATCCCCATAGTGGACAGACCATCCGCTACCCCAAGGCACGTCATGGAGAGACTGTGAGCGTGATGGTATTCTGCCAGCAAAACACTGCCTCAACTAACAATGTAATAAATAAGGTGGTGGTGAGAAAAAGAGAGTGGTGACACATGGCTCTTCCCCCATGACTCAATGTTCAACATTCCCCTTCCTCATCCTTTGGAATCATTCCCCTTCTCAAATTAGTTGCAGTGAACATAACTGGTTGGGTTATTTAATTAAAATGTGTGTTTACATGATGGTACAATTTAATATATGTCATATGTCTCGATATACCATTGGTGACATATGTATTAATGCAAACGGGGTCAAAACTAGGGTGTTACATTCCCCTCCCCCTTCAATAGCATTGTCCTTAGTGCTTTACAAAATTTGAACAAAATGCTACACTGGTACCACTTCAGTGCTCTGCAGGATTGAACAAAAATGGATGTGCCAATCACATGGCATCCTCTAGCTCCCACGTAGCCTCTTCAGGTCCATAATGCTCCCATTGCACCTTTACCTTCCCTATGGCTCGGTTCCGGAGCATTGTGACCTTCCTGTCGAGGATGCACATTGGCTCGATTCGGAACTCTCCCTTGGGTTCCACCTGAATCACATCCCAATTTATCACATGGTTAGGATCATGTACATATTTCTTAATTAAAAAAACATGAAAAACATTATGAGCTCTAGTACTAGTAGGCAATGCAAGTCTATATGCAACATGCCCTATTCTTTCAAGCACTTCAAATGGCCCACAATATCTAGGTGACAGCTTGGCACAACTTCCAAGCTTCAAGGAAATTTTCTTTGCTTTCACTCTGAGGTAAAGATGATCGCCAACACTAAACTCTCTGTTCATCCTATGCTTATCTGCTTAGCTTTTCTGTCTATCCTATTCTACTTTCAGATTCTGTCTGACCTTTACAACCTCTTAATCCATTTCCCTAAGCAGTTTTGGTCCAAGCACAACTCTGTTCACTGGGTTATCCCAAGTCACTGGTGTCCTACACCTTCTTCCATACAAAGCTTCATACGGACTCATCCCCAAGGATGCCTGCTGTCCATTGTTGTAAGAAAACTCTACCAAGTGTAAGTAATCTTCCAACTTGGTTGGTTTGTCCATCACATACATGCGAAGCATATCTTCAAGCACCTGATTAACTCTTTCTGTCTTCCCATCTGTCTGAGGATGGTATGTAGTGCTGAAGTTTAACTTTGTACCCAAATATGCAACAATCCCTTCCATAAATTGGAAGTGAACTTGACATCTCTGTCAGAAACTATTTCCTTTGGAAATCTATGCAATTTGAAAATCTCCTTCATGAAGATCTTTGCAATGTCATCAGTCTTGTGCGTAGACTTCACTGGTATAAAATGTGTTGCTTTAGTCAACTTGTCTACTACAACCATGATGGAATCATGTTGTCTCCAAGTCATTGGCAATCTTGTAATAAAATCCATGGAAATAACTTCCCATTTCTATTTCGGGATTGGCAAAGGATGCAACAAACCTGCTGGATGTTGATGCTCAATCTTTACCTGTTGACATTTCATGCACCTTGAAATGTATTCAGCCATGTCCTTTTTCATACCTGGCCAAAAGTACTGCTTTCTAGCTGTAGCAATTGTCTT
>LPNX011078512.1:310052-332828 GCA_001517045.1 Pseudotsuga menziesii
GAGTGACCAGAATACGGAGCTTGATGGATTTCATCCATAACAAATCTCCTCAAATATGCTACATTTAGAATATAAATTCTGCCTTTATAAGTGAGAAGTCCATCTTCTTCCAACTTATATCCCTCATACTTCTTTTCAAGACTTTGCTGCTACAATTTGTCTTTTACCTGCTCATACAATTCATCACTGCCAACATGATTAACAATCTGCAACATCAAATCTGATTGGAAAATACTAAGAGATGCCACATGCATTTCTTGTACCTTCCTGCTGAGTGCATCAGCTACGTTGTTTTCTTTTCCCTTTATGTGATTGATTTCGAAATCAAACTCACATAAAAATTCCAGCCTTCTTGCTTTCCTAGCATTCAAAGTAGGCTGATCAAACAAATACTTCAGACCACAATGGTCTGTTCTTAGTTCAAATCTTCTACCCATCAAGTAGTTCCTCCACATCTTGAGGGCATGTACTATGGCTACAAGCTCTAGATCATGAGTGGCATAGTTCTTCTCATGCTCCTTCAGCTTTCTTGACTCATAACATATCACGTGGTTGTCCTGCATAAGGACTCCTCCAAGCCCTTGTCCGCATGCATCGATACATACCACAAAATTTTTCTCTAGGTTTGCAACCTTCAACACTAGTGCACTGGTGAGAAGATTCTTCAACCACTGGAAGCTTTCTTCACACTTCGAATTCCATTTGAACTTTACTCCCTTCTTTTGCAAAGAAGTGATGGCATGTGCAACCTTGGAAAATCCTTCAATGAATCTCATGTAGTATCTTGCAAGTCCCATAAAAGATCTTATATCCGTCACATTTCTTGGAGTAGGCCAATTCATAATGGCTTCGATCTTCTCAGGGTCCACTGATATACCCTCTTCTAAGATAATGTGACCCAAGTACTGAATTCTATCCCTATAGAAGTCACACTTGCTCAGTTTTGCATACAGCTGATGTTCTCTAAGCACTTGTAATGTCAGTCTCAAATGATCTTCATGTTCTTCCTCATTCTTAGAATAAACAAGAATGTCATCAAGGAAAACAAGAACAAACTTGTCCAAATACTTAATGAAGACACTATGCATAAGGCACATAAATGTAGCTGGTGCATTTGTGAGACCAAATGGTACCACTACAAACTCATAATGTCCATACCTTGTCCTAAAGGTTGTCTTATGAATGTTTTCATCCTTGATTCTCACCTGATGGTAACTAGACCTCAAGTCAATCTTGGAAAATACCTTTTCTCCTCTCATTTGATCAAATAGGTCATCAATCCTTGGAAAAGGGTATTTATTCTTCACAGTAACCTTGTTCAACTATCTGTAATCAATACATAACCTGATTGTACCATCTTTCTTCTTTACAAACAGAACCGGTTCTCCCCAAGGAGACACACTCAGTAGGATATACTTCTTTTCCAATAACTCTTGCAGTTACATATTCAACTCTAGCATCTCTAGTGTACTCATCCTGTATGGTGTCTTGGAAACTGGTGCTACTCCTAGCACAAGTTCAATAGTGAAATCAATGTCCCTTTTTAGAGGAAGCCCTAGAATCTCATAAGGAAAAACATCATTGAATTCCTATAACACCTGATAGTCCTCCAACCTAGGAGTCTCATCTTATGTTGGTTCCAGAATATGAGCTACATAGAACTGGAAACCTTTCCTACATAAATTCTTCAACTGCATTGCTGAAACCTGTCTTACTTAAATTACCTTCAGAATACGTTTCACCACTACTGGGTTTCCTTCTTCATCCATGCATTCAAAAGTCTTGTTATAACAATCAAGCTTCATTCGGTGAGCTTCTAACCAATCCATTCCAATGAGAATATCATAGGAACCAAGCGGTAGAACATTCAGATCTACACAAGTGATCAATCCATTCATAACCAATGGACACTTCTCTACCAATTCACTGACCCTTCTCTTAGTCCCAGTGGCTAGCTGAACTAACCAAGGTTTCCTATGCTTGTCCTTCTTAAAAGCACCAATCTCCACTACTCTAGGAGTAATGTAACTATGAGTAGAACCAGGTTCAATCAAAATAGAAATAGATTGTTCAACAATCTTACCTGCAACTTCAACCACAGTTGACTGGTGATCTACCTAGCACTCCTCCAGTGCTACATAAATTCTAGGGACTGCTCTTGCTACTTGACCCACTATTTCTGCTCCCTGAATGTTATAAGCTAGTCTTGCACTTTCATTCTCAAGTGGACAATATCTGTGCAAGTGAGGTCCTTCACATTTCCAACACTTGAGTGGACCTTTATTCTGATGTGGCTCTTTAGGCTTTCCACCTGTCACTCCAACTGGATTACTTGCATCTTGGGATGGCTGCTTTTGTTGATTCCTGAATCTAGAAGGTTTGAAACCTTTCCTTCTTTGTTCAAACTTCTTGTTCTTCTTGTCCTTCCATGCCTTATGGTAATTAGGTTTACCTTTGCTTTGCTCATAGCAATATTTAGTCTTTCTTCTTGCTTCTTCGAGAGTTCTTGGTTCATAGAACTCAATTCTATATTTGTAAGCTTGAGGCAATCCACTTAGAAATCGTTGGATCTTCACTTTTTCATCTCTGATGTATCGGACATACCTCAACAATTCCAAAAACTTATTTGCATATTCATCCATGGTTTGCTGTCCCAATCTCAGCTCATGGAACTCCTTAATCTTAACATCATAATATCTGTCAGAGAGGTATTTCTACCTAAAATACTTCTTGAACTATTTCCACTTTAGTTTCCTTTCATTGATCTTCTTTACTTGCTTGAAGTGTTCCAACCAAATGGATGATCTTCCATTCAGATTGAATATGGCAAATCTTTCCTTCATGTTTCATGAATAATCCTACACTTGAAAGTACTTATTTATCTGAAGAAGCCAAGCTTTAGCTTCTTGTCCCGTCTTTATCTCACCATCAAATGCAGGAGGTATAGCTTTCCTAAATTCATCTTGAGAGCGATCCCTATGGTGTCTTCTTCTTTTCCTCTTATAAGAAGATGAACTTGTATCTCCACTGGATTCTTCAGAATCAGATGGTCCACTAGAAGTCCTTCTCCTTCTCCTAATGCTACTCTTACTTCCTTCTGGCCTTGATGTACCGCGTCTAGAATCTATCTTTTTCTACAAGTCTATCAAACTATGCAATATGGCAGCATTCAACTGATGCTGCTCTTCTTGGGATTTAACCAAGCTTTTCATGGTGGTTGTAACCTCGAATGGTGTCCCCTAGAATCTCCTTCCATTAGACTCTATGTCATCATTTCCATTACAGAAATTTTCTCCCATGGCATCTTCTGCTCGCTCGTAAGAATCCCGAGCATCATACCCATCATGGGTTCTCATTACTAAACCACCTCTTTCTTTACCACACTGGTATTTCTGGAGTGCTTCTCTTGGAAGTTGTCTATAATTCTGCAATGTGTTAGTAAATAACTGTTAGAGGCATATCATTAATATAAAACCAAAACTACTTACCTTCCTCTTCTGGAAATTCACAAAAAACAATTTAGCTTAAAACACAAAGTTTTTCTCTCTTTCTTTTCATCCCTGTGACCACTGATAATCTTCTAAAAACTTACTAAAATACAGTCGAAAACTGCTTGACAAATTACTGAGAATATCCTTCAAAGAACCCAAATTTCCTTAGGCCCAATCGGACCTCTTCCCAGCTATCTTTCCGATTCTTCAGTGGTCAAAACACCTAGTTCATCGGTGGTCTATTCATTTATTTCTCTCTAGAGTTTCGGCGGCAAACCAACGAAACTTCCAATCTACATCGGCGAGAAAATCGACCGTTCATCAAGTGCATAGTCCCTTGCGTAGCCACAACGGTAAAAAGTGATCTTAGAATGGTTTCCATAGACATTTATTGGCGAGTTGCTCATCTATTTCCTTTCGGCGTGTCGGGCCTGCAATGGTCTATCATTCTGGAACGGAAGCCAACAATTCCATTATAATTTCCGTGGACCAAAGCTTTGTCGGCGGTTGGGGCGGCATCCTACAGTGGCATCAGACACTTATCCCTTTAGGCATCCATAGTGGCGGTTTCCACAAGCCCTAACTCTTCTGCAGCGTCGGCACTCCCAAGTGCTTCACGCCATCGTAGTTATGTTATCAAAACTCAGAACCACTATTCACTAAACATCTCGGCATTGGCGAGTGGAGAGACTAATGCATCGGTGGGATAGTTGTCTAAGATTCCACAATAGTGGGTCACCTTCATTGAATCTTTTTTGATCGATGATCCGATCCTCTAACATTTCCCGATGGCTGATGATCTCATGCCTTGGAGAAAATTTTGGATTTTCTTCTTGCCTTGTCTTCCACGGTATTGGCTCTTCCATATTCTATTCCCCGACGATGTCAACGACTATTCTCCTTCGATCACCAATAATCCCGTTCCTCAGAAAACTTTCATAAATTCTGCGCCATCGACGGTCGAAGGCTCTACCCATCGGATGCATAGTTGTCTAGCCCTTCGCAACGGCGGGCACTCGATCAACTAATTTCCACCGACGTCCATTGGCAGTCTCATCAACTAACTTCCACCGATTATTTCAACACTACACTTAAACAAAATTTTGAAACTTTCTTCTTCTGTCGGCGGTCGGAACCACTAAGTGCTACGTGTCGGTGTCACTAGTCCACATGGATGCTGCAACAGTGGCCCACAATATTCCTATGTCTTCCGCAGCTCATGACTTTGTCAGCGGTCGGAGAGACTAGTCTTTTGTGGCATCGGTGCTCGGATGCTCATCGGGTGATCAGTTCTTTATGTGGCCGCAACGACGGCGCTTGAACCACTAATTCCTTCTGTCGTTCATCGGTGATGAATAACACTAACATGCTCCGATGGCCGACGAAGTCAACACTTAGAAAAATTTCAGAAATTCTATGCCATCGACGGTCGAAGGCTCTACCCATCGAAATCATAGTGGTCTAGCCATCCGCAATGGTGGCACTCAATCAGCTAAGTATTAGTTGTTCGGGTACACAGGGTACTCCCAAAATACCAAACACCTTCAAAAACCTCTTCACACAAATAGATCACAGATCAACACACCGATGTTTGTCACGTGGTTAAAACCCTCAAGAGGGAAATAGTCCACGGCCCTAGCCAAATAGCTACTTGGAGTAATTTATTATGCAAAATAAAGAAAGTTACATGAGCTTCTCATAATCGATCAACTATCCAAGGACCCTCTATGCTCTTTAAATAGAGATCATAGACCAATCATGTGTTAAGCCATGGATCAATGGTAGGTATGATCTAAGAGAAGTTGAACCGTCAGATCACTCTATGTCTAGAACATATTGTGACTGTCGGATTAGAATATTTACAAATGAATACTAATGAATACTAAAGAAACACACTTTTACCTAACGGATATATTACACAAGTTGATCTTAACTAACTCCTAAGTGTCTAAATATCCTATAATCCCCCCTTAAGAACAACTTGGGATAGGATTGAAGGATTTACAAAAGTGACACTATTAGGAGAAGGAAGGAGGCATTAGAGCCTATCCCCCCTTAAGGACACATTCCTGAACTCCTAACATAGACCGAAGTTTAGAAAACTTCGCTTCTATAAGAGACTTGCTGAAGATGTCTGCAACTTGATCATCTATAGGGCAATAGAGAACTTCAATAACACTATCATGAACAAGATTTCTGATGAAGTGCATGTGTAGCTCAATGTGTTTTCTGTGCTGATGTGGAACTGGATCTTTGGCAAGCTTGATGGCACTTTGATTGTCGCACCAAAGTGGAGTAGGCTGCTGCTGCTCGAATTCAAACTCTGAAAGGATCTGTCGAAGCCATAAAGCTTCCTAACTAGCATTAATTGCGGCTCGATATTCTGCTTCTGCTGAAGAAAGAGCAAGAGCTTGTTGTTTCTTACAATCCCAAGTGACAGGTCCAGATCCTAGACTGAAAACATAACCTACAGTAGACTTTCGATCATCAGGATCACCGACCCAATCTGAATCAGTGAAACCAACCAACAAAGGTTTCCCCCCTGTACTGTAATGAATCCCAAACTGAATTGTACCTTGAATATATCGAAGTATTCTTTTTGTTGCTTTCTAGTGACTTTCATGAGGAGTTTGCATATAACGGGCAACATGACCAATGACAAAGGAAAGGTCAGGACGGGAATGAGTCAAGTATAAAAGACTACTAACAAGCTGACGATACAAGGTGGCATCTACTTCAGGGGGAGTACAAGTGGTAGAATGCTTGACTCTAGATTGGAAGGGAGAAGGGGCTGGTTTACAATCTTCCATGTGGAAGCGACGAAGAAGGTCACAAGCATATATAGACTAGGATAGAAAGATTCCTTCTTTGGTTTGCAAGACTTGGAGACCAAGAAAATAATGCAAATGTCCTAAGTTTGACATTTCAAAATTTTGCTTAAGACTAGATTTCACATGGGTTATAAGGTTAGGGTCACTACCAGTAAGGATAAGATCATCAACATAAAGAACAAGTATGATGAGATGGTTTCCTACTTTCTTGGTATAGGCATTGGGGTCAGAATGACATCTAGAAAAATCAGTGTCAAGGAGAAAGCTATCCATTTTGGCATACGAAGCTCTAGGAGCTTGCTTAAGGCCATATAAGGATTTCTTAAGGAGACAAACAAGGCTAGAGTTATTGTGAACATATCCAGGAGGTTGTTTCATGTAAATCACCATGTAAGAATGAATACTTGACATCCATTTGATGGACTTCCCAATTATGTAAGGCTGCAAGGGAAAGAACAAGGCGGATGGAGTTCATTTTTGCTACAGGGGCAAAGGTTTCATTGTAGTCAATCCCTTCAGCTTGGGAAAAACCTTTGGCAACTAACCTTGCCTTAAGTCTTTCAACACTTCCATATGATGCATACTTAGTTTTATAGACCCATTTACATCTAACAAGTTTTCTTCCTTTTGGAAGAGGAACAAGATCCCAAGTATCGTTCGCCATTAAGGAATGATATTCTTCATTCATAGTTGCATCCCAATATGGATTTCCTGAAGCTTCTGTAAAAGTTTATGGATCATGATTCTCAGAAACTTGAGCCAAAAGTGAAGAGGCTCGCTGAAACTGAGAACGTGTTCGCCGTTGATCTCTAGGATCACCGGTAAGATCACCAGCTGCTTCACATGTTGAATGGACCCATCGAGGAAGTATTGGTGCTGGTGTAATTGGAGGAACATGAGAAGGTGGAGGTGGATTTTCATCCTCACTGTCATCATTAGAAACTGGAGTTGGAAACCTATAAAGGAAGCTGGAAGAAGAAGAAGAAGGCACAATCGTTGAATCAGTCGCACAGGCCAAAGATGGCACACCCGCCAAGTTAGGCTCATAGGCCAATAGATTTTCATCAAATTTAACATCTCTTCTAATGATTATATCATGAGAATGTGGCTAAAGAAGTCTATAACCTTTTACATTTTTAGAATATCCAACAAATATGCACTTTTCACTTTTAGGTTGCAATGCTTTCCGTTTTTCATCCGGAATGTGAGCCCATCCTTCACAACCAAACACACGAAAGTGACTTACATCTGGTTTAATTTTACTCCATGATTATTCCGGTGTTATACCTTGTAAAAATTTAGTGAGTGTGCGATTAACTATGTAATTTGCACAATTTATGGCCTCAGCCCAATATTGAAGACTTAGTCCCTTAGATTGGATCCTACAATTAGCCATTTATTTTAAAGTGCGGTTTTTCTATTCAGCTACACCATTTTGTTGTGGTGTATATGGAACAGTGTGCTGTTGTTGGATTCCTTATTCAGTGCAAAAAATAGTAAACTTATTGTTAACATATTCTCCTCCATTGTGAGATATTAAATTAATAATTTGATGACCAGATTGTTTTTCAACAAGGGCCTTGTAGGCCAAGAACATGTTAAATACTTCACTCTTAAGTTTTAGGAAGTAAACCCAAGTGCGTTTGGAGTAGTCATCAATGAAAGTTAAGAAAAATTTGAATCCATAAAAGGAAGTAGATGGAAGAGGGCCACACAAGTCACTATGCACAAGCTCCAAGGGAACCGAGGCGTTCCAAGAGGCATGTTTGTCAAAACTGTCCGGATGATGTTTTCTGAGTACAAAACTGGAACAAACACCATCCTTGCAAGATACCAGTGGAAGAACAGTCACCATATTGTCTTTACATAGTTGTTGCAATGAGCAATAATTTAAGTGACCAAATCACTCATGCCAAAGTTTGCTCAAGTTATCACTATGAGCAACAAAAACATAAGGAAAAGGTGATGACCCAAAGTTGTTAAATTTGTACAACCTAGTAATATCATCAACAGTTCCAGTAGCGAGGACATTTTGAGGATTTCTAAAATCCTTGATTACAACTTGGTGAGGTGTAAACGTCACAGTTTTACCTTCACCTGAATGAGTAATTTGATAGACTGATAACAAATTGCAGAAAATGTTTCGAACACATAGTACATCACTAAAATGACCATTTTCTAATGGAACTGTTCCAGATCCTACAACACTTAGAGATCTATCATCACCAACAAATATTTGTTTGGTGTTACATTCATGCATAGTAGAAAAGATGGCTTGATCCTTAGCCATATGATAAGATGCTCCATAATCAATGAGCCATTCATTTGAAGTAGAAGAAGAAGATGCAGTATAAGAGTAACCAGAAGTACAAATTGCATGTCCATGAGAGTTATATTCTGAAAATGAATCTAGGTTGATGTGGTGCTTCTTCATTGCTGCTTCCAAGGCTGCCATATTCTTAAAACATTTAGATTCATCATGATTATCTTTCCCACAAAAATTGCAATGACGCTTAGTCTTCTTTCCTTTTTGCTTGGATCCTTTTTCATTTTTTAAAGGAGGAGTTGACTCAGAGGGTTTGGGACCCTTGTTGTTTGGCTTATTATTGCGAAAATTCTGTTTCTTGGGAGGCTTGAACTTTTCTTTCTGTTGGGACAATAAGGCTTTCCCAGATGTATCTGCATTGTTAATTATTCCAAGATAAATGAGCTTATCTTGCTCTCTAATTAAGGAATCACAAAAGGATTCAAGGCTAGGCTCTTGATAGCTAGCTACAATCAAGGATTATTTCATGGAGTAGAATGTAGATACAAAAACAGAATATGTAGGTTCAAGTTTTGAAAGAATATGATAAATACATTGTTTGTATTCTTTCTTAATCTTGCAATCGACACATAATAGTCTAAGAGTTTTATACTTAGATAAATAGTCTTGAATGCATGAAAAATCATTTGGATTCAAGGAAAGCAACTCATTCTCAAGTTGATGACCCTGAATTTCATTGTGTTTACCAAACATAGATTCCAACTTTTCCTAAGCGAGATCAGGTTCATCAATTCTAGATATGTGGAATCGCAAATCAGTAGAGATTGACATCCCAATCAATCCATGAGCTTCATCACATCGATTTGCCCATTTAATTTTCTTATCATCATCAGTGGGTTCTGTTTCTTTCCCTGAGGTTGATTGACATCCCAATCAATCCATGAGCTTCATCACATCGATTTTCCCATTTAATTTTCTTATCATCATCAGTGGGTTCTGTTTCTTTCCCTGAGGTTATCCTGAAAAGTCCCCTACTTCGCAGAACATCCTCTATACGAGATTTCCATGAGAAATAGTTAGAACTTGTAAGTATAATATCACAAGGGGTGGCCATACTGTAAAATAATGGCTGAAAGAACAGAAAATAATTCTCTGGATGCAAAGAGCTCAAAAAAATATGTGGTTTTAAAAAAAACAACACTTAAAACTGATTCCGGATGATGAAGTTATGCTGGATCAAAGAAAATGTTGAAGATGTCCCCAATAGTGACGTAGCAGATATTAACTTGACCAACTAAAAAAAGGAAGCCCCCTATTTCCAAGATCAACCTTTGACAATCACTTTTTACAATAAAGTTGCTTGAAGTGAATCACTTTTGTAGAATAAGTGATGTTTACTTTTACAGTAATGTGATTTTTTGAATAGTGCGGCAATAAATTAAAAGACTTGAGTGACTCACTTTTATTTTATTTTATTAATGTGAGATGCACTTTTACAATAAAGTAACTTGAAAATAGAAATTGCATGCACTAAAAAGTAGCTTGATAAGACTTGAACTCAAGACTTATCAAGGTGTAAAGAAACTTTGGACCAAGTGAGCTAAGTTTAAAAAGTACGTAAAACTATGGAAAGAGGAAGGGGGATTTTTTTTTAATTTATTTATTTATTTAGTTTTTCTAACTCTTCTCTCTCGTTTTCCATGCTTGCTTTCTTTTGCCGCAAATCACCAAAAAAAATGAAAAAACAAAAACAAAAAAACCTTTTTCCACACAATGGGGCTAGATCTTGGTTAGCTTACCTGGAAAGTCTACGTTTTCAAGTTTTCTCGTTGTTTCTGATTTGCCGTGATCACACAAGGTGCATGGCAAAGAGCATACGTAGCCGAGAAAACAAGAAAAAAAACTTTCCCTTACTGTTTCTGATTCGCCGCGATCGCGCAAGGTGCACGACAAAGAGCATACACAGTCAGGGAAAACAACAGTTTGAGACTAAAACATAAAATATCTAAAAATAAACTGATAAAATATGAGAGATTAAAACACAAATCCGTCACTGTAACATTATACCTTCAAATTTGCCGAAATGGGTGTTTCTGGAGCAAACGAAAATGGTTTTCGGTGAAACGAAAACTATTTCCCAATGGAAACGGTGCTCCGAACGCAATGGAACAACTTCCATAGACCAAAAAATGCACAAAAAATACAGAACCAAAAACCCTTTTAAAGTTTCGGTAACATCGGTTCCAGATCTTGATCAAAACTGAAAGCGACTCTTTATAAAAGCTCTGATACCATGTTCGGGTACACAGGGTATTCCCAAAAGACCAAACACCTTCAGAAACCGCTTCACACAAATAGATCACAGATCAACACACCGATTTTTGTCACGTGGTTAAAACCCTCGAGAGGGAAACAGTCCACGGCCCCAGCCAAATAGCTACTTGGAGCAATTTATTATGCAAAAGAAAGAAAGTTACATGAGCTTCTCATAATCGATCAACTAGCTAAGGACCCTCCATGCTCTTTAAATAGAGATCATAAACCAATCGGGTGTTAAGACACGGATCAATGGTAGGTATGATCTAAGAGAAGTTGAACCTTTGGATCACTCTATGTCTAGAACATATTGTGACCGTCGGATTAGAATATTTACAAATGCATACTAATGCATACTAAAGAAACACACTTTTACCAAACGGATATATTACACAAGTTGATATTAACTAACTCCTAAGTTTCTAAATATCCTAACATCGGTGATCCATCTGTCTAAGTCTTTCGATGTGCTGATGGCCAAAACACAGAAAAATTTGTGAATTTTCTTGTCTTCACCCACTTTTCCTAGTTTCTGCTGGGCAGTAGGAAACCTGCCTCTATTAACTGTTTCTCATGGCCCTCTGAGGCCCAAATGTTGCAACATAAGCTCTGTCACTGCATCTTCATAGCCCATTCAAGCCCATGCTACAACCAGAGCTCTAATACTACACTGTAAGGTCCCCGACCCTCTGACCAATGAAGAGGACGCTACTATACATCAAATCATCCAAGGATCTAGCCCCATGAACATGAACATACATATATGTAATGCTGAAGCAGGATACTTAAACATCAAACATATTACAAGGCATAATCATTCATATACACAATGGAAGAAAAACATAACAATCAATACTCATGCATATACAGATCAACATTTAACATGTATATCATCATTCATCAACAGTAAACATAATGGCAGACACAAGTTAGGCAAGAATACTTATCTTAATAAGAACTTGTTCCGCAACTAGCTACGTCGATGCAATGTTCCACCCAACCATAGGCCCACGTGCTGCTCAGTCTCTCAGCAACACTGCCACTCCCAAGATGGGCATGATTCCCCAAGGAATAAGGAACTAACAGACTTACACATAGCCAAGGATAACAACACCACAAGGGTACATAGTTCAGCCAAGCCAACACAGTTGGGTTTATCAGGCGAACAACACATCAACCAAGCCAACAAAGTTGGGTTTATCAGGCCATTCAAGAGCTAGGAAATCCTAAATGCTAAGCTGGTGAGCTCATTGAAGAGCTATAGACGCCAACACCAGAACCAACATGGCTTTTCGAACACCCACACACACCCAACACAAGGAAATCGGTCCCTTCTCTGCAACGCAGTTCCTGAGGCCCTGATCTCCCTTCCAGTGCTATTCAGGGGTTGTGCAGAAGAAAGCCAGATTAGTAGCTATGTCTGTGTGGTTCTCAACCCACTAGATTTATCAAGCACCTTAGGCCCTCATTCACCACTCCAATGCAGTCCGAGGACAAAACCACTGCATGCAAGTAGCCAAACAGTTATTCAAGATTTTATAGGGGAAATACACAATCGACCAGCACGTAGGAACTCTCAGCAATTCTTCAAGCGATACCACCACAAAAAGGGAAAACACAGCCAAGTATAACATGGGCAAACAGCATCCCACAAACGACTATGAACCCAGAACACCCGATCCTTCAATGCAACCGCTGGAGAAATTGCACAGGCAGAAAATAGGGAAAGAACAACTCCCAACTATGTGTGATGGACAAAGACACAACTCACATAACTATTTATGCCATTACGGCCACGATTCAGTGATGAAAATAACAGAACCATTATGCAGTCTGACAATGGTGGAAAAAGACACAAAACTCTGCGTGAACAGAGGAAAGAATTGATCCACATGCCAACAAATTTGTGAGGAAGAGGAGAACCATCTTTCTGCGTGAACATGGAAGAAAACCCACATATTAGAAATCCATGAGAGAGGGAAGGTGAACCCCCAACAATGGAATGTGGAACCTTTTAACTCCACCCAGCGTGAGGGAAACGAACAGACTCTCGATCCCCATAGTGGACAGACCATCTTCTACACCAAGGCACATCGTGGAGAGAGTGTGAATGTGGTGGTCTTCTGCCAGCAAAATGCTGCTCCAACTAACAAGGGAATAACTAAGGTGGTGGTGAGCAAAAGAGAGTGGTGACACATGGCTCTTCCCCCATGACTCAATGTTCAACATTCCCCTTCCTTATCCTTTGGAATCATGCCCCTTCTCAAATTAGTTGCAGTGAACATAGCTGGTTGGGTTATTTAATTAAAATGCGTGTTTACATGATGCTACAATTTAATATATGACGTATGTCCCGATATACCATCAGTGACCATTCCAATCTGAAACATAACATAACTAAATCAATGGTGGGGCCTTTGCCCTTAGCTCCTCACAATGATTATTTACAACAGATGTATTAATGCAAACGGGGTCAGAACCGGGGTGTTACACATATGCTCCTATATCGGGCTGATCATCTTTCTGTATACCAAGGGAAAGCTTTAGCTGAACATGGACTTTCCCATTCTGCTTGTAGGGCCCAACCAATTTTAATGTATCTTTTATTTTACCATCGCTGTCCTGACCTGACAAATTTTTGGACATTTTGAGGTTTTCCTCAACCTCCAAACAATTAATAAACATATGTTGTAGGCTCATTGATTTTCTTTCCAAAAGAAGCAAGGATGCCTTAGGAGGAAAGGTGGTTGCATAATAGATCTTAGCGGCATTCTCAAGAGGTTGGACTTCCTTAGGCATGTTATAATAAAAGCTTGCAAATCTTCTGTTAAAACTAGATATGGCCTCACCCTCATGTCTCTCCAGGGAATAAAATTCTGAAAGTATTTGATCCAGTGGCCTTCTCCTACCCCAAAACTTTTAAAAGGTGCAAGAAAACTCTCCCCAAATATTTATGGACTTAGGCTGCAAGTGTTTGAACCATTCTTTAGCATCTCCTTGCAAAGACTGGGCAAAATCCCTCATGCAGACATCATCATGTTCTATTTCAAAAAGGTCAGAGAAATGTTCAAAGGCTTGTAAATGTTTCTTAGCAATGAAGTATTTGGATTCTCCATCAAATTTGGGGAGGTACTTGTAATGTCTTGCAGGAAAATCATGGAGGACAGGAGGCAATTGTAGTGGTTTGTACCAGCTTGGAAAAATGGGAAAGAACAGGTTAGGCGCAATAGATACGCTGTCGACCGAGGTTTCATGAAGTTCACAGGGGTGACCTTTAATGTCGTGAGACCTGGGATAAAAATCTGGCTCAAAACCAAATGTACAAGATGACGCAATGCTTTTGGTTCGTAAATAAGGATAAACAAAAATATATTCATAGTTCTGCGTCGAACGAATTGAACCATAGAAGGTTGTTTTGATTAATATAGGAAAGGATAAGAACCAACTTACAAGACAAGACAAGGCATCTTGGAAGAAACGTAGACTCGAGTATCTTAACCTTTCACCATGCATTTTCAGGCCTTACAAGGGGTCCATTTTTCCTGACAGAGCTTGCCTATTTTTTTTTTACCATTTGATTTTTGAGTCGTACCACTAGCGAAGTCACTAAAGTCTGAACCCTTTAAGAGTGGAGTCGCCAGGTGAAAAGTGCTTAACCTTCTTGATCTTTGATCATTGTTCACCATTAATAACCAGATCTAAAACCATGTCGTTCTTCCCAGGGATGATCTTCAACCTCGTCCCCGGCAACAACGCCAGTTTGTTAGCACTGGGATCGTGCCCATAGGTTGGGTGGAAAAAAGGGCTCTCTCCCGGGAAATAGCTGAACCGCTTTAGATTGCGCCTCTGGCCCCACGCAGTTAGAGAGGGATATCTCACGTGTTTTCAGTTTTACTTCACGTAGGATATTCGATCAAGAGAAATCAGGAGGCCAGACTCCTGAATGGAACAAAGTGCGTTAATGTGAGATGCAGGTGGGACTATCAGGGTGGGGACCATTAGAAATAGAGTCGAAGGTCAGAGTAAGGAACATTTCCAGGAGGTAAAGGATGGTGTGGATTTACAAACAAAGGAAAGGTAGCCGTTGATCTTGCAATCATGAGATATTTAGTGGGTGGTTAGTATATGAGAGGGAACAGTCCATCACGCAGAGCACCAACAAGATGAATTCTACATAACTTTAGAAGAAAACTTAATGAATGTCCGAAACAATAGGAGGAGCATAGCATGTATGAATTCTAAATTGTTATACACTCAGTTTAGGCATGAAAGAAATTACAAACTAGAATGAAAACAGGATGAACATTTCACATAAAGAAAATACATATTGAAAGAAGCAACGATACAGGAATCTCTATCTTGAAAAATAATCCTTCCTCTGCAATTTTATTCATAACATGGATATCATATCTTATTTACAACAGAGAGCCTCAACCCTTGAAGGTTTCCTAGCCCACCAGCTAACTCTTTTCTCCCCCTATTGAGAGTGCATTTATACTACTTCAGTGCTGAGATTACTCTCCGAAACAAACCTAAAACCATTTCCAGTCATAATCATGTGTTAAGAGTCTAGAGAGTGGAACTATTGCCATGATTTACAAATATGAATAAACATTATGGAGCTATAGCGCATGGTAACGTTTGAGTGACAGCTTGATGTGCTCAGCTACTGTTATGGATTATGAGTATGACGCCCTTTCCGTTTTCCCTTAGGTGAGTCACCATCTACTGGGTTTTGGACCATTTAGTTGGCTTGATGAGTTAATATAATGCTCTTTTTCTGTCCGAAGTGTGTGTTTTCACCGTGTTCAAATGTGGCTTTCTGCATGGGCACACACTGGCAGGGCAGTTTGCAACTTTCGCCTGCTCAACCTCATCCACCACCTCCTTATTCTCTGGGTAACACTGTTGGGTGTGGGGTCTGGAAGATGGGCTGCATTAATCCTAGCCAAGGAAAGCCTTTTCGATGGCTTGCCATTCTTGTACTCCTCAGCCCAACTGAGGTGGGATCTCCTGTTGGGGCGTGCACCCCAATGGTCCTTAAGGAAAATATCTTCGCGGGCCTAAGGAGTTTGTAAGCGGAGGTTGACTCAAAATAGTCTTAGGGGTGTCAGGGGTTGAGTCAAATTCCTCTATTGTAATAAACCCACGGTTTAAGACCAGCGTTTAGGGTTTTGGGTGCCCATGGTTTGAAGCCATGGTTTTGTAATAGCACGATGTATAAATAGGCATTTTTGTAAATAAGAATAGTTAGGATTTTGATGTAAAGAAGATTAAGGCAAAGCTAAGGATGTTTTGTAAGAAAAGGTTAAAGTCCCAGCTGTGTGTGTGGACGACCTCTGCAGCTGTGTGCGCAGAGGGTTTTGTAAGAAGTTAAGGGAAATGTGCAGCTGTGTGCGTAGAGGCCTGCTACTGTGTGCGCGGCTTAAGAGACTGAAGAGATCTGCAACTGAGTGCGCAGATCAAAACTGTGATTTTGAAGAAAGTTGAAATAAAACATAGTTCTGTGGACGTAGCCCCTACACTGGGGGTGAACCACGTTATATCTGGTGTTGTGGTTCTTGTGCTGTTTCTATTTCTGTTTGTTTTTCATGCATTAATAACTGTATAAATCTGATAAGTAATATCACTGTTAATAAATAGCTTCGCTGTGAATTCCCTATAAGGGTTGAGCAAGTCACTGTATGTTTATTTATCTGTGAAGTTACTTAGATATAAATGTCGGAGCTCTGTGTTTATTGATTATAAGTTATTAAAGGACAAGGTACAGTAATCTCCCTCTCTGCTTGCAGAAACCTGATTCTGCGGCACCCCATAGCTGTTTCAGGTGAGACTACAACTTGTTCGCAGGTTGTTGCCGAAAGGGCTAACATTGTGGGTATTTTGTTGTTGTGACACAAAAGGATTAAACCCGGGTCTTCCCTATTTCCCAACAAAGTGGTTTCGTTGCTGGGTGAACTCAGTATCTGCTTAAGAGGGGTTTACGTCGTACCTCGAGGGCTACGTTCTAGCGGCCCTCTGTGAAGGAAATCGGTGATTGGCTTGATGAGACTTATCTGAAATTTGTTGAGAAAGAGAATACAAATCCGTGTCATAGCGCGCGTGACTTTTTACAGAGGTATGTTTTTTGTGATGCTTATGAAATTTTCTTTGGTAGTATCCACATAGAGTTGCACCAGTGGTTGTCCAGGTTAGCTGAGAAAAGAACAAACTTTCGCGAGGGGCGGTTTTCTATTTGGACCCCTGCAAGAGTTAACATATTAAAAAGCATGAACAATGATATCTCTTGAGCGGTTGATTTCTGTACCACACGGACCCTTGAGGCCTTTGTGACGGAGTTCGCCATCGACACAAGCATTTCCTTTAGTGAAGCTGAGCGACGATTTTTCCAAGGACCACGGGGTAAGCTCTTGAATTTATTTAGCTTGAGAATTAAAATGCTATTGGCTGAAAAGGGAATACTGCTATTTGAATCAGACTGTTAGATTTTGAGTTACTAACATATGTTTGAAAGTGACAACACCTTCGCTGAGCAAAGTGGTTTGCTGCGAAGTGGGAAAAGGTACAAGAGAGATTTTGAGTCCTATTCCTTCGGACAGGATACCGCACCGTCCCCTATAAATACCGAAGAGCTAGACCCGGAAGAAAACCCTTCCCTTGGAAACCCTCTGGTCACCCCGCCTCGTAGCTTCGCTAACCCTGAAACTCCGTCGCAGTCTACCAATCAATCTAGCCCGAGTATTCATGTCACAAGCCAGTCTACCACAGTAAACCCTCCCCTGTCGACTTCTTGTCCCAATCCCAACCCTAACCGATCTACCATGGCCCACCTCGCCGATGATATTAAGCTCCCCATTTTCAAAGGATCTGGGTCAGAGAACCCAAAACAGTTTTTGTTCTTATGTGAAGCATTGTGGACCGCTAGAAACATTACAGATCCAGCTGACAGAAGCGCGCAGCTCGTCACTTCTTTCAGGGACCGAGACTTGACCTGGTTCATGAAATTCTCCAGTACTCAACGCCTTACTTTAGATGAGATTAAGGCCGCTATAATCAAAGAATTCAAGAAGCCCAAATCAGAATCGCAGTGTATCACTGAATTGAAAGAGATTCAGCAGCGGCGTGGCGAGTCAGTGTGGGACTTTGACCAGAGATTCAAAGTTCTACTGGACCAAGTCAGCTTCATCATTATTCCTGCGCAGCACAAGGAATAATTTATTGCCATATTGTTACCACATATCTGAACCCCACTCATGCAACAGAAGGTTGCTGACCAGCAAGAGGCTCTGGAAATCGCAATGAAGATGGAGACTGCCCCTGTCAGAGATGATTCTGGTATTGCTCAAATCCAAGCGCAGTTAGCAGCGATGGCCCTGGAGCTTCGTGATATGAAGATAGCTAAAACAAGCCGAGAGGAGGTGTGGTGTACGCATTGTCGACCCGAAGGGCACGAAAGGGACCATTGTCCTATGATCAGAACTTACCTGAATACGGGTACGCCAAACCAATTCAACCCCGGTGTTCTATATTGTGAGATCTGTCAGACCATTGGCCAACATTGTCATGAAAACTGCCATCTTTTCCATAGATATGTACAAGTTCCCATGAACCCCTACTGCAAGTTCTATAAGTCAGTAGGCCATAATGAAGAGGAGTGTCATAGTTATGACCTCATACGCAAGTGCACTTATGACACCTACCGGGTACAAAATGAAGGGCAGAATAGTAATGGCTACGGTTACTGGGGTGATGCCTCTGGAAGGGGTGCTTTTGGAGGTCGCGGCCGTGGTGGTATGGTCGGACGAGGTAGAGGCCAGATTGTGTGTTACAACTGTAACCAAGTTGGGCATCTGGCTCGAGACTGTAGGAACCCCACTACAACCTGTCGGTATTGTCGCGCAGTAGATCATGTGATTGAGCAGTGCCCCCAGCTGATAGCTAAAATTTAGGAAAACAACAGTGGCCCTACCCAGAATATTCAGTTGATTTCCGTTGAGCAGCGACCTACTGTAGCCATCAATGTTGTCACCCGGAGTGGAGCTACGACGCACCTACAAAATACGCAGCAACAGCCTACCGAGGCATGCGTTTGTATGGCCTTTGAGAAGATCCCAACACATGATACTGTGAGAAACCCCACACGAGTCAAGAAGGCTTAGTATGACATTGTTGACCCTAGTACGGCAGCCGTACCTGCGCAGCAATCTCAGCAGGCCTCGCAACCGCAAGATGCTTCGACGGATAAAGTAAGTACACTCTCCTCCTTTTTACAGAGTTGTATGAAACTCTTGAGGAATCAGAATGCTTTAAAGGAGTTGAAAAAAGTTCTTGCTGTCACAGACCCTCAGAGAAGAGTTGATCAGGAGAAAACTGTTAATCGTGTCCGACGAACGGGTAAGGAAATGAGATTGAATGTTCAGATAGGGGAGTATGATATGACTGACGTCATCTTGGATCTTGGATCAGAAGTTAATGTCCTCCCCAAGTAGACCTGGGAACAAATGGCAAAACCGACCCTGGCCTACTCGCCTATACAATTGAGGTTATCTAATCAGCAAAGGATTGTGCCCCTAGGGAGACTCCTTAGTGTTCCAATAGATATTGATGGGGTCAATACTCTGGCGGATTTTGAAGTTATTGAGATCATTGATGACAGTAATCCTTATCCAGCCCTGTTGGGAATTGAGTGGGCCATGGCAAACGCTGCCATCATCAACCTTAAGAAGAGATAGATGACCTTCGAAGGAAATGGTCTACGCGTTATCATACCCCTAGACCCATCCCAAGGAGAGAGATATCTAGAACCACTCAGAGATGAAGATTAGGATGTTCTGGAGCAAATTTATAATATCACAGCACAGGAAGAAGATTATATTGAACCTACTACCGAAGGTATTATGGATTGGCAATGTGACAGTTCTTGCATGACGGATTCAGATGATGGTTTAGAGAACTGGCAGAACCGACTATATGAGCTACATGGCCATAGATGCGCCAGAATTACCAAGTCCCTCAGATGGCTTACTGCGCAACCAAGCACCCTAATTGCTTCTAAGGGTTTGACAGCTCCACCAGATTCCATTATGCCATTACCTACTGAGCTGCTGGCACCCCAGAAGGTGGAAAATCTGGATTCAGCACTAGGAGTCACCACAGCTAGAAGATGGACTGCTCATACGAAGTACCTTTTTAGCTGGGAAGCTTGTGAGGCAGCCCCCCACCTGTAATTTATGGCTCCTCTCGAGACGATGCGCAGCAGGTACAATAGGCAGAGTTGGCTGCTGGACCGCTTCGAACATTCTTCTATGGCATGGACACTTGTGCCTCGAACAGACTGGGATCCTAGGGGTCATCATAACGAGGCACCTGCGGCAGAAACCCAATACAAGGAGATCAGGCCTTGGCGCGCTACTATGTCCCAGGCTAAAGAAGTAACCCAGGCCCGCCCGTGCTGGCTGATAAAAACCACTACAGGAACAACGCTCACTGTTTGGTTGTGGAACTTGTCTCGATATGCCGAAGGTAATTACCCTGATGGAAGTCCTTATCATGACGCAGCTTTGGTACTGGTTGCAGCGCAGGATAAAATCCGACCGTTGGCCCACAGCCGATTTGACGGCGCCGATGCTTTAATTGCCTGTCCTTCTGATATCCGTCAAAATTTAGTGCCGTGGGATTGGAATCTCTGTCAGATTTGGTGCCTTCAATGCACATTTATGACCAAAATGCTTGATATATTGCATAAGAAGAACCCCAAGCATCGGCATTTCCCATTATGCAGTTTCACAATTGACCCTCTATCCGCCGATAAAGAACTTCACGACTTACTGAGCGAATTTGAACAAACAGGTTTGAGGAACATTGTCCACCCCCCACCTGCGCCTGCAGCACGTGAGGAACTCCTACCAGGACCGATTCCTCCAATGCAAACACGGTTTGCTCAGAAAAATTTTAAGCCTGAAGTTCGTTCTAAGCGGAACGAAGACCGACGCAAGCACTCTGGGAAAACATCACAGGATTCCGGAATGGATCCACTTGGTTCAGTAGAAATTCCAAGTGGTGGGGAGGAGCCTATGGTACCACGACGGCCAACATATGTCCTACCTCTTCGACCAGGAGTTAAACCTCCTCGGCAGTGCAAGCAATTCACAATAGGTACTCCTTTATTACCACTAGGTGTACAGCTGGTTGGGTCCATGACAGGGAAAATCGATCGGCTTAAGTATTTCGACCATGATACAAGTGATAGTAGCAAGTTGCCGCAATTCAGACCAGAAACATACTTGCAATATGTCAAGTACGATAAGGCAACGGTGGTAGAATTCAAACGGTGGGCTGTCGGCTTGGATCACGCTGGTCTACTGAAGATGCTTGACGTTCCCCACTTCGGTCGCGGCCCACAGGTGACCATAGTGGTCAAGCAGCTGTTGGTGTTAGTTCATGATGGCATCTTATGGATAGGCGATAAGAAAATCCCTATCAATGGTGAGCTCATTTAGAGGATCACTGGTTTACCCAGAGCAGGGCCTAACCCGGTAACCGAGTTCCCATTGAAGCATGAAGATACAAAGCTCGCACAGACCATGAAGGAACGTTTCGGCCTGACAAAGGGGAAACGTGGGTATCACACTTCTGCGATTCAAGAAAACCACATCTGTTTTACAGCAGAGATCCTAGCCTACAAAGTTATGCAGAAGTGCAGGCAAACTGAAGTACCTGCCCCAGTTATCAGAATTGCTATGAACTGCGCCGAGGGTTACATCTACAACTGGGCAGACTACATTGCACATGAATTCTTGGAATACGTTCAAGATGCGCAAGAGAAAGGTAGGCCCTTCCATTACTCATGGTTACTTGTCCTTATTGCATTGATAGGAGTCGCAGTTCCCCACTGTTCCGGAGAACATGACTGGCACAGCCAGGTATGCCTCGCTATGGGTTTCCCAGGACAAGAAACACCAGCAGATGAAAAATTATGTGTTTGCTTTCTATATGATGGATATCCAGTTTCATATGGCCAAAACTCCACGGCTCAGTCATAAGTTATTCTTCCACTATCAAGGCGCAGCTACTTTCAGTGTCGATATACATCATACCTTCATCCAGGCTCGTGCAGATGAACAGTATCAATGGTTCAAGTTACCATATGTAGTCACTAAAGGCGATATCCGCGAAATAGTTCAACATTGGCCAGTCGAATGGTTGAAAGATGCAGGCAAGATGCCTCACATCCCCATCCCCATAGTTACCAATGTGGGTGGCGGGCCTAACAATGCACCACAGCAAGTTCCCCTGGAAGACAATGAAGAACAGACTAAGTCGTAGCAGAATGATAGCAACCACGGCGATGAGATGGACACCGATGAAGATGAAGGGCAAGATTCGGTCAAGACTACTCTAGAACCTAACAGGAAAGATAAGCGCAAGTCACCAAAAGTCAAGGAAGTGGACAGGCCGTGGTCTCGAAAAAAAGCGAAGGCGTCGAAGGAAAAGAACATTGATGACACTACTGGCCTAACCATTAGAGAGAATTTGAGGTCAAAAATGGGCCTCAAAAGGACCAAAATGTACTATAAAAATCAACCAATTACATTCTAGTGGATGACATCATCCCCCATGGTTGAGGTGGCATTGCATGAGTTAAAAATGTTTATTTGTCACATTTTCTATGGTGGATGAAAACCCATAGTTAACCAAGGTAGTGGTACAAGTACTTTTAAGTCAAAAAGTGAAGTACTCATAATAAAAGTCATTTCACACTTTCTCTTAAAATAATATTATTGTTATTTTCAAATAAAGTACTCACAATTCACTTTCTCATAAAATAATATTATTGTCATTTTCAAGTAAAGTACTCATAATTCATAAAAAT
>LPNX011078512.1:333005-347047 GCA_001517045.1 Pseudotsuga menziesii
TGAAGTGAGGAACTCGAGGATGCTTTGTCAAAGTCCACTGAAGTCCTTACCAAAAAATGGTCTGAGTTCGCAGCTGCACAATTGCAGGCCATCACTGGTGGCATATCGGAGCTGAAAGATTTAGCAGCACAATCGGTGACCAGCACTGTAGCCAGCAGTACTTCGGTAAGTGTGCAGCCCGACATAAGGCAATGGCCAGCCCGAGAGCACAAGGGCCAAATATCCGTGGCTGCCCTTATCACAACTGATGTAGCATCTCGCGTAGTGATGACCATGACAGTAGGAATTGACTACACCAAGATGTCCATGGTAGAACTGTATCTCTGCCAGTCTGCTATCGCAAAGGAAATTCATGCCCGTGACAAATTTTCCCAACTCCAGTTGGACAACACCAGGAAGCAGAAAGAGGACCTCGCAGCAGAGCAGTGAAAGAGGGACGCAGAACGTAAGCGGATTACATTGGTTTGAGTATTGGATGAAGCATGTCGAAGTCTCCCTAACTTTGATGTGCAACTAGTGGAAGAACCAGAGAAAAGACTGGCTAGGTTGAAAGACTATGCGCAGCAGTCCCGCAGCGAAATGGAGAAGCTCAAAGTAGAACATGAGACCCAGATCGCGGAGCTTCAACTCCGCATCCACCCAGAAAGTCCACCTGCGGTCAAAGAACAACGCCGTGCAGACATTCAAGCATCCACAGCAAAACTTTCAGACATTATGGGCAGCGCATCAAAGCTGTTAGCAGACAGTGTGGAGACTTGGGTTACCCTGCAGGAACATCCAAGAATTGGGCAACTGCAAGAAACCATTCGGCAGAAACAGGAAGAATTGGACGCAGAAAAAGCAGCAATTAATATTCTACCACCCATGGAGAAAATGATCAAAGTAAAGCGCAGCAACGAACTCCAGCAGGAAATCGAATTATGCAAGGCAAACGCAGCAGGAGTGCAAAATGCTATGCAGCCACTTCTTAGCGAAGCACTTGAATTAAGCACTACTGTGGACACCCAACTTAAAGTCCTAAAAGAATATGATGCATTCGCACAGCAAAGGGCTACTGAAACAATAGTCGAGGTACTGTAGGATTTGGTGGAAAAGGAATAGGTCGCTGACAGAATCATCCATGACCTCAAAAAGTAGTATGCTACCCTTGCTGATAAAGTATGTCTGCCAGAAGAACCGCAGAGTGTCCCGGGACGGGCCACTGGTGAGTCTTAGGGGACTGTTGGGGCGCGCACCCCAACGGTCCTTAAGGAAAATATCTTCACGGGCCTAAGGAGTTTGTAAGCGGAGGTTGACTCAAAATAGTCTTAGGGGTGTCGGGGGTTGATTCAAAGTCCTCTATTGTAATAAACCCACGGTTTAAGACCAACATTTAGGGTTTTGGGTGCCCATGGTTTGAAGCCATGGTTTTGTAATAGCGCGATGTATAAATAGGCATTTTTGTAAATAAGAATAGTTAGGATTTTGATGTAAAGAAGGTTAAGGCGAAGCTAAGGCTGTTTTGTAAGAAAAGGTTAAAGTCCCAGCTGTGTGCGTGGATGACCTTTGCAGCTGTGTGCGTAGAGGGTTTTGTAAGAAGTTAAGGGAAATATGCAGCTGTGTACGCAGAGGCTTGTTGCTGTGTGCGCGGCTTAAGAGACTGAAGAGATCTGCAGCTGAGTGCACAGATTAGAACTGTGATTTTAAAGAAAGTTGAAATAAAACACAGTTCTGTGGACGTAGCCCCTACACTGGGGGTGAACCACGTTATATCTGGTGTTGTGGTTCTTGTGCTATTTCTATTTCTGTTTGTTTTTCATGCATTAATAACTTTATAAATCTGATAAGTAAGATCACTGTTAATAAATAGCTTCGCTATGAATTCCCTGTAGGGGTTGAGCAAGTCACTGTACGTTTATTTATCTGCGAAGTTACTTAGATATAAATGTCAGAGCTCTATGTTTATTGATTATAATTTGTTAAAGGACAAGGTACAGTAATCTCCCTCTCTGCTTGCAGAAACCTGATTCTGCGGCACCCCATAGCTGTTTCGAGTGAGACTGCAACCTGTTCGCAGGTTGTTGCCGAAAGGGCCAACACTGTGGGTCTTATGTTGGTGCGATGCAAAAGGATTAAACCCGGGTCTGCCTTATTGCCCAACATCTCCCACGGGTAATAAGGTGTCGCATGCCTCAACCAGCGCCATCACAGGGATGATTTCACCTATACACATGCTACGAATGGCGTCAGGGAATCGCCCAATATGTCGAGAGGTGAATTACACCTATGAATGACCCTTCCACTGTCATCTCCACAATGGATGCGACACCTGCAGCCTTGAGGCCCCCTCAGCCCTCCAATTTGGGGGAACCTTTCATATCCACTGTTCATGTTTCTTTACTTATGCCGCCAATTTCTCCTTTCTTGATACAACGGGAAGCTTTAGATCATGGCATGTTCTTACACGTCGATCGGGATCGACCTCTCCATGCAATAATCGATCCGAGTGGGTCCTAACACCTCTTTGTGAATTGGGACTATGAAGTTGTCTAGGCTAGTTCAGATCGTGAAAATAACCTCGACCGTAGATCTATTCCCTTCCTTGTCATGACCATTGATATTCGCAGATGGTACCACTTTTCGTGATTTGAAATCGTGACTTTTATCCGCACAAGTCTGGTTTGCGAAATCGGCTAGGACCATAGATCTGCTTCTGATCTCATCTTCGCCATCAGATGCTTTCGACCTTTAACTGTTTCGCGATTTGGGAAAGCTCCTTCCATCGAGCAAGTTTGCTCAGCGAAACTGTTTTGGGACGTCAATTAGGCTTCACCTTGATCTCGGCCTTTCATTTGTTTGCCCATTTTAATGGACTTTGAAAAAGCCAAACTTTGACCGTTCTCCCGCTTCTTGGGCCACAACCACGGCCTATCGTCTCTCTTCTTCCTTGTGATCCCGGATTGTTGGGCTATGACACTTATCTCTATCGTCCATGCTACCACAAGCCTTTATCTCCAGAAGAGTCTACCATCGTAGATTGACCTCTCTTCAATATTATCTGACAGTCTTAAAACATGGAAAATGTGCCTCTAATAACCTAAAGGGTGTTCACATAATGTTCAAATGAGTAGAACCCTCCTCGAAATCTGTCAGGCCCATAAATCGATTATTGCAAACAGAGTGTTAATAGTCCCCACATAATATTTCATATCGTCCATGTTTCCATTAATGTCAAAATGCATGCCTCATTGTCATGATTCACCATTCCCGTCTAGGGAATATTTGTCAAAATTCTATTGAAATTTCATGGAACTTCTAAGGTGACCATGAAAAATGTCATCCATCCACCCCACACAGTGAGTAGTGAACGAGGCCAATGTCAAAATGTCTTCAAGTTGTGAATGTATACTTTGAAAGTTTAAATGGTTAGACTGAGCACATGCCTTGATGGTATGGGATGGTTTTAAGACTCAAGGAGATAATTCTCATCATCATGGCTATAATTTACATCATCATCATAATAACATTCATCATTTCCCAATTTTTCTATCCATGGAAACAAAAATCAAACCTAACATACCCATCTCTACAGTGAAATCACTAATGAAGATGCCAATTTCCATGTCTTCTCCTTTTTCTTGTGGAAATATTCAAGACGATTAAACCATTTATTCAGCTAATACATCCCAAAATACATTTATGATGGTCCAACATGCAAGTGGTTTAAGGGTTATATTCTTAGGGATTATATCAGGTCAAGGATTATAAGACATCGATTGACCCTACGTAGTGAGTAGTGGATGGGGCTGTGGAAATTGAACCCAAGTGATAGAACAATTACACTCACAAAATTGCTAATCAAACATGCAAAATTACAAACAAAGGAGACTGAAATTGGAGCATAACACTAATCTGTATTGAATAAGTGTACAATAGCCAACCTTATGAAGTAATAGGCTCCTGCAATATATAATTACATGAGAGATTCGAATGCATAAGGATTCCATTCGAAATAGTCAGAAAGTAGGCTTACTAAATCTAGTCAAATCCCCCATAGGTGCATAAAGCAGTTTCCAAATCCACTTAGAGGCTCACGAATTGGAAAAGTCAAGTAGGCGAGCTAATAAGGGATGGAAAGACAACTCATACATTCTTTTATTAGGAGAAAAGGATAGAGGATAATGGTTGCAAAAAACAAGTCAACTCCACCTAGTCTTACTTTCCCTTTTGCCATAAATCTCAATAAAGCAGGAAACTTAGCAGAAAAAGAAAATATGTGCAAGGGAGGATTTGGAATAAATTAGAAATGCTAAATATGGTTTCTAGGAGGTTTCCCAAGCACTCCATGACTCAGTTTTAGCAAGTTTGACTTTGAGGACATGTGGAATACAACTTGCATAGAGTGGAATATAGGAAACTAGGAAAATAAGACACAAATGGATTAATTAATGTCTAAGGTAGCTAGCTATGGATTGATTATTCTAAAACCCCCCCTTAAGCCTGAATTTATGAGTAAATATCAGAAAAATATAGGGCCTAGCAACAAGGTTTAGTCACCCTTTACATACTGCATGTCCATTTAACCAAGGAAAGAGGCAAAAACCCAATGGAAAAATCCTCCCTTAAACATGGACAGTAAAACAAAATTTAAAAATATTTTCATCAATCATGCTTCACAGCATGATCAGCAATCCCCAATAGTGATTTGATATTGCTGAATGTATTCTAACAAAAAACTTTGGTGAAGATGTCTGCTACTTGTTCTGAAGATGCACAGAAGAGTAGGTGAATGGTGCCATCATGCACAAGCTGTCTGATGTAGTGCATATGGATCTCAATGTGTTTGGTTCTCTGTCTCTAAACTGGATCATTGTAGATTTGAATGGTGCTATGATTATCACAATAGATAATAGTTGAAAACTCTTATTCGAAGCCACACTCACCAAGTATCCCCTACAACCATAAACATTGAGTTGCTGCATTTACAACTCCTATGTACTATGCTTCTGTAGATGAGAGTGCTATGGAACTCTATTTCTTACTTGACCAGCTAATTGGTCCTTCAGCAAGCATGAACACATATCATGATGTTGACTTTCGATCTGTGTTGTCACCTTCCCAATCACTGGCAGTAAACCCAATCAAATCAAGATCAGATTTAGCTTTGTAGAACATCCCACGAGTTCTTGTTCCCTGAAAAAAGTTAAGGATCCTTTTGGCTACTCTCCAATGGATCTCATGAGGCTGATCCATGTATCTTGAGGCCACACTTACTACATAATAAGGATCAGGTCGAGTGTGTGTAAGGTAAATCAAACACCCAATCAACTTCCTATACAGTGTATTATTTACCATAGGAGAAGAACCTACTTCTTCAAGCTTAACTCCTGAATGGAAGGGAGTCTTGTTTGGCTTGCAATATTTCATGTTGAACTTGTTCATGAAATACAAATCATACTTGGACTGATGTACTTTTATTCCATGTTGGGATTGAGCAATTTCGAGACCCAAGAATTGGCTCAACAACCCCAAATCAGTAATAGAAAATGCATGGTTCATTGCATCCTTCAAGGAGGAAATCTCTTCCTTTGAACTTCCTGTAATCAGAAGGCCATCCACATACAAGACAAAAATCATCAAAGAACCATGAATCAGCTTCAAATTAACATTAGGATCAGACTTGCATCGAACAAAACTCAATGGCAACAGAAATCCATCAATCTTGGCATACCAAGCCCTGGGGGCTTGCTTAAGCCCATACAATGATTTATTTAGCCTGCACACAAAAGATGGATTAGTAACAAAACCTTGAGGTTGCTGCATGTAAATCTCTTCAGTGAGATCTCCATTCAGGAAAGCACACTTCACATCCATGTGATGTACCTCCCACTGCTTCAAAGATGTAATGGCTAAGGCTAGCCTGATGGAGTCCATCTTTGCCATTGGTGTAAGGGTTTCATTGTAGTCAATACCATGTACCTATGAGTATCCCTTGGATACCAATCTGGAATTATATTTCAAAGGTTAACCATCAGCAGAAAAATTAGTTTTGAAAACCCACTTACATTGAACTAGCTTCTTCCCTTGGGGAAGATCAACCAGTTCCCAAGTGTTGTTTTTCTGGAGTGAGCTGAATTCTTCTTTCATGGCTGTTTTCCATATTGTATCATGTGCTACATCTTCATATGTCTATAGGTCTGATTCAACCATCAAATAGCACTTCTCTGCAAACAAAGGGTCTTTCATACACAGGGCACTCTCAAATTGAGATCTAGTCCTCTTGGGATCACTAGGATTTCCAGCTAGTTCCCCAGCTGCATGAATGGTATTTGCTTCCCATTTTGGTCTTGAAGGAATTTCAGGATCTGCAATTAAATCATCATTATTAGACATATCAGAATCAGCAAACTCATTTGTCTCTTCACTTACATTCAATGGTTCTGGTGGTGAAGAAGACTTTCCAACTTCAACTGTTGCTAAAGGCTCTTCTTGGAACTGAACACTCCTTTCAATGAAGGATTTTTTTGTGCTCAAGTTGATCATTTTGTACCCTTTTGAAGCTTTAGAATACCCAACAAATAGGCAATCTTGGCTTTGGGGCTGCAAAGCCTTTCTCTTTTCAGTTGGAATTCTAGCCCAAGCCTTTGAGCCAAAAATCCTGAAATGGGTCACACCTGGCTTGTGCCAACTCCAAGATTTGAAAGGAGTCATACCATCAAGATATTTATGATGCACCCTATTCTATATATAGGATGCATATTTTATATCCTCAGCCAAAAACTTTGGCGGCAAATTCTTAGCCTCCATCATACAGGTTTCCATCTCCTTCAGTGATCTGTTCTTTCTCTCAGCAACACCATTTTGTTGTGGTGCGTAAGGGATTGAATGCTGCATCTGAACACTTGAATTTTTACAATATTGAATGAACTCATACTTGAAATACTCACCACCATTGTCAGATCTGAGGATCTCGAGTCTCCTCCCAGACTGGTTTTCAACCAAGGCCTTGAAGAATTTGAAGAGGTCAAAAACTTCAGACTTATGCTTCAGGAAGTAAACCCAAAAATACCTAGAAAATTCATCTATGAAGGTCAATGCAAATTTTTCTTGACTCATTAACATATGAGGAAATGGACCAGGAACATCATTGTGGATCAACTCAAGAGGTGCAGAGGTTCTCTCATGACTAGCTCTCTCAAATTTATGCTCTGGGTGTTTTCCTAGGATACAACCTTGACAGACTCCCTTGGAAAACTTAATCTTTGGTAACCCTATGACCATTTATTTTTCACTTAGATCAGGAAGATACTTATAGTTAATATGGCCAAATATTTCATGCCAAAACTTGCTTGCCTCATTACCATGAATCCGAAGAGCAGAGGGGTTTGAGTAGGGTAGAAAATGTGAAAACATGTATACCTTCGAAGTGTGATCTACAACTCCTTTTGCAATGAATTTACCATTCGATATCTCTGTAATCTCAACATCATCAGGGGAGAATATGACCTTCTTTGGAGACCCTGTGTGATTCATCTGATCCAATGACAAGAGGTTAGAAGAAATACCTCGAACATACAATACATTACTGAACTTACCATGGTCAAGATCAATCCTTCCTTCCCCCAAACTGTCAGTGAGAGAGTCATCTCCTAGCACTATTGGTGGACCTTTTGACATTTCAAGAGAGGAGAATTTCTTCTTGGTTGAAACCATATGTCTTGAAGCTCCAGAGTCTATGATGAAGCTAGGTGAGCTTGATGTGCCAGCAACCAAAGCATGTACTCTCTCTATGTCCTCTGAATTTGATCCTCCTTCCCTCTTCTTTGAGCAATCAGGAAGGGAGATGTTATTCTTCTCCAGGATTTGGGTCAACATGTCAATTTGCTTCTTCATGCAGGAGATTTCAGGATGATAGCCCTTACTGCAGTATGCGCACTTGCTCATTTCTCCTTTGTTCTTCTTCTTCTGGAAGTTCTTCTTGGAGCCTTGGGGATCCTCTTAAGACTTGTTCTTGTCTCTCTTTTGCTCAGGTGGCTTCTTATCTTTCTACTTGCCTTTTTAATCCACCCTCGAATCTCTAGCAACCAAAGCTTGGTCTTTGGAAGGTTTGATGGTGCCCATCATCACCAGTTTATCTTGTTCTTGTGTGAGCGATTCCATGAACTCTGCAAGCTTAGGAATATTCCAGGCTCAAGCTATCAACTTGGTGGCATGGAAGGTAGAAACAAACACTGAATAGTCAGGGCCAAGCTTCGAGAGTATGGACAAAACTAGTTTCTCTTCCTTCTTTTCAATTCCACACTGTTTTTGTTGCAAAACAAGGGATTTAAACTTGGAAAAGTAGAGTTGCAGGGATTCGAAGCTACTGGGACTCAAAGAGATCAATTCATTATTGATTTGATGTCCTCTCATATCATCTGTATTACCAAAAAGATTTACAAGCTTCTCCCATACTTCATTAGGTGATGTCAATCCATCAAGATGGAAGAGGAGGTCTCTTGATATGCTCAGACACAAAAGACCATAGGCCTCATCCCTCCTGTTGTGCCATTTAATTTTCTCTACAGCTGCATTGGGCTCTACCTCAGTTTCCATAGTCACCCTGTAGAGACTCTTCACTCTCAACAATTTCTCCATCTCTGCTTTCCATTCAAAGAAAATAATTGGAGTCAAAATGATGTTTTGATATTGATCCATAGCTCTGAATTATTCCCTTCAACCAGCAGAATGTGCTCCCACTCAAGATGTCGAACCTACAATAGCAATATGGAAGGAGATAAATCAATCTACAAAGGCTCTAATACCATGTGGAAATTGAACCCGAGTGATAGAACAATTGCACTCACAAAATTTCTAATCAAACATGCAAAATTACAAACAAAGGAGACTGAAATATATAATTACATGAGATATTTGAATGCATAAGGATGCCATTCGAAACAATCAAAAAGTAGGCTTACTAAATCTAGTCAAATCCCCCATAAGTGCATTAAGCAGTTTCCAAATCCACTTAGAGGCTCACGAATTGGAAAAGTCAAGTAGGAAAGCTAATAGGGGATGGAAAGACAACTCAGACATGCTTTTATTAGGAGAAAAGGATGGAGCATGATGAGGGAAAAAAATAATTCAACTACACCTAGTCTTACTTTCCCTTTTGCCATAAATCTCAATAAAGCAGGAAACTTAGTAGAAAAAACAGATATGCGCTAGGGAGGATCTGGAATAAAGAAGACATGCTAAATATGGTTTCCAGGAGGTTTCCCAAGTGCTCCATGACTCAGTTTTAGCAATTTTGACTTCTAGGACATGTGGAAGACAACTTGCATAGAGTGGAATATAGGAAACTAGGAAAATAAGACAAAAATGGATTAATTCATGTGTAAGGTAGATAAATATGGGTTGATTATTCTAACAGGGGCCAACGTTGAAGTTTCTTCAAATTGTGCATGCATGTGTTAAAATTTGGCATGTTCATGCTAGAAACATGCCTTGATGGTATGGGATGGTTTTAAGACTCAAGGACGTCTGATTTCTACACATAATATTTGAGATCATCCATGTTTCCATCAATGTTTAACATGCGCCTTGCATTGCCATCATTCGTCATTCCTGTCTATATAATGTTTGTAAAAACTCTATTGAAATTTCATGGAACTTATAAGAGGCCCATGAAAAATGCCATCGATCGACCCTGCACAATAAGAAGAGAACGGGTCCAACATTTATTCTTTTTCAAATTGTGAATGTATGCATTGAATTTTTACATTGTTAGACTATGCACATGCCTTGGTGGTATGGGAGAATTTTAAGACAGAAGGAAATCATTATCATAATCATGGATGTAATTTCCATATTCATTGTAGTCATATCCATCATGGCCCAATTTTTCCATCCATTGAAACCAAAATCAAGCCCCACATACCCATATTTGTAGTGAAACTACTAATGAACATTCCAATTTCCATATCTTTTCCTTTATCTTATGGAATTATTCTAGACAATTAATTAGCGAAAAAGTTGTATGGTGTTGATTTTAAAACACTATGTATGGCGTGGAATTTAAAATGAGATTGATCAATATATACAGGAAATGGCATCGATATTGGGGATGGAGGTAGTGAACAAGACGTATGGTATAGAATTTAAAACACTCGCTAGATACATAGAAAAATGATCTAGAAAAACCAATAAAACATAATAACGAAATCAATCATCTCAAAGGGAATCAATTGATTCCCAACCACTTTTGTATCAAGCAAAATATCCAGGAGGAAATAAATAATAATAAACTCTAAAAATGTGGAACAAGTAGCAGAGACTTCCACTGTCCCATTCACTCTTGGGACACAAACTTCTTCCACTATGGCATATTTTGCTTCTTGCATTGGAATTTATGATACAAATATAGAATACGACGGGGTTTCAGGGTAAATATGAATGTCAAATACTGGAAAAAAATTGAACAGGTTTAAGGAATCATTCCTTCAATGGTTTAAAGACCATCTGCATTTTTCATTCTCAAAGATACTGATGCACCTCTAGAAAGTAGTAATCCATGACATGGAGACTGAGTTTGGAATAGGTTGGTCTATAAATAAGGGAAAAAACAAATGTCTCAAAATTGCAAGAGATTCCAATGCAACCAAACAAAGAAGATAAAAAAAATACTTCTCGAGTAAAGGCTAAAAAAAGTCCAATTGATTTAAGTCTTAAAGTATGGAAATAACTTGTAAAATCATACGAGAAGTCAAATGCACAGAGGAAGTCTAGTGAGGAGAGTACCCAAGTAATTGAATTTTCTCATAGTATTATATCAAACTTATGAAACAATTTTTATAGTTGATTTGTGCATAGTTAAATTGATTGGGATATGTTTCAGGACAAGGCCTCCAAGGCTATGCCTGCCAAAATTCATGATATGCATTACAGTGGCCAAAAAGGTCTACATGCCTTGATTTGTACCTTTCTAATTATATTTATTATGTGAAATGATATTTTTTTAATTCCTAGAAAAAGAGTAAATGATTGCATAATAATTAGTTTAACTAGTGCATGTGCATGTTCCATGTTTTTTACGGGAGGAGAAATATGGTTGGAATCCAACACCATATGAAAAATAAATTTTGAAAATAAAAAATTGGACCGACTTTGTAATCTAGATGGAGAACGAGGTATCAATATTTTACTAATAACTCGTATTGAGAAATTTTATTAGTACATTTATCATTCTTTCTTTGGGAATATATAATTTTAAGTGGTTTATCACATTCATTTGAGTTTAACTTAGGAACACTAAAACCTCCCAAATATAGAATATGTTGTCCCAAGTCATACCTATCCTCATACAGTTCACAACCAATAAGAAATTGAATGACACATAAGGTCCATCCCTTTGTGGATCCATATGCTTAATAGTAGACTTGGAACCATTTGTATTAACTAAGCCACTAGAAACATCATGAAGGAGTCAAGGACCAATGTTGGAAATGAAAAATCACACCTTTTATGGCTAGATACATAGGTGGCTCGGTTGTGTTGGTTTAATTTGCAGTTCCCATTCCTTGAGTTGTTCTTTAAATGACTATCTTGGGAGTAACCTCTATTGCAACCCAATATTCTATTAGCAAGATGGTTTTATTTTTTAATGTTAATCTAAACATTGCTTGTATTGAACACTTATTCCATGGCATCCAATATCCCAAGTCATTGCATGAATTCTATTATTCCAACTTGATCTCTTCATGTCACAATTTTTCACAGGAATAAAAACTTAGACTTTGATTTTTCTTCTAGCTTATCCATTCACCCTAGGATAGTAAGGACTACTCTTCAGATTCATGATTTGGAAAATTTTCATCAAACCAATGACAATATTCACTATTTAATTAGTCCCATGGTTATAAATGAATTGTATTGGACATTCGAACCTGCAAAGCACATTCTAAAAAAAACTTAGTTTCTGATTTAGATGGGCCCACTCAAATTTATAGCCCTTTACCCACTTAGTGTACATGGTCCTCACTACAATGATAAACTAAAATTATGTTTTATTTAATGACATGAAAAATTTGATAAATTCAATTTCCCAATGCTCGAAAGGATACATTGGAAGGAATAGGTGGATTTCATTATAAAGCCAAATAAAAAAGTGTGTTATTTCCTTCTAGCATGGTGCACATCTATTGACCCATTTGAAAGAATCTCTGAATAGTTCCAGCCACCAAATTCCCAAATACAATATATATGTAGCATTCTAGTGGAAGGGGAATGTCCTCAAACCTTTCTCGTATGGGATTCTACTATCAAATACTCCATCTTATATGATGGTACTCATTGATGATGATTAAAAAATTACTAGGATTCACCAACAACTATATATAGAATAAAATAGGCACTATGAAAATTAAATAGATATGTTTTATGTATCTAGGGATCCACATTTCTATAACACATATATGATCCTCGGATTGAAGCCATGTTATTAAAAAATTAAGAGAAATTTCACATGTTGGAAGCATAAGTGGTTGAACCTTAATGGAAACTTTGTCTTGGTGAATTTTTTCCTTTCCTCTCTTCTTCTTTGAAATATAGGGTTTGTAGAAGTGATTAAATATGAATACTAAAAGGGAGAGGTGGTGCTGAAAGTGTAACTAAATTCCTTAAAATGATGGATAATTAGTCCACTATGAACCCCTTAGTTTCACTTGATATTTAGGGTTTCTACCTCAATTTTCACACCAACAAAGATGATTGGGATCACTTTTATCAAATACGACCGAGAAGTTGATCTTAATCTGTCTCTAGAATGACATTGAATAACTCCATAAACTTTAGAGAGTGAGAGCTCCTTTTATTATAACACTTTACTCTTAGTACAACTACCCTAAACATCTCTCAAACTCCTTACCCGCATATTCTCCCTCATTTTCGAATATTAGACATTTCTAAGGTTGACCACACTACTGTTCAACCAATGCTCTAAATTCCTTGAAATTTTCAAAGACGTGGTATTTATTCTTCAAGTTCCAATAAAATATTTTCTCTTCAATTGTTTCCTATCTAAAATGCAACCTAGTCATGCTTTCTAGTCACACACCATTTACATACACCATTAGAAGGAACTACCGTAAGGATTCCATTGACCATATTAAACTTGACTATCAATTTTATACTTTAGAAATCCACATGTCCAAGTATTTGATCATGCTCAAATTTTGCTCAATATTACTATGAGTGTAGTCGATCTTAGATCATGTTTAGGGAAATCGACATAGAAGTTAAATAATGTGTCTTTAGTGTCAATGATACCTTCGATAGCAAGAAAAATTCATTGTTAATATTATTCACCGCAAACCTATTAAGATGGACTTACATTTTATTTTTAGTATGTGTTAGTTCGGCTACAAAAAAAAAACATTTCCCACTCAAATATCGCACATAATACACATCAATTATCACACCATTCTACGAGTCAATCCTACCAGGATTTGTAACAATGAACAAAAGAGAGAAGCATTGTTACAAATATGATGGGCAAAACTAGAATCAATTGTCTTCTCACTTTTAGAAGTGTGAACATGTAATTAACAAGAATTACTATTGGGAAATGTATAGTTATACCCACTACCTTTTAAATTTCAATATTAAAGGTCAATTGGTCATTTAGTAAACACATCATCTTCATGAGCTCCTTCCTCTTCCTCCAGATCATTGGTCTTCTCTCAAATATTTATCAATCTACATGTCCTAACTTTTGTCGATCTTATCAAATAGATTCTTCAACTTCCTCTTGAATTCATTTGGATAATTTATCTCCCTTATGTGAAAGTCAATCTTGTTGGAGATTTAGGTTTCCATGTTAATAATTAAGGTTGAAGTCTTCGCATATTGATAAAGTACCTTACTCTTTAGTAGAAATTCATATTTTTTACCCACATGGAATAGTTGTGGCCATTTAAAAAAATATGTTATATTGTAGAAATCATAGTCATTATGCAAACCTTGATTGAAAATGAAATTCTAAAATGGAATTAATGCATGATAAAATGATCCATAACATGATA
>LPNX011078512.1:347537-364984 GCA_001517045.1 Pseudotsuga menziesii
GTTGATTTTGTTTGGACTACTTTTAGTTGGCCACATTTACTAGTTGGACACTTCTTCAACATTTTACTACCACCTATATGACACCCACTCAGTCTATAAGTTATATATTCTGGAAGATTATTACATTCTAACATTTCTTTTATACCTTTGTTTGGTGTTAGTACTTCATTTGGGAATGTTGAAGGAAATAATTAAGTTCATGAGATCCATTATATGATGAGGATGGAAACTTGAATTCAAGAAAATATTTCTCCTTGTGAACTACAACAAAATTATTAGATCAAACAAAATTGGAGGCTATGGAATCAAAGAACGTAGGATCATAAAGCTATCATTAGGGTAAAATATTCCCTAGAGCTTAATTACAAGGGAAGAAGCCTAAAGGAAGAAGTCTATTAGCAAAAAGCACTTCATTAATGTGGAAGATCTAAGGAGATTTTTAATTTAGAAATTCAAATAAGAGGCTACTCCTTTATTTGTAAGGAGACTAGATGCTCTAGTATATTTTTTCATTAGAAGGTTTCTTAGAATCTCAAGGAAGACGGGAGAGTCCTACATTGAGAGGAGGAAATCCTAACCAAGTTACCCCTTGTCCTAGAAAAACTTAATGGTAAAAATTTATTTATATGGCATAATCCCTAACAATTAATCAATTATGTAGACCCTTCAATATGGAATGAAGGTTATGGGATATGGTTAATATTGAAAGTATAAGAGGAGATAAATGTCCCTCCAAATTTGATGTGCGAATACAATAATATCCTAAAAGAAGTGAAGGAAAATATTTAGAAAGAGCAGTAAAAGAAAGATTTCGACAAGGTGATATCATATGACACACACACATAAATAAAAATGATGACACAAGAACAAACAAAATAATTGTTTCCCTCAATATAAGAGTTGTAGATCAATACCATAGGTTGTGACCTCAAAGGCCAAAAATGGTAGTTAAACGTAGCAAAAACCAAGCCTCTCGCATTGATAGAGGAACCAAACCTATTATGATTGTCATTCAGCTGCAAGATAATTCTAAATGAATACTCACTAACTATATAGGCCCCTACTAGATTGAAGAAAAATGTTAAAGAGTAACAAGTCGGGTAGACCCTTTTATACATGTATCTTCCTATACAACTAGCAGTTTTTGTGGGTAATTCACCTATGAATATTGGTAATGCATGGTTGATGCACAATAAAGTTACTTTGGCATGAGTATATACCTAAGACATTCATGCACATTTGTAACTTTGGGATGAAGCAAGACTTTGAGGTTGGGGGAGATGTTGGGAGGCCTCGTAGGCCTATGTAAAAATAATCATGCAATGTATTTAGACATTATACATTAGAATAAGTTAATATGAGAAAGTATATGTAAGAAATAAAATGATAAATATAGCTTCAATGAATGATTATATGGAACAAGTACAATCACTCAAACCATTATCTTGATTGTATAAATACAATGAAAAGTGAATGCAAACTGGTTGGCTAACCTTCCTAATTTATCCTTTTAATTATTTATGTGTGTATATTTGCAATGTAGTGCTTCCTTAAATGCATGTTGAAACCCTATTTTCAACATATATCATGCATTCAATTCAATGAATGACATATAGGAAACATTTTGGCTGCATTTCATCTCTCAAAAGAAGGGTGTGCTCTAATAAAGATCGATTACTAATTGAAACAATTGATTTCCCCGCAATTTTTATGTCTTTTTTTAATGCACCCAAATTTTATTTTGTAAAAATCATTTCAGAATTTCTATAAATGATGATTCCTATTTTTTTTATAGAAGACAATTGATACAAGTTCAAGGATAACAAATTATTGTAAGGATTGCGATGGTAGCTCATTTGAACAAGAGAACAAGGAAAACTCTTTAATTTTTATTAAAAATTAATATATTTGAATTATATGTAGGTTTAAATTAATGATATGTATTGGTTGATGTGTGTCATGCAAAGAAAAAAAATTAAAAACTCAATTAAATTGTTCACAATCTGAATGCAAAAGAACACAAAAGCCTTATGGAAATTTTGCAAATAGAGGAAATAGGTGGATCAAAAGGTAATCAACATGAAGTTTTTATTTGACTTTTTACTAAAAACAAATTTCTTAACATTAACCGGTAACATGTTTTAACCACTCTATTTCATCATTTTTAAATGTTGTGAAGGGACCAATAGCAAGGGAATGGAATGTAATCCTAAGAAGACAAAAAATATGAAGGATGTAAATGATGATGACTTGGTCCTTAGTTCATCTGTAGTGGTGTTGGAAGTTAAGGAGAGGAGAGTATTTTTACAAAACTATATGGGATATAATGGAAATAACATATAAACATACTTTTTACTTATAGTACAAAAATCAATCCAAGGATTCCAAGAATCCAGTTATATATAAACTATAGCAATAATTTATATATAAATAGTCAATGAGACCCATGAGACTTGCAGTAGCGAAAACATACAATAGAAAAAATGAATCATTTAAAAAATCACAAAAATGGGTACTTTTGTATTATAAAAAAATGTCGCAATCGAACTGGATACCTATAGTTACGATCATGATCCTTCTAAGATAGGAGATATAGTTATTACATTTTAGGACTATATATAAAGCACAAAGTAAAAAATAATTACATTCATCTATGATCCACCAATTTCTATGAGCTTGACTCATATAGCTTCGGTTAAAATCTCCTAAATACAAAATATATTTAAACTTCATAAAAAACATTAAACTAAACATCATCCATGAACACCTAGATCATATGGCTTATGTCATTCTTTGGAAGAATAACAGGGAGAAGAGGATTCATTACCATCATTCTTTACATTCTCATCTAAAATTTCAGGGACAAAAAAGCCTTGCGAGCTTTTTCCCATTACAAAAATTAAATTCCTAGTCTTTCCAAAGTCATGAATAGATTCCTACAACATTGTGATTAATTCTTATTTAGCTTCATACTTCCCTTTTCAAAATTCTATTTCAATTTCAAATATTAGTAGTTTTTCCTCATATTCTTCATTTGGGACTTCAAAATACCATGTTTTATGTTGGAAATGAATTGATCGTTGGCATATTTACCCTCCTAGAATTTCTACCAACAAGCAAACATTGGGATTTCATTGTCTATAGTACCTTTCAAGTCAACCGAAAGCATCACCTCCTCTGAATGGGGTCCTTGTTTCTTTAATCTTGTTCCATTACGTTTTCAAAATAAAGTGTTACCACTTGACTATAGTCACTTCCCAAAACCCTAACCAATGCTTGACTAATTCTAAGGGTGACAGAACTAGCCTGAAAGTACCCATAAGTCCTATAATTCAAAGGACCTAAATCTACTTCTACTAGGACTTAGGGAACATTATCTATATCAATTTTATCAATTTGAATATTTTCCAAGCCTCTATAGCAATTACCATGTTTTAATAATCCAGTGTGATTTCTGTCCTCACATATAGAAATAGGAGACGATGTCAAAGAGGCACTATGAATATTCAACCACAACGCTTCAGTACACTCCCTCCTAGATCGAGCATACTTTCATCAAAACACTATAGTTATTCAAGACAAGACCTTAAGTAAGATCACTATCTCCATTCCAGTTCTAACCCTCAATATAATTCAAAAAATTCAAACGCCAATTACCAAAATCAAAACTGCCGCATGAATAAACATGGAAGAAATCTTCAAGTATAGGCCCACCATATTCAATGTTTACACCGGTGACATTAGTTTCTATGTTTGATTTGGATATATGGGTATTTAAAGGAAATATTTTAACCCCTTGAATTTCACCATCCCAAAATTGTTCTTTAATCTTTTCTATATTTCTCCAAAGATGATCACCATAACAAACCTAGAAAATGATGAAAGAGGTGATCCCGACACCTTCGAAATTCACAAAGGAATGAGTACCTCTTCTTAGAACTAAATTCCTAGCCTCATCAATAGAATAATCCATACATGTTGTTCATGTATTCAACTTCCTTCTAAGGTTCCTAGAGGGACAACTAATATCCACATCACCCCAAACAATGAAACAACTTCTTACCAAAGGAGAAGGTGCTATAACATTCATCTGTTTTCTATAAACAACACCAATATTGTCACCTCTATGAGGGAATATCAAATGTACAAGAGTAATCATCATTACCATCAAATCCCTACAAGCAAAGGGTGCTATTTGATGAGTCTTCATTAACTGACCTATGAGCTTATTGAAGACCTTATTAAATGTGTATTTTACCATTGGATTTACATCAAACAAACAAACAAAAAAAATATAGTACATTATTGTGGACATTTACGCTGTCCCATTTTGTATGAAAATGGGTTTCATATAAATAAAATGGGTTTCTTATTTTATTGCATTGTCTAATATTTTAAAATGTTACATTGTTGATTAATTAATATAGGTATGATTTACATTGTTACAAATAAAGAAGTTTACTTCGTTGGATTACATGTTAAAGCAATCATTATATCAAAAAACAATAATTAAAATATAAAATCAACGTTATTATGAAAAATATTTGATTTCAAGATGACAAATAGAATTGTTTGAAAAAAAGTTAACAATATACACATCGTGCGCTATATTCCTTTCAACTCACTAAATGGTGTGTGCCATAAAAATATACACTGGTGTATTTTTTGAGTGATAAGCATTGGTGCCTATTAATTACAATATCTCATTGTTGTTAACAATTGTGAAAAACACTAAATGGTGTGTGACATAAAAATATACACTGGTGTATTTTTTATGTGATAAGCATTGGTGCCTATTAATTACATTATCTCATTGTTGTTAACAATTATGAGAAACACTAACTGGTGTGTGACATAAAAATATACATTGGTGTATTTTTTAAGTGATAAGCATTGGTGCCTATTAATTACATTATCTCATTGTTGTTAACAATTATGAAAAACACTAAATGGTATGTGACATAAAAATATACACTGTTGTATTTTTTGAGTGATAAGCATTGGTGCCTATTAATTGCATTATCTCATTGTTGTTAACAATTATGAAAACATTGTTCTTTTAAAAAACAAAGCATATGATTTTTATTTATTGTTTCAAAATATTACAATGTGCATGATAACAACACACATCGTTGCATCAGATATATTATACACATCAATGTTTAGTAACAAATAATGGTTCATCATGTAAATATTATATGAGCACCGATCTGCTTTAAAACAAAAAAAAGGATCATTCTGGTGTGTAATACCTATACATGCACCAGTCCAGCATATAATGAAAAATGAAAACAATTTGATTCTGGAGTCCACCTTCCGCATTTGAGACTTTTATTGCTTTCTGTGATGTTCTATGTTTGTAATGACGCCCTTAGTGGTAGTTGTTTCTGTCACTTTATGCATAATTTTGTGTTATTACTAAAACTCAGGAAGTATAACGTTTTTTCCCCCTATTCACTTCCTTGATTTAGTTTTCTATTGATCGGGACTACCAATATGGAAAATCACTACATATGACAAATACAAGATTTAAAATAATAAATATACATGAAGTGTGGAAAATCCACAAAACTTGTTCCATGCATAAACTGCTATTGTAATGATGAGTACTTCCTTAAGGACTAGAATACTTGTCCTTTGTTGCCAATAACTAGAAATCGCCTATTTTTTAGCATGATTATAAATTCACAGTAAATACATTAAGTGGATTTTGGCAACTTAAAGACTGCAGTAGAAAACAATGTCACCGATAACTGAGAACTAGAAAATGTATTAAGGTAGCCTAAAGAAGTACATAAATGATAAGAAATTCCTTATCCAAGAATAGGAAATAGTTCCAATTTTCAAATCTACCGAAAACAATGAGATTTTATGTAGTAAAATAGGAATACTAATATTGATTCTCCACCTCTAAATTTTTTAAATTTCATTTTTAATGGAGGGAGAAAAAAATGAAGGTATGGTTTATGATAAAGTTGATCCCAAAAATTCTGAGGAGTCTCAAAATTCTTCAAGTTTGGGTATCAAGCAGGATAATTTGGGAAAAATGAAAATAGATGTGTGCATAAAAACAAGAAAGGCCCTTAATATGAAAGTAGAAGAATAATATAACACAGGGGAAAATTTAGTAGGATCAAGCCAGCAAACACAAGTTGATGGAAAAGGAGGTATTTCTATGCCCCTCAAAGGAACCTCTTCCAAGTATGCTTTCCTCAGTCCTTCCATGGTCCTTTCCCTTCTATGGCAATCTCTGATAATGCTTATAAATGAGGATAAATCAGTGAACATACCTATCAAGTGTCAATGAGCTTGTTATACTAGAGACAAACATCTTCACGCATAGCATAGCAAGTTCGTCGGATTTTTTTTTAAAATTTTCCTACGTTGTAATAGTGATGCACACTTCGTCATTACACCAAGAAAGCTTCATCGCAACAATTTTTTTTTAATTTACCTACCATCGCTATAGCGACGCCCACTTCGTCGCTACACCAACACAATTTCATCGCTAAACCAACGATGTGTTTGTCGCAAAAAGTTTGTTTTTTTTAAATTTACCTGTCGTTGCTTTAGCGACAACCACTTCCTTGCTACACCAATGCAATTTCGTTGCTAAACCAATGACGTGTTCATCGCAAAAAATTGTTTTTAAAAAAAATATTTGCCTTTCATCACTAGAGTGATGACCACTTCTTCGCCACACCAACGAAATGTCGTCACTACACCAACGAAGTGTTCGTCACAAAAAAATTGTTTTTTTTATAAATATTTTCCTGTCGTCACTAGAGCGATGAACACTTTGTCTCTACACCAATGAAGATCCGTCGCTAAACCAACAAAAGCATCGTTACAAGAACTTTGCTCATTTTTTAAAAACATTTATTTTCATCGCTATAGCTATGGACAATCAAGCCTTCATCGGTAAATTATTATCACAATAGTGACAAAACTCCATCACAGTAGTAGCCATCCTTTCGTCGCAATTGTGACAGGTGCCATTCATCACAATTCCGAAAAAATGTGGAAAGTGTTGCTATAGCGATGAAAGTTTTCCCACGAAACGAAGGGGCCATTTTCGTCGCTATAGAAACGCACAAGTATTGCAATAGTAACAAAAGTCTGTGGGGAAAATGTCCACATGTACTAATGAGTGAGTTAACAAGGTGCTATGAGAGGAGAAATCCCCACCCAACTGCAGAAAACTTGTTTCTAGCAGTTACCCATAAGAGATATCTCAGGTGAGACTGCATATGCATCGTAGGTGCTGCCGATAAAACCTTGCTCTGTCAGGACAATATATTGGGATTTGTTGTCGTACAAAGAAGGTATGAACATGGGTCAAAGGGATGAACTCCAACAGGGATGATGATATCTTTATTCTCAACCAAAATATCCTTTGGATCTCTTGAAATGATTCAAGATGGATGATTGTAATTCTTGTGCTACAACTTATCAATTGTGCATAAACTTGTTGAAGGACTATGACTATCAATGAGTCGAGGCCACTCTCTATCAAAATTTTGTATGTAGCCTTATTTCTTAAATCATAGTCGACCTTGATATATCCTTTTTTGTTAGTGTGGTTTCCTAGTTCATGCAGGCTACTTGAGAAAGACACTAGAAAGATGCAAAGAGAATTTTTTGCTACATTAAAGAAACCTATTAGAATGGTATTAAGTATTGTCACCTTACAAAACCGTTGGTCAAGTTTTCTAATTCTGACTGGAAAGCTGACATTAATGACCGAAATTCCACTTATGTCTATGTGTTTTGATTAAGTTCTAGACCCTTGTTCTGGTCATGTAAGAAACAAAAGGTAGTCTCTCTTTTAACTATACAAGACAAATATCATGGCGATGTCAATGCAGGTATGGAGGAAATTTATATCTTTCAACTTTTAGCAGGGCTTGATTTTCCTATTCAATCCTTCATTGTTATCCATTGTGATGATCAAAGTACAACACAGATTGTTGACAATCATATTTCTCACAACAAAAAGAAGCATGCTAAGCTTCATGTTCATAATTTAAGATAGTTAGCACAAGACAACATTTCCTCGCTTGTTTATTGTAGGACATATGATCATAGTGTTGCTATCTTTACAAATCCTCTACCATTTGCAGAAAGAGAACCTCATGGGACCCCATCGAAAGCTCTTCCCACTTTTATATGGGACATACACAATCACCAAAGTTGTGGCTGAGAATGATTTTAAGTTGAGTATTCCACCTCTCCTCAACTTGCACCCTATCTTTCATGTGGAGATACTTTGAGCATATTTTCCACCTCTCTTGGTAACCTCAGAGGTAGTTGACCAGTTGGCCCTTACATAACTCAATCCTAACTACATTTGGAAGCTACAGTCAATCGAATCATGGCCATTGAGATGAAGGGAACTCACCGACAAAACATCTAACTATATCAGGTCATTAAAGTAGGGAGCCTTCTTCACCAAGGAAAGTAGCTCACCATAAGTTAGATTTAGTACAAGTTTTTTCATCTCATGGGTGAATTTGATGCAATGGGGACAGTTTCTCCCTAATAATAGGAGTATTAATCAGGGATGATTTTAAGGAACCATAGTTATTTAAAAGTGTATAAATGTTGGCGAATATTACCAATTCTTAAAACGCCAACTATAAAATGATTGGCGATATTTTTCAAAAAATATTTTAATTTCTAAGGATTTGATATCGTTGATATAATAATTGGGCGATTTTTTGGGTGAAAACATTTTACCCCATCAAAATTGCACGAAACATGGCTTCAAAAAATGCAAAATGGTGAATCTTTTTGGGGATAAAAACGTGGAAAAATATCCCACTGGGATAAAATTCGCCCCTAAAATTATCCCTGGTATTAATCCAAGTTTATACTAGTTTCCACCCACCTATTTGATCGAGGTGCAACAATTATCCATCCTCATGGCAATTTTCTATGTTTTTTTGTGTCCCAAAATTTTGGGGTCGTTTTGAGGCCCTAACTGAGGATTTTGGGAAAACTGAAGGGACATAATTTTTGTGGGATCCCGTAGACCCAATTAAAAGTTTTAATTATCATCTATTTATTTCCAATGAGCTATTGAGTTCCCTAAATGGAGATTGTATGCAAAAAATTTTCCACGAGGAATTTGATGTATCAACTAACCACTTTGGGGCTCACAAATCCTTTTGGCACTTCATCTCCTAGGGTTAGGTTTTTAGATGTTAGTTTTTTTTCCTTTTTATGCTTATGATAAAAAGGCCCTTTGTAATCTCTTAGTAATCATCTCTTGTCAATGAACATAACCGACAAATCTCTCTTCAAATATAAGCTACCACCATCTAAACTAGTATGTATTTCTTTGCAGTTTACAATGTTTTTCCTTTCCATTCAATAATAGAATTTTGGTTTTATTGTATTAATGTGCTTTATACAAAAAAAATGTGTGTTTTTTTTCTATTTTAAATAGTTTCCTTGATTTTGTTCTACAAATAATCCAGTGGTATCAAAGCAATAATTTCTTCTTGTTTCTCGGTGCATGTCCCCAATAATATACATATATCGAAATTGGATACTGAACTAGTTGATATTTGGAATATCCATTCTTGTTGACCTAAGAATCCTCAAGTGGTGGGAGAAGTAAATAGAGATGATAAATGAGGGGGTCTTGTTAAATCATTTCTCAAGGAATCCCTTGTGCAATAGAGAAACGAGATGATGGATAATTTCTCTGATATCCATCCACGATTATCACCAATGAATAAGAATAATAATAATACATTTGTTAGTTTTAAATCCATCTCATTCTCCATGCGAAAGTACTAAAATACATAACTACTGAACATCCTCAACATCTCTTAAACAAAATAATAATAAGTGGTTATCTTATCCACTTTTTGCTCCAATTAGATATAATAAAATGAAGGAAACTCTCTATTGGTTGGATTATATTAAATATCTCGAGAAAGGATAAGACATGTTGAGGTTTATTAAATATCTTGAGAAACGCTAATACATTTCTATGGAGGTCTCATTCTAGGGAAATAATGTTATTGAAAAAGGAGAGTTAACGAAGTGTTACCTATTGGTTTCCTTATTTATTTTATATTCAGTTTGAAAGTAAAATTTGGCATGGTAGGACAATGCATTTCCCACATTTTCCATCATTACCAACCCTTTTAAAAACCACATGACTATCTTTTAAGGACTCTAATATTATACTTAAGTATAGTATTCTAGGCGATTGTTTTGGATTGAAAAAAACATGTTTATAGATGGGTAGGCAAATATTAAATATGAAACATAAAATTAACACTAAAATGTGTAAATTTTGTTGAATATTATGATAAAAAAACATATTTTATGTAAATATAGGCAATATTAGACACTAAAAATGACCAACTAGTGAATTTATTTTTTGAAAAAACCTAAAAAATAGCCAATTGGTGAAATTCCGCACCTAAAAAATTACCCTGCTCCATATTCCTTCTTGGATATTTGGAACTAGTCATTCTCCATCAATCACCACTAAAATAAGGGCCATTTTAATTAGCGTTACATCTATTTTATTAAGACAACTCAACACATCACCTCAACCATTTTATTGACTATCTATTAGTAATCTTATTCTAGGGACACCAACCTTGTACTAAAAGAGGGAAAAATAAGAGGGTTTGTGTGGTGACATTGACATCCCTCCTAAGTTTCCCATTGGTTAACATTGATCTTTGAATTTGGATCTTATACGGGAAAAATGTCATATGAATCGTACTATACTCTAGGCATACAATATTATATTCATTGCATGTTTACTTGCTGGTAGATAATGAAGTTATCTGATTAATGGAATATGTTTTTCTACTTAGTATCTCTACGAGTCTCATTCAAGTACAATTCTATTAGATCTAGGGTATCCTACCATGGTAAAGGGATAGAATAATGTGTTTTCTTCCATGGCACATGCTACCACGGGGGCGTCAGTTGGTAGGCAATATCCTATCATGTCCATTCATATTGGGGAATAAAATATGATATGGAAATGAGAAAATATATTGCCCTGTATTAAGGGGCTAAGGGGGATTAAGTATGTTATATAGAAATACAAATATTTAGGGTATATTTTATTACATTTCGTGTAGAAGTGGTGGAGGGGAGGCAGAGGTAAAATTAGGAGAAAAGTGCGCAAGGTATTGAGTTTGATGGGAAAGGGATACTCAATCGAGATGTAGGATGGTTGATGTTAGTTCTATATTGACGGGTTTTCATGTTGCTCATGTGCTTGGTTGGTTAATGGATTTTCAAATTTTTAATGGAATCGAGGTAATGAAGGATTAGGATTTCTATCTTTTATGTGCTTGTTATCAATTCGAAGTGCAATTTAGGAGAGTATTTTGTGTCTAGAAATCATGTGTTTTTTTATGCCTTTCAATGTATGTTTCCTCCTTGAGTCCATTCAAATTTGTTTTTTCTCTAGAAATTTCCTTTTGTGTGATATCTAAAATCATCTCATCCACTAGAGAGCATCTAGGTTTGTGCATTGTGACCTCGTCCCTTTCTAATCTTCCTAAGAAATCCTCATGCAATCCTTGGTTGACCCCATTTTCCCATTGTATAGTGTTGAGGACAAATAATTTATAAAGGGGAAGGAAATATAATGTACATAAATATATACAAAATAAACATAAAATAATAATAATAAATTTAGCTTTGAGGATTTTCTCAATTGGTCATGATCCAAACGCGAGATTTCTGCCTCGATATAGGGGAGGTCACATGTTTGTATCTCCTCAATTTCCTTAGGGAGAGATGCTTGTAACATAAGTCACAGTATCCGTCGCATCTCAAGGTTGGAGTTCGAATTTAACCAAATCTCAAAGGCAAGGAAAAAATCGTTCAAATTCGTGAATTTTAAAGATAAAGTTTGTTACGTTAGATTTTTCGTGCTTCGTTATTTATCATTTTTTAGCTCTATCCTCTCCTCTAACTCGGATTGATTAGGTCAATGGTGGTTTGGACTCTATCCCCGTGATGACAGACACATCTGTTATTTCCTCATTAATAGTGGCAGTGAAAGGTGATTGATGGTAATTACTGGACAAGGAATGGTGATCGATGACGGACTTCATGGCCCCACATGAGAAATGTTTCTTGCACTACCTATACCATTTTAACACTACCTACTAAACTGCTGACTACCTAGACTAAGATACCAAAACTAAGGGTTAATAATTCCATGGTTGTATGGCGATGAATAAGTAGATAAAATGGCAGGACGTCGCATGCATATGTATGTTGCCTGACATCTCTTAATTTTTGTTTCTTTACAAGGACCAAACAAATTCAATAAATTTGTAGGACGTGTTACTCATTCCCAAACGTGATTTAAACACAAACCTCACCTTCATTACTTAAAGGGCCAGCCTCAATGAACATAAGCAGAGTATTTGAAGAAATGTTTGATATTGATGCCTACTTCTCAAGTTGAATTGGTGGAAAACTTAATTTATATATGAGTTGTCTAAGTAGGGTAATTTTTCCCCTCTTGGCGATCCAATTTTCCCTGGCTTCCAATGACAACACCCCTCCATGCACATTCTCCCTCTCCTTTGCTCAGCTTCACTACGTCTCCGTCTCCGTCTTCGTTAACAACTCAATGCCATCCACCACCGTCCCAGACCCACACTCCTGTAAGGCGTCGTAATGTCCAGTCCATGCATTAATGCATGGAATATCAACACTAACTCCTGGTGTTCAATCCCGATACGAAATACATTCAGCAATCTAGTGCTTCCTTTGTAACCTGTTCTGAGAAACTGAAATGCGGTCAGGATGGTGTGCAGGTACAGGCTCCAGCAATTCTTTTGAGAAACACGGTCACACTGGTGTGCAGGTACATGCTCCAACAATTCTTCTCAGCAAACGTATAGGTGTGCAGATAACCCCTCAACCCCTCGTCTCATATTATTCTTACATTTCAAGCTGCTTGGTACCTTGTGGAGTGATTTGGACATGGATTAGAATATTTTCATACCTGCAACTGAAATATCTCATTTATATCACTTGAACAACTAAGGCGGAGGGGCTTATGCTTTCCGAACTCGAAGAACTCCTCTCTCATATTATGTTTTGCCAATCCCTGAACTTGATTGTGCATTCTAACTCGAAAAATCTTATGCTTGTGATTTATCTGTATCAAACAGGAAAATAAAGAGTTATAGCAAAAGGTAAGATTTCATGACTTGGAAACAAAATAAAACACTATTTATTAGCTTCCTTACATAATTGTCGGTCTCCACATCATCATTATATTCCACAAGGAATTTTTGATGTAGAGTTTCCTTGGTGGTTATTCTCACCATTGCTTCTAAAGTTTTGTAGGCTTGCACACTTCAAGAGCCATGGTAGCCATCAAGAAGTGATTTTACCAATTTTTCAAGGATTATGCAGTGTCGAAGGTTAATTGGAGCAGAATACCTCCTTGAAATATCGATTTGTGATTTGTTGGGTGTAGAGCAATATTTCAAGGGTTTAATTGCATCTTGCATCTCTACCAGGATGAACACTGGAGAGTGAAACCCTTCTACCAATGCATTCTCAACTCCGATGGAAAAGCGTTCAGCTTCACGGTATCTGAACCAACCCATTGCTTGAAAAAATCAGTTTTCCATTGTTACATTGTAGAACGATTGTTCAGCAATGAAGAAACCTAGTTGCAAAAGGAGTGTGTTGCATTCTACATTCCTTAACATGCTGAAGGAAGAAGAGATGAATTTTAGTATTGATTTGCTAGAGCATGGAAGACTGCATGTTTTTCTGGGGTTTCAAACCTTTATTTGAACCCATTGTTATCTTTCTCATTTTCTTTAAACAATTTTATGTTCACAACTTATTCAGTAGCATTTATCTTGTCATTGGATATTCGTTAATGTAGATCTTAGACTTTAGAAGAGTTTCTCTTATTTGAAGAAAAATTTGATTTCATATTTGAGTTTATTTGCAGAATTTATAAAGAACTTGGAGTAATGGCTTTGAAAGATTATTCCTCCATTTTTAAATAACTTTCATTGAAGTTTCAAAACAAGAGGGAGGACGAAGAATTTATAAGAGGACTGTTGTTTGTAGCTTAGGTTGTCATGTTTGAATGTAGGGCATCAAACAAGTATCCATTGTCTTATTCAAATTTTTCATACCATTGCTCCCAAACCAATGCAAGAATATTATGAAAATTGCAATGATCAAATGCATAATTCAGAGAGTAGAAATCTCACATTATTACAATAATGTTTTCATTGAAATCTAAAGTGCAATATGGAAATGGTATCTCATTCAAGTGCTTGATTATATTTCTTTGAAGAAAATTGCTAATTGCAAATCCTTTGTGAGTTGCATTGCATGTTGATCAAATTAGAGGCATGTTTATAACTTATGTTTGGTATGCAAAGCTCAAATGAGTCTTTGGATGAAGGGAAAAGGAAACTCCTTGATGTGAAAGCCCTTGAAAGAGCTACTACCATTCACATTTTATTATAAGTTGGATTCATAAATTTTCATTATCATTCACTTGCTCTCACACACTGATAGCTCCAAAATGCCTCTTTAACTTTGAAACGAGTTTGTTTCATCACCTTCATTATCCACATATGGTAGAAATTCAAGCTACAAGTTACATTAGAAAACTTATCATGTTTGAATGGCATCCTCAAGTGAGGAGTACTCTTATTCTATTTTACAGATTTTAACCAAGAGAGAGAAGAATTCTCTCAATCAAAGGTGACATGAAAGGGAAAGCCTTTAAAGCTCGTGGAACAAGGGTTTTGTATTATATATTTTTTAGCTTTGTTTGGAGACATCAAACTCAAAGGAGTAAGAGGCAAAGGTGCATATTTTGAACCAAAGTGAAGAAACATGCATACGCTCATGGAGAAGAAGACATCCAAGAAAAAGATGGGAAACAAAAGATGGGAAGAGAGACCAAGCTACCTCCATCCAAGAGGACAAACAACTGATAGAAGACCTACATGTGCAATTCATTGATCCTAACTATGAGGTGAACTAGTGCTTGAACCATTGTCAAGTTTGCAAACATTAGTAGGAAAATTGGGTGAAAGAGCATATGCATGGAGAAAACTGTGATTTTAAATATGTCCACATCATCCAATTTGGGATGAGAACAAAATTTGAAAAGTAAATTGGACATGTAGGATAGGGAGGCCAAAACCCATGAAGGTGAAAGTCCAAGGGTCATTAGGACATTCTATAAATGATATCTCTGTGCTCTTGTAAAAGGTCCCTTGTTTGACATTGTAAGCTAATCTCCATGTATCGAATGGAGTGACATTGTTAGTTTATGCTTGATACTTTGCAAAGTTCTCGATGGTTATGACCTATTCTCACCATTCACAATCTTCATTGTTGCATGTAAGAATGGATGTGGTGATTTGTGAATTTTGTGGCTTCTGGATTTTCTCTTGCTCACTATGTTTATGCTTATGTATTGGTATCATACACATTGTTTACAATTGAATTTAAATCTCGACAACTTGTATGCTATCCTCGATCATTAAAGAAAGATTTGGTTTTTGTGTAAATGATAAATAGTGAACTAGTCTATGTGCTCTTTACATGTCTCCATTCTATCTATATCTAACATTTTGATGTGGAAAATGTATTTTTTCCACAATTGGTAGGAAGTCCTTAGAGCATGGAATATTTATTCTCTCTTGTTTATGGTTTCACATTATTAATGGTGTATTAGTTCTATCATCAATGCTCATGATGATGTTTCATAAATATATATAAACTCAGAAAATATATCCAAATCACTCACTTCATAAACCACATTAGAAGAGTTACTATACAAACTAAACCACATAACTAAATATAAGTCTCTTTTTGGTCGACTGTATATAGTAGGTATTTTGTTTTTTTTGTCAAACTTGTGAATTGGAAGAACAGATTCATCAAAATAAAATAAAAAATGGACAAATATGATGAGAATAAATGCATGCAATTCTTCCCTTTTAAATCCAAATGGTGGACAAGTATGATGTTATGTTGGAACTTATGCGTTGCAATGTCAATCCTTCCTCTCACTTTTAATAAATTGGCTTGGGATTTATAAGGAGCACAAGTGCCTTACATTTCATCTCAATGTTGTCACATAATATATATAGGATGAATTTGTTTTCTCAAATAAAAGAGGGAGTATTAATAATTGAAATGCATTCCTCTATGATCAGTAACCCCATTTATTAGTCTTGTCAATTTTATTCAATTATACATTACTTCATTGGATGAGCTTGTTCAAATGCACATAATGGTTTCTTTATTCATTTTAATTTAGATTCAACCTGATAGCCTATAGATATTTCCTGTAATGATTGAGCCTTTTATTTCTTTGATTGAAAAATGGGCCAAATAGTTGGCTAACCCCCATCCTATAAAGATATAAAGACATAACCCTCTAGAATATGAATTTCCTATAAAGACATAACCCTTTAGAATCTGAATTTGATTAAGAAAGGCGTTTTAAAGTGTCCATTTGTATATCGTGTGTTTGGATAATGTTAGATCAAATTCTAGTACGCTAACTGATATCATGAAAGAGAAAGATACATTGTTGCAGAACATTGGTGTATTATAAAATTGATACACTTTAGATAAACCAATATATCATAAAGAGAAAGATACATTGTTAAGATGAATTTCGATATCATAAAAGAGATGAACATCTAGATAAACCACAATATCATAAAGAGAAAGATAATGTTGTAACCCAAGTGTGTGACCTTTGGTTGTTATTCTTCCAAATTGTTTCCAGATATTGATTTCCATTTTAAAGCCTTGTATGTGATATAAAAGCCTTGCATGTATTATACATTGAAAATATGTTATAGATATGATAATAAGTCATAAAAGAAACTCCATTAATATCATTGTCAAAACAAGAAGAACACTAAATATTAAGAACAAAACAAGTCAAAAGTACACTTCAGATCTGCAAGTACACAATTTTTAGGCAAGAACGTTACAAGGGATGGAGTTACAAGTACATAGGCAACAACAATTAAACCCTTGAAATGTAAGAATAATATGAAACGAGGGGCTGAGGCGTTACCTACAACACCTGTGCGTCTGCATGACCACGTTTCTCAGAAGAATTGTTGGAGCCTGAACCTGCACACACGCGTGATCGCGTTTCTCAGTTTCTCAAAACAGGTTACAAAGGAAGCACTGAATTGCTAAATGTATTCGATCTCGGGATTGAACACGAAATTGGATCATCCGGAGGGGAAAAATTCTCGTCGTTAGACAACCCATATATATTTTTTCATTACTGAAGGGTCAACCTCGATGAACATAAGCAAAGTATTTGAAGAAATGTTTGATACCGATGACGACTTATTAAGGTGAATTGGTGGCGAACTTTTATATATATATATATATATATATATATATATATATAT
>LPNX011078512.1:371514-449057 GCA_001517045.1 Pseudotsuga menziesii
TATTATTGAGGTTTCAATTATTTATACTTTTCAATACATAATATGTATTCTAGTAGACTTTAAAGAATGAACGTTTTCTATTTAGTTTTCAATTATTTAGACTCTTCGAAAAATAATAAATTTAACCTTATGAATTGAGTTATATAAATAAATCTTTTACTTATAAATATATATTTTTGGGTTTTTTTATTGTTTATATATATATATATATATATATATATATATATATATATATGATTTTTATATATACATATATGATTTTCTGCACAAAGCCATTTAGCAAAATGTTGTTCACATTATTCTGCACATCATCAAACAACTTGCTTGTGGCATGTTTAATGAACATAGTAATCATTGGGATTGAGAAAGTTCTGTAGTCTTCAACTTGAAATATTTAACTGTCCAAATTTCAGAAATGTGTAACAAAGACAAAATATAAGAAGATTAGAGAGAAAAATTCTACACTTTTCAATATAGGCAAATCCCCTATGCACCCTTGCATATAACTGAAATTTGATATACAATTATAAAAGGAAGTGAAAAATGGTCTCAAATGATTGAAAATGTTTCTAAATATACTTTTAAGTTCATTCTAGCGCTACTATGAATAAGTAAAAGATCAAGGATGTCACAACCAAATATGTTATTTAAAGGAAGATAAAGAAGACAACAAGCACTTTCAGTTCAACTGTTGTATAGAGAAGTCACCTATGTAGAAACTCTTTGTACAAACTCTCTAGTGGAATGCAACATAAAGAACTCAACTAGGCATGTAAAAAAATAGTTGTTAGCAAGCATACATTTGTATAACTAGGTTAAAAACTGACCTCTAAGTAAGGACACAATATAGTAAAATGAGAATGAATTCAATCCTTGACATGGCTCCCCAATTGACACATCACAAACAAAAATAATTTTGAAAACAAATAGTATAGAATGGAGATTAAAATATGGTAAAAAGCATGTAAATACAGAGTGGGCTATTCGCCATGCTATACAAGAAAGGCTTCCAATAGTTTTTGTTATCAACAAGGTGGACAGGATGATAACAGAGCTAAAATTGCCACCAACATATGCCTATCACAAATCGAAGCATACATTAGAAGAGATCAATAACTTGATTACTGCATTTTCAATTGGAGGTGGGGGGTCCCAATTGGTTGATCCAGCTATTGGGAATGTTTGTTTTGCGAGTGCATCTCCAAGATGGTCTTTTGCTTTGCAATCATTTGCCAATATTTATGTGAAAATCCATGGAATTTAATTTGATGCAGCTCGTTTTGCATCCTACCTTTGGGGCGACCTGTATTTTCATCCAGATACTAGAAATTTTAAGGAGAGGTCTCCCCCAACTGAAGGTGAGAGATAATTTGTGCAATTTGTTCTTGAACCTTAGTTTAAAATTTACAGCCAAGTGATTGGCGAACACATAAAGAGTGTGGAGACTACCATAATAGAGTTGGGGGTGACACTTAGCAATGCTGCATATAAACGTAATGTGAGGTCGTTACTGAGGTTATCTTGCAACTCTATCTTTGGATCTACAATTGGATTCATAGACATGTTGGTGCAACATATTCCTTCTGCAAAGGATGTTTCTGCTAAGAAGATAGAACATATATACATAGGTCCCCAAGACACACTGCTTGTCCAAGCTATGAAAGACTGTGACCTTGAAGGATCCCTTATGGTAAATGTAACTAAATTATATCCAAAATATGATTGCAGTGTTTTTGATTCAATTGGTAGATTCTATAGTGGCACACTCCAAATAGGAAAACCTGTATGGGTACTTGGAGAAGGATATTCTCCTGATGATGAGGAGGACATGGCAGTTAAAGAAGTAACTAAGATGTAGGTTTACCAAGCTCGGTATCAAATTCCTACAGGAAAAGCACTTGTTGGATCTTGGGTTCTAATAGAGGGTGTAGGTGCTTCATTTATGAAAAAAACAACATTGTGTCCTAAGTATATGTATTTATTTTTCGCCCTCTACGCTTTAACACTCTATTAGTTGTCAAAACAACAACTGAGCATTTGAACCCAAGTGAATTGCCAAAGATGGTAGAAGGCCTTCGTAAAACTAGTAATATTTATCCATTGGCCATTACAAGGTTGAGGAGTCAAGGGAACATACCATTTTGGGGACTGGGGACATCTATTTGGAATCTACTATTTTGACTCTACTATGAAGGACCTTAGAGAGTTATATTCAGAACTAGAAGTGAAGGTGGCATATCCAGTAGTTTCCTTTTGTGAAACAATGGTGGATTCATCTTCGATGAAATGTTCTTCCACAAAAAATAACACTAAGAAGGATATGATGCATCATCTAATAATGACCTATGGGGAGAAACCAAAGATGAGATGACCTATAACATTGAGAAGGATCTAATTCATCATCTAATAATGAGACGACCTAGCTAGATGATCCCAACAATATTACCAAGATTGTGTGTTTGACTTGCAATTATCTGACTCGGATCAGGCCCGAGACACGTGTTTCCAAATCGTCTTGAGTCAAACTCGGTAAAACCCACTATGTCCGCAACTAATCACAAGCCTGAATCAGGTTGATCAAGTTACAGCCACCTAATAGAACTTATGAAACCGCTATTCCGAGTTACAGTCATTTTCTTTTATTGTTATATAGTTTAATTATTTATGAATTATTATTAAATTATATATGTTTTGTTTTTGAATTTATGTTTTGATTTTATTGTGTTATATATTTAGTTAAATAAGTTTAATAAAGTTTAAATTTTTTTAATAAAGTTTCACAGAATAGTTTTTTAGTGAAGATTTAGTAGCAAAATTATATTTTAAGATTTATATTTATTGCTTTGTTTATAAAAAAATTAAAATATTATTTATTTTCAGGTTTGTATTCAAGCATTTGTACTCTATATCATTTTTTCATGTTTTTTATCGAATATATGTCAACATAGTTTATTAAATATGGATGTTTTTTTTTTGTCAACACTAGACTTTGAGACTCTCAAGATAGCTAATGGCACCTAGATTTAAACTTACTAAGTGGAAATACCTTGAAAGAAGAGTTGATGGAAAAGTTTATTGTAACCTATTCAATAATAATTGTGGGATTTTAGTGACTCGAGTAAGATCAGATCATTTCCTTGGTATTGTTGGTTGAGCTAGTTGGTAAAATAGGTTAGGTGCAGGAAAATATATTTCAAGCAAGACAAATGGTGAAATTCATTCTCAATCATGAACTGAGTCTCAGTGCATTTAGAAAATACAAAACTAGAATTTTACTTAGATTTGGTGACACTAGTTTTTCCACCCATTTCATTGCATTCTAGAGGATGGTAGAGGAAAAGGAAACATTGCAATTATTTGTATGCAATGGAGAGTAGTTGAATAATCATTTGTTAAGGTCAAAAGGTGGTAAACATGTCGAGAAAAAATATTCAATGAGATATTTTTGTCATGTGAAAAAAAATTATCTCTATTTGTTAACCTATTGTACAAATTTTGAGGATGGTTGATTCTAATGTTTCATGCATGGGTTTTGTATGTGAGGGAATGCAAATGATAAAATAACACCTATTGTCATTATGTATTAATGATAGACCAATATGGGACCTTTTGAACAAAAGGTGGTGTATGTTGCATTGGCCATTACATGTTGCAAGGACTTTCTTGGCATCTAATTACTTTCATGTGCAAAAGGATAGAGATATCATTGTTGGATTTTATAGTTGTATGGAAAGGATGTATCTTGATCACACGATATAAGATCAGATATGAGTACAATCAATATCATATAGGAAGGATATTGAGCATGCTTTCACTATAAGTAGGGAAATGTGAGATATTTCTCGTGTAGTGGTAACCCTTTCTCATTGGTGGTTTCTCCATGGATATGAGACACCTCAATTGCAAAAATTTGCAATAGGGGTGTTGAGTCATGGATGTAGTGTATTACATTTGTTTTGTAGTTTTTAGTACCTTTGCAAATTGTTAGAAGTAAATTATTGTATTGATATAAAATTATTTTTATGGGAAAAACCAGGTCACCAATGCATTAACATGTGAGAGGAGTTGGAGCACACATGAGTTCATCCATGGAAAGAAGAGAAACAATTTAGGAGCTAAACAAAATAGGGATACTTTCCTAGTGTTCATTGCAATTTACACTTGTGGATGAAATCTTTGGAGGAAGAGAATATAGTTCAAGGATAGTACAAGAGGTTCTCCCAATTTTTAATGCATCTAGTCCAACTTCACAATGACAAGTTATGGGATCATATTCCACATCCACACATTACATTGATGAGGATGATGTCTTGCTTAGATATATTCAAGAGCAGAGTTCTAGTAATGATAATGATTGTTTCATGATTAAATGCTCCAGTTCAAGGATAATACAAGGGGTTCCCCTATTTTTAGTGCATCTAGTCCAATTTCACAATGATCGGTTATGGGATTATCTTCCACATCCACACATTACATTGATGAGGATTATGTCTTGCATAGAGATATATGAGATGCGTATGCTAGTAGTGATAATGCCTCTGTCAGTATTGAATATAGTGACATCAACGAAGATGATAGACATGAGATCACTAGCACATCATGAAATAGTTTTGGCACTTTATTCAAGATCATGATAATAACTTTTTAACTTTTGTTGCTCATTTTGAATAAATACTCAACTCTTAAACTATGTTCCAACTTTTTGAAATTCGATTAAGATTCCATACACACACTTGATGATAATGATGGTGATGAGAAATCTAATCCACCTTGAGATAGTTTTGGATGTTTATTTATCATCATGATGATAACATTTTATTTTATTTTGAGGAATTTCGTGTAAAAAATTAATTGTTAAACTATGTTCACGTAAACATTTAATTCTTAAACTATTTTTCAACATTTTATATTTGGTAGTTCAATTATATGAGTTGACGAGTCTTTGACGTTTTAAATAATAAACAAAATAACTTAACTAAGATTTGGGTTAAGGAGAGGTTTTTGGTACTATTGTTGGCATGCCAAAATGATAACATTTACATAGTAATAAAATTGATTTTTAGTTGAGAAACAACCTCATGACTTATTGCAAATTGTAATTATAATAGTCAATTTTGATTTTCTATAAATGAGGTGCAATTATGAGTTTCTTTGACCATTCATTTTTTATAGTTGTATTTAGCTTTCAAGATAGATACTATGTTAGTGTAACCATGCATCTTATGATTTAAAATCAAATTTCAATACAGATTTGGATTTCACATGATGATCTAATTGTTACAAGTACATGTGTTGATCCAAATTCATGTGTCATTCATGATGTCAGCTTCATGTCAACAAGATTTAAAAATCAAGGCTAAAGGTGTTGGAAGGATCTCAATAAAGAAAATTGACATTGTGGAAGATAGTGGTGATTTAAAATTGATTTCAAGATCATTTGATCAAATACTCTATCTTTAGAAGTTTTCAAAATTCACGGCAATGCCCCCTTTAAACTTTTAGTGGTTTTTTAGTAGTGGAAATTAAGAAGGTGAGTCTTATGAGTACAATTTATGTCATATATATAGCATCAAGCTATAAGATAAACTAATTTTCTTGACTTAACAATGATTTTGACTTATCATATCTTCTATTTTGATTTATAAAAATATATGTGAATGTTTATAATTCATTTAAACTTTATGGATTGATGTGAGTTATTGTTTCCATCCTTTCTTCTTCTAATAGAGACTTGAATCTTCTTGTAAAGATCTCAGAGAAACTTTAACAATTGTATTTAGATTTTTTAAATACTGAGAATATTGAAACTATTAATGTTACCTCTGCTTTATGTTTTGTTTTTGTGGGGTTACTCTTTTTCTTACTTACCGAACTTATTTAGATACGAGGTATGATTCTTGGAATATAAGAAGGAACTACAATATTAGAATTTTTTGGCATTGAGATAACTAGGGTGATAGTATTTTTTTACACGGAATGTTATTAATGTGATGTCCAAAAGGTTAGTTTTTCCACTTGTTATGAATATGTATGCAAAATTTCACACTTTCTCCATAATTAAGGTTGAGTTTGCTTCTGTCAAAACTGAGGCAGTCTTATAGCATTACACCTTTTCATGTTCTATATGAGTCCAATATCCAAAGTGTGTTTATTTTTTAAATAGTAAAGTCACATTTCAACCTATGACATTGATCAATATGCTTGAATATGCAATTGGTTCCTAATCAAATCCAAATTTAAGAGATATGTCTAATTGGGAGTTCCAGAGTGGAACAATTGTATTGTAGTTTTTGTAGGCATTCTAGTAAAAGATCTAACTCTTCATTTTTTATGTTGGGGTTTAGGTGGGTATTGAAATTCAATGAAACCTTTCTCCACAACAACCAAGAAAATTGAGATTAATCTTTCTTGGCTAACTAGAACCGAGAAAAGTAAGATCAACCTTTCTTGACTAACTATTTCTTTCAACTTTTTGTAGCATTCTTTAACATTTTCACATTTCTAGTTAGGAATATAGTTAGATTGAGTTATATTTGGCACATTCATAATTGTGATTTCAATTCTTATGATAGGAATCCATCTTAATATTGTATTGGAACTTACCTAAACATGGGTGAAAATCTAAATCCTTATTTACATACCCTATGTGTTATAGTTGCCATGAAATTATATCATATAAGTTTAACCATCTGTTTATATTTATAACTATTGCATTATTGAAACTTAACAATGGATATTTTTCTCTCTCCTATAAAGATAAAAAATAACTAGATATAATCCAAAAAAAGGTAACTAAATGTTGTCAATTCCCTTGATTACAATAATAAATGTAGAGGAAGTGGAGGAAATTCATCACATCTTGTGAATGACCTAAATCCAAGCTATGCACATGATCATATGGTGTTTCTGAAAAGTAAGAGTAAAATTTCTATGTTCATTTGGGTTCAAACATCAACGATGTTTCTTTTGATAGGAAGGTAAGGAATTCCATCCACAAAAGGGTTTAAATTTTTCATTTTAATGGAGTTTATTTTACTAAAATTATAGAAAACATGATCTCTCTATGGCAATACTTCTATTTACATGATATATAATTGGTAGATTGCGAAGATGTGGTGTGAAACATCTACAATTCTCATCTTTTTTAAGCATTGCATTTACTATTAGACTATCAATATTTTACATTTGTTGTTGCATTGATGTATTTAATGGGTTTCCTTTTACGTATTTTTCTTTCCCCATAAATATTTCACTGGGTCTTTTACTATCCAATCCTACAGATACTATTATTTTATTTAGTATCATGTTTGTTTATACTAATATGTGTTAGTGATCCTATATGTTACAACTTGATAATATGATATAAAGGGGGTATTAAAAATGGGTTGATAAAAATAGATACTTACAATATCTAGTGAAACTATGGGTTTTCTTAATTGGAAATAAATATTGGGAGGGAGGTTCAACAATAAAATTTTAGGAGGCATTTTCCAATATTTAGTGAAATTAGGGATATTCTTTAATATCCTATGAACGACCATGCTATGTAACAAGTTCACTGAGTGAACCCCTCATGCATGCTACTCATCATTTGAGGGAGCGCATGGCAAGAATTTGTCTTCATTGTATGGAGTAGACTATGATAGAGGCATTAGACCCCTATCCTAAATTATAATGACTAATGTTAAGGTTTTGGATTCATCACACATATGAGGCCGCTATGATTTATTATTTTTTATGTTGCATTAGTGCAACTTAATAATGTGAAAATGATGAAAATTCACCTCATGAACTAGTTTCACCAAATAATACAAGCATAAGAAAAATATGTATAAAACACAAATGTTTGATATTGTTTGTCATTCACTATTAATACAAATTTCTTAATTAATGTTTGATATGCTCTCATAATAATTTTAAATGAAAAACAATGACGTTGAAATCCCAATATGTATTATGTATTCCCTTCTCCTTGCAAGTCAAAAAGAAAATGCATAATGAAATAATACAAAATAACATGTCTGATCGAATGATCATGATGATGGGTGAAGGGTCCAGCGGAAACGCGTCGGTCACTTCTAAATTTCTACACAATGCAAATCCATAAGCTTGCACACAATACTAAACATTGTGGAAACATTCATGCACAAATTCTTCACCTCTATGGATGAGATTGACTCAAGGAGACTGTGGTCTTTGAGAAGCTCATGTTAAAATTAAAGAAAAGAATTGCAGACTATTTCCCTCTTCTTTTCTATCGTGTCATAGCTTCGAATGACCATGATGATGGGTGGAGTTCCACCCGAAAAGCGTCAGTCACTTCTAAATTTATACATTGTGTAAATCCATAAGCTTGCACACAATGACTGAACAATATGGAAACATCCATGTGCAAAAACAAAATAACAATTCATTTCATATGTATGAAGAACAATGAAATAAATAAAGCAAGAAAACAAATAACAAAACTTAAATTAATACTTCTGGGTTTGAAAATATTTTTTGTGTTTTTATTGCATATTTAGATTATGTGAAAAAAAAATCATAAAAACAATTAGTTTCATATAATTTTTTTTTAAAATATACAACATTGAAGTAATATTAAAAAAAATGCGAAAGTTTTCAAAAAAACTCAAAATACAAGAAAAATGAACTAAAATTCATGTATTTAACTATTTAATATAATATCACCATACTCTAAAAATATGGTGTTAAATATGAAACACCATATCTTCATTGGTGTTAAACACAATTGTAGTCTATTATATTGAAGGAAAGTGCCCATAACAATCATTTCAAAGAAATAGTCTCACTTAAAGCATCTATTTAATAATTTCCTTAATTGCCAATACATTATGAATTCATATGATAATATAATCCATTGATATAATTTAGCAATGATTCATATCGATCCATAATCCATTGTAATAACAATGATTCATATCCATCCATTAATATAATATAATCAGTGATCAACATAACAATGACACACATGATTATAGACCATAGTTACACATAAGCAATTTTAATAAATCAAAACTGCATTTAGAAGATTTAAAGATAAACATTTCAATCCATACTATTGGATCATCTTAAAGATACTTGAGCTACTTTTGTCTCTTGAACACAATTGAATAATATGTATCAAAATGTCCAACTTTAAATTTTCTAAACACAATTCCAATCTATTAAAAATGACACACATCATAAGAACAATCATTCACAACAAATATACTCTAATTTAAAAGGGACTCTATCAAGTTGTTGAAATCACAAGAAAACAAGGAAATCAAATGAAACAAAAAAACCAACCCAAAATCTTGCAAAATTAAATAAGAAAATAACAGTAAGAAGTACACTATAGGAGTCCAATAATGAAAGAATGGTGTTAATAAGACTACATGATATTACACAGGTTTGAGTTGTTTGTTTATACACTCAAGTAGAGCATCTTACCCAGAAGAATTACATCTCCATGCGAGTAAGGCACATTTCCCATTAGGTTATTAATCCTACCTGTAAAATTTCATTCTATTAACTTTTAACTATAATCTAATTTACTACGAAATATAAAATAATCATAATCACATAATTATCAACAAAAGCATCTATCGTATTCAATTATATAAACATTAAAATACATCACAATGCAATGACCCAGCCATACTATGTAGATAATAATCCACTTGGAATCACCTAGATACAAAGAGCATACAAACATTAGCCATACTAGGTGCATAATAAACCAATTGGCATTACCAACATACACAGAACATACCAACAACAATTATAGTAATCTCACAGGTTGAATGTCTACAAAAATCCCTGTACATGTTAAGAGTATTTTCTCAGCTGAGAGATCATAGGTCCTTGATATGGTACAAATATGAAAGTAAAAACATTTGAAGTTTACTTAGTCTCATTAAGTTGCCAGATTGGTACACATCACCCTATGCATCTCCGTATCCCCCCACTTGCTGAGTTATATGGTGTGACTCATGTTCCATACTCATTGTTCTGTGCTCCATAACCGACATAGCTTTCACTTGACTGCCCATTGTCAGCTTGAGCTACTCCATGGTAACTTATGCCCCCACTCGCAGTAGTTGGGCCTCCATAACCAACAGAGCTACTTGTGTTTCCATAAGCAATGGCAGGAACACCCAGCATAATTGAATCTAGAGTAGGTGTAGTATCATTACCATATAATCCAAAATTCCATGCATTGCATTCTGCATAGCTTCTCCCAGTATCATTTCCATGACCAGGACCATAGCTAGGAATATTGTTTACAAGATTAGTGTTGTCATAGCCACCGCTAGGGATGGCGGGTCCATATTCTGCATCAGTTCCAAAGCTAACAACTACAGCATTAGCACACAATATCGCACTAGAGAGGAAATAATTAAAGCATACATACACGTGCTAAGCCAGGGGAAGACTTCTTAGCAGGGTATCATGAAAGAATTGGCTCAAAAGACCCAACCAGGGGAAGCATTATACCCAGTGGGTCCATATGAAGAGAAGCTATCTGTCCCTGCAATGACAACTTAAAAGACAACAAATTTTATCATAAAACTCCAAAACTCCAAGAAATAGGAGGAACGAAGATCTGTTAATCAAAATCAGAGTAAAAGAGTGAAAATTTGATTATAAAACTCCAAATCTCCAAGAAATAGGAGGACCAACGATACCTCAATGAGGTGCAGATTAAACCATGATCTGATTATTGTATCTAAGCGAACTGTAGAAAATCGTCCAAACTCGACGGTCTCTTCACTGAATGTATGTGTTTTTCACGTACTCGAGGATGATATATATATATATATATATATACATCAGTGGCACTTTTAAGCGATGATGCCATATATATATATATATATATAGGGGGTACTTGGTGGGACTTTTAAGCGACGTGGAAGGATTTTAATAAAAAAATAATTAAAGTGTTTTTTTCTCCAAATAAACGAAAATCCAGTGGCATGGACTAAGATTTCCGGTCTTTCTTTTGTCTTTCTTAGATATAAGGAAACACTTTGACCCACGACATGTGGCAGGAGTGGAAGTCTAGTTTTCACTGACCACCAACGAGTTATTCTAGGTTTCCCAGTTTTCCTTGAATAAGGGTGATGAGTCAATTCACATTTGTCAGTAAAAACCAATGATGGATGTCCTCAAATGCCAATTTGACAACTCAGTTATGATAGGTTTTGCATCTTCCAAAGAAAAGAAGAAAAAAAAGGTGATCTAATACTCATTATTTTTGCTATTTTAGGTAACAATAAGTTATATAGCAATCTACAAGGTTTAGCTTGATTTATTTGTGTGGGATTTAATTCTCATATATTATAGGTTCAAATCTTATGAAAAGAGTTGAAGGTAGCAGCCACTTAATAATATAGATTTTCAAAAACAACTTCAAAAAAATCTTCTTGAACCCCTCTCTTTATCGAGTTCAATATAGGGTTGAATCTATAATGTTGTAATGTGTCTTGTACAATATCTTTTGACATTGTTTGATCCCCCTATGAAAAACATTTTTCTCACAAAGATCAACAATGACAATTTACCATGGTTTCCCCTAACCTTGGTGACAAGTACCAACTAATGTTTGAAACCTTAATCATTGTGTTAGAAGGAGAGAATCACAAAAGTAGTAAAATCCCTCCCCCTGTCTTATCCTTCTTACCAAGCTTGGCATTGAATTGAGGAAGCACCATCAGTAAACCAAAGAATCCCCCAAAATGGCATAGAAAACCCACATTCAAGAGAAGATGTAATCATAGTAACTATTCTATACATCACCCCTGGAGTGGCATGGATGTTGCTTCAAGGGTGGTGGGACTACTCATACTCACTTCCCCTTACACATGCTTGATGCAATAGGTGGTGTGATGTGGCATTTCCTTCCTCAATTCCTTACACTAGGATGGCAAGGGGAGAATGGAATTATGATTGGTTGACCACTAGTTACCATTATTTATGAGTATACTATAGGCTGAGAAATCATTTTTACGTACCGCCACTATAACAAATCCCTATGATTAGCTCCCTTTTTAGCTCTCTTTTTTTTACTCCCATGATTGTTTTGATACATATTTCTATATATTTTTGGAAAAGTCATCATTATTTATTAGGATGGTGCTATTATTGGACCTTTTTGCACAAACCACACCTCGTCGGCGCTAAATAACACTGCTTTTAGCGTCGAATAAAAATTCCAATTTAACTTCGTGTTTTGCTCCTTCCATTTGGCGTAGAATTTAGCAGCAAATAAAAATTCCATTTTAGCTTCCTAGTTATCTCCTTCTTTAGCTCATTTTTAATGCCATATATTTATCCTCTTTCAAAAACATGTTTAGCTCCCAATTTTGCTTCCAGTTTAGCTTCATTTGTAGCGTTAGTTTTAGATTCCTTTTTAAAGTCCAGTTTGGCTTAAACGTTTATGCATACTATGAATAAATAGTTAATGTTGATTAAGTTGCCATTGATGCCAATGGTGTCCAGTCATTAATGCCAACTGTTGAGTACTTGGTGCCCCTTATGGAGCCCCCGAGGGTTAGTGTTTAGTTTGTGGTTTTTGTGTCAGAGGAGCCCTCTAAACCTTCTCGAAGCCCAAGCTTGAAACCCTTGGAGGCCTTCGAACAATGAAAAAAATCCTTGGTTACCCATTGAATTGGTCAAGTTACCCTAAGTTGTATCTTGGTCCCATTTTAGTCCATTGTCAAGTTCCTTACTCATGGTTGATATTTGTTTACTGGTATTTTTGCTGCTTGTTATGATTGTACTTGTTTTGGTCTCTTGATTGGTTGTTGGATGGATGATGTAGCTCATTTGTGTAAATTCCTTGATGTGTTCATCGTGAATCCCATTTCTTTCATTAGATGGTATTGAGGTTGTTAAGTTGTTCTGGGGTCCTTGAGTCCACAAGCTTAGGTCTTGATCCTCTTGCATGTGGAGACTTAGGTCTTAGAACCCATTCTTATGGGGCCCTTGGTTTTCTTGAAAGTTTAGGTCTTGAACCCACATATATGTTGGTTTGTCCCTTGAACGATATATGGTCATTGGCATGTAGTAGCCTTTTCTGATCATGCATATGAATCTCATAAGGTGTTCCAAACTAGTGGTGAGGTCTTTTTACCTCTCTTTTTGGGTGTTGGTACTCTTATGGTGATGGATATATATATAGTAGAACCATTTGATATTTTTTAATGATATGGAGACCTTGAACATGATGATGTTGAATCTATTGAAGTCCATGGAAAGTATCTTGTTTAAATATTATAGAATATCTTTGAAAGATTCCTTGAAACCCTTGCATGTGGTGCCTTGGGTTTTGAACCATGATGATGTATCATCCTATATTTTGTTATATGGATATTGGTATGTATATGGAGGTAGAGCCCATGTACGTGCCTTGATATGTTGAAGAATAATTTGAATAATACTGTGAAACTCTTGTGGTTGGTGGTATGGTATTTGGCACCCCCATCTATCGGGTCTTTGACATCCTAGACATATTGAATAATTTAAGGATATTAGACAAATAATTTGCAAATAAACCCATAATGTGGAGATATTCATCATCAATTCATTTTCGTTGATATGTGGAGCATATTCTAACTCCTTACAATTGAAGAGATATGGATTTTTGAAGTAGGTGTATCCCACCTTTTTGGGTGAGTCGACTAAAAAAACATAATTTAATTATTTGTAATTTTGAATTGCATGTCGGACCAAGGTAATAAATTTTTTCCACAACCTATACAAATATAATATCAGACATTTCATTTGTTCATCATCATTTCTGTTAAGAATTTTGCAACTCTTGGAGAGAAGTGTGAAATTTTGTGACAGAAAAATTTATGGGCATCTTCACTAAAATTGGCATAACTTTCTCATACGAAATCGAAATTAAGAGATTCTTCGCTCATTGGAAAGCTTGTTACGAGGGATATGCGATGAAAGGATCTAGAGTTTATTTTTGTTTTTATATAATTTCTTAATCTTACGATTTTCAAAAAGGTACACAAGCATCTTAGTACAGGTTGGTTCGGTTGAGCAAGACTGACATAAGTTCCCTTATGTGGATTTGTTTTGACTCAAATTAGCCGAGTTGTATGAGCAGTTGGTTTGAACTATGTGGAATAAGTTTTTTCTACAAACTTAGATTGACTGAGTCGGATGATTAATTGGTACAACGTAATTCGACATGTTACTGGTTTAGTTCTGGTGCAGTGATGAGCAAGTGACGAGTTCATGAATAATGATCAGATGATGAGCCGTGTGATACAACATACAGTGATCAGTTGACTAGTAGTGATTAGATGATGAATAATCGTTAGTAGTGGCAGTGGCTGTGTAGTGTGGTACAAATTATGTAGTGTAGTACAGGTGTTTATTAGCAGGCCCGCATGATCAGTGTAGTGTTGGTTTCATAGTTCAGTGTCTATCTTCTTACCAAGATGGAAGGATGGGGCAAGGAAAGGATATCGTAGCCTTCTTCCGGTTGATGCCAAAGAAATAGGGAGTTGTAGCTTCCTTCAGGTTGTAGCTTATAAATCCGGGGGTTGTAGCATCCTTCCAGTTATTTCTGGTAAACTATTTTAAAAAGGCTTATGTGGTTTCCCCCCCAAGATTTGGGTTTCCACGTAAAATATTGTGTACTGTGTTGCTATTCTTTCTATGTGATGATGATATGATGATGATGATAACACTGTTGATGATGATATAATGATAATGTGATAATGCATAATATTGAATAAGTTGTTGATTGTTAAAGTTGAAAAAGTAATAAATATTGCACACAGAGATTCACCATCCCTCTCTGTGTGCTTGGTGTGTCCAACAGTTGGTATCAGAAAGGGTCCTTCACATAAATCCTTATCATCTTGAAGGAGATATTTGACACACCATGGGGTTCTCAATGAATGGAGTGCCATTTCTTTGTGGAATAAATTAATTCTATTGGAAAATAATAATGCAATTTATCTTGAGATCGAAGGAATTGGTATGTGGCGATCAGTTCTTACTGTATAAACTCCTCCAAATAAATTGAAAACAACAACTTAGAAGGAATCAAAGAAGAATAATTCAATGTCAATGGAAACCATCCTTGAAGGATTAACATATCACCAAAAGAAGAAGATAGGAAAGTGAATCTCAGCTAAGGAACTATGCCTCAAAATAGAACTGATATATTCCACTAAAGAACAAGAAGAAGAGGTTATGAAAATCATGGTTGAAGATCTCCAAAAGGAGAAAATAGGAAAGATTGAAGAATTGTAGTTCAAAATAAATAAGTTAAATGAAGAACAAGAAGTAGAAGGCATGTTAGTACAAGATCCAGGTAAGTATGAAGGTACGTCCCGTGAACACTCTATTTGTAATGGTTTTAAAGAGATATGTTTATCAGGTATAGAATATAAGAGCCATTTTGAATTAATATAATGGTGTGAAAACATGAATTTGGGAAACAATTTTGCTTGTTTTTTGATAAAGCAAACTGCAAAATTTTATGTTTTTCAACTTCAACCCCTTCAAAATGATATCTCCTCTATGAATTTCACCTTGAACTAAACACACAAGTTTTAGATAATTGAATTAGCTATGTACTCATATTTAAAAAAAACAAAATTGTCAACATATAGTGGGGAAAATTTGATGGGCACCAACAAAATATACTTTAAAATTTTAAGTATGAATAATGTTTGACCTGTGTGCCCTACATTTTTCTTAGAGATAGTTATTCATTTTATGGAAACACAATTTATACGCATAATCTACACATATTGAACTTGTGCATGGACTATATTTTGAGGTTTTTCAGACTTCAAAACTATTTTTTATTATTTATCGAAACAACATAAGTTCAGAAAATGGTGCATTATCGACACATGTTGGTGAGATTTAATTTTCTTTTTAGTGTGACACTTATTGGAAAAAATAAAAGTACCATTTTGAAGAGGACAAGTCAATTATGATCTCTATGAAGAATTCAAAATTTTTTGTGTTGTCTTTGTTATGATATTGAATTTCATTTCGGGTGATTTTCAAAATAACAAAATTATTAAGGGACAAGGTTTAGAAAAAAATTATTCATAAATAGAAATTCAAATTGAAATGAAACAATTTTTATATCATTGGAAACTATATTCATAGATGAATCCATTGCTACCAAGTTCGACAAATAATCTTTAAAATTTGCAGGGGTTTGGGCTTGCTGAAGTTGCAGGTTCCAGAAAGATGCCAGATATTTTCGCAATACTTCAGGTTGTGATGAAAATCCTTGCTCTATGATAAGTGCTAGAAATCTAACAAATACTATGATAGACAATGAAATTACTAATTTTTCGCAAGAAGTGAAAAATCTTTGTGACAGAACCAGGTATTGCAGGAGAAATTGGACAAATATGAGAAGAAGAATCAAGAAGAATATGAGAAGGCCACACAAACTATAATTGATCTAAAACTCCAAGTTGAAGAAGCTACCTGAATCAAAGAACCCATAGCCAACTATTTGAAAGATAAACTTGAGAAGTTGGTTACAAAGATTGAAAATCAATCAGAAGAAATCGTCAAGCTCAAAATACAACTAGAAGATAAGGAGAAAGAATTGATCTACAAGCTCCAAGACAAAGACAATGAGATAAGTACCTACAAGACTGGTGAAATATTGGTAGATAAATTAAGAAGAAAAGAATAACTTGAAATCAAATCCTTCAGGATAGATTTACAAAACGTATGTCTCACAAACTTTGAATTTGAAAAGGGTCTCTCAGAACTCAGAAAAGAGAATCATGCACTAAAAGATCAACTGCAAAAATTCCATGAGGATGATCAGAATTCAAAAGGAGAGATGGAAGGAAATATATTTGATCTGAACAAACAGGTAGAATAAGTCAAGAAAATAGAAGAATATCTAACAAGACAACTCCAAGAAAAGATAGAAATTTGTCAAAAACAAGAATTGAAGATCCTCCCTTTGAAGGAAGATCTAGACAAAAAAACTACTCAGTTAAATACAAACTCAAAGATCACGAATAACATTGAAGAAAGTAAAATCACTATAGTAAAAGAAGAAAAGGATAACAGTAATTCTCAGAAGATTCCATGATCACCAATAATCAAGAGAAGTTATGAATCAGAGATATCCTATAAGGTTCCATGGTCACTGCTACAAGTGTAAAAACCATGGTCACAAATCCATTCATTGCAAAGCTCATGACAAAATCACTTCAGGAAGAAATCAAGACAGGTTTTTCATTCAGTGTTACAATTGCTATCATTATGGTCATTTCGCAAAACATTGCAGGATGCAGGGACAAGTTAAAGTTTGGAGAAGAAAGCAAGATCAATCAAATGACGTGAACAACAATCAACCTACTAAATTATGGGGAATAAAGTTAGTATATCAAAACAAAAATGATGGAAATCTTGGGAAAAACCCAATGACATTTTGAAGACTATCGACCAGTAATATGAAGTGTACAAAGAATGTGTAAAAGGGTATATGCACCTAATTATCGTATTTGAGTATCATATAGTAGTTGGTTCCAACCGTGTTCGTGTGATAGAATACAATTTCTCCAAAGTAGTATCAGTGATAAGAGAAGTAGTATTGGCAAAAGAAGTTCTTGTTCCCATTAATGAAAACTTGTAGAAACATTGAAATGGAAGAGAAGTTGATGAAAAGGGGAGCATGCCATGAGGAGGAGCAGTATGGTCAAAGGATCTTCCCTTTTCCATTGATGCCAATGGGGGAGATAATTTTTGTTGACAAGGGGAGCTTGTTCTCAAGAGGAGTTATGGTGTTGTCATCAATAAAAAATGGAGAGATTGTTGATTAAGTTGTCATTGATGCCAACGGTGTCTGGTCATTAATTTCAATTGTTGAGTCCTTGGTGCCCCTTATGGAGCCCCTAAGGGTTAGTTTTTAGTTTGTAGTTGTTTGTGTCAGAGGAGCCATTTTGACCTTGTCCAAGACCAATCTAGAAGCCCTTGGAGACCTTGGAACAATGACAAAATCCTTGGTTACCCATTAACTTGGTCAAGTGCCCCTAATTTGTATATTGGTCCCATTTGAGTCCATTGTCGAGTTCATTACTCATGGTTGATCTTTGGTTACTTGTCTTTGTGATTCTTATTATGCTTGTACTTGGTTTGGTCTCTTGATTGGTTGTTTGATGGATGATGTGGCTCATGTGTGTAAATTCCTTGATGTGTTTGTGGTGAATCCCATTTTTTGCATTAGATGGTCTTGAGGTTTTTAAGTTCTTCTGGGGTCCTGTAGTCCAAAACCTTAGATCTTGATCCTCTTGCATGTGGAGACTTAGGTCTTGGAACCCACACTTATGGTGGTATGTTGGAACCCATTCTTATGGGGTCCTTAGTGTCCTTAAAATTTTAGGCCTTGAACCCACATATATCGTGGTTTGATGTCCCTTGGATGATATATGGGCATTGACATGTAGTAGCCTTGTGATCATGCATATGAAGCCCAAAAGGTGTCGCAAACTACTGGTGACGTCTTTGTACCCTTATTTTGGGGTGTTCGTGCTTTTATGGTGATGAATATATATAGTGGAACCATTGGATATGTTTTTAATGATATGGAGACCTTGAACATGATGATGTTGAATCCCTTGAAGTCCATGGAAAGTATCTTGTTTAAATATTATATGATATCTTTGAAATAGCCCTTGAAACCATTGCATGTGGTTCCTTAGGTATTGAGCCATGATGATGTATGGTCCTATTTGTGGTTATATGGATATTGGGATGTATATGGAGGTATATCCCATGTGTGTGACTTGATTTGTTGAATAATACTTTTAAGAATACTTTTAAACTCTTGTAGTTGGTGGTATGGTCTTTGGCACCCTCATGCGTGGGGTATTTGATGTCTTGTACATATTGAAGAATTTAAGAGTATTAGACCAAGAATTTGCAAATAAAACCATCATAGGGAGATATTACTCATCAATCCATTTCCATTAATATGTGGATCATATTCTAACTCCTTACGGTTGAAGTGATATGAATTTTTGAAGTAGGTGTACCCCACATTTTTGGTTGAGCCAACCAATTAAAAGAGAATTTAATTATTTATAATTTTGAATTGCATGTCAGCCCAAGGTAATAAATTTTCTCCACAACCCATATAAATATAATATCAAAAATTTCATTTCTTCATCATCAATTCTCTCAGGAATTTCACAACTCTCGGAGAAAAGTGAGAAATTTTGTGACAGAAAAATTTATGGGCATCTTCACTAAAATTGGCATAACTATCTCATACGGAATTGAAATTAAAAAATTCTTCGCTCGTTGGAAATATTTTTATTAGGGATATGTGATGACATGATATAGAGTTTCTTTTGGTTTTTCTACTGTTTCTTCATATTATTATATTTAAAAAGGTACAAAAGCATCTTGGTACAGGTTGGTTCACTTGAGCGAGATTGGCACAAGTTGCCTTATGTGCAGTTGTTTTGACTCAGATTGGATGAGTTGTATTAGACATTGGTTTGAACCAGGTGAACTAAGTTTGGTGTGAAGACTTGAATTAACTAATTCAGATGATTGATTGGTACAACGCAATTGGACAGGTTACTCATTCAGTTATGGCGTAGTGATGAGTATGTGATCAGTTCATGATTAATGATCAGATGATTAGAAGACAATTATTAGATGATGAGCAGTGTGATACAGTATAAAGTGATTAGTTGATGAGTAATCTGATACCGGAGACAATTATCAGTTGACGATTAGTGATCATATTATGAACAATGGTTAGTAGTGGAAGTGGTTGTGTAGTGTGGTACATATTTTGCAGTGTAGTACAGGTGTTGATTAGTAGGTCCACATGATCAATGGAGTTGTGGTTAAGTATTTCAGTGTCTATCTTTTTATTAGGGTTTCAATATGGGGAAATCAAAGGAGGTTGTATCCTCCTTCTGGTTGAATCCGAAGAACTAAGGAGATGTAGCTTCCTTCACGTTGTAGCCAATAAATCAAGGGGTTGTAGCCTCCTTCCAGTTGCAACTGGAAAATTGAATTCTTTTTAATAAGGGGGTTGTTGCCTCCTTCTAGTTATTTATTGAAAACTATTTTAAAAAGGATTCTGTGGTCCCCCCCCAGTACTTGGGTTTCCACATAAAAATCTTGTGTACTGTGTTGCTATTCTTTCTATGTGATGATGATGATATAATGATAATGTGATAATGTATAATTCTGAATAAGTTGTTGATTATTAATGTTGAAAAAATTAATAAAGACTGCATACACAGATTCACCCCTCCCCCTCTCTATGTGCCTGGTGTGCCCAAGAGTTAAATTATTTGAGGAGTTCGGGTTTAAGGGCATATAGGATTTGGGGATTAGGGGATTTATGGATTAGTGGTTAAGGGATTATGGATTATAGGGTTTAAAGGAAAAAGGGTAAAGGGACCAGGGATTTGGGGCTAAGGGGTTAGGTAGTTTAATGGTTAATGGCTTAGGGATTTATATTTAAGGACTTAGAGGATATGGGTTAGGGGTTTACGGGTTAAGAGATTAGGGAATAATATTAGTCCTCAAGGGATTAATGGAAAAGGGATTAAAAGTTGTGGTATTCAACGATTAAGGGTTACATGATTAGGGATTAATGGTTAAGGGAATAGGGGTTTAGATTGTAAAGGTTAAGGGATTAGGGATTATAGGTTTAGGGTTTAGGGATTAAGGGCTTACACGTTTACGGGTTTAGTGATTATGGCTTAATGGATTAGGTATTAATGATTAGGCAGTTTAACGGTTAAAGTATTAGGGATTATCGGTTAAGGGATTAATGTGTAAGTTCTTAGAGAATAGGGTTTTATGTGTTAAGGGATTGGGGATTAGGGATAAAGGGTTTAAGGGTCAATACATTAGGGGTTTAGAGCTTAGGGTTAAGGGATTATGGATTAGGGTTTATAGGATTAAAGGTTAATGGATTAGGAATTATGTCTAAGGGGTTTTAAAGCATAAGGGCCTGGTGATTATGGCTTAAGTACATTTTATTTTTAAATTTATAGATGTTTTCTTATTATAACGCTTATTTTACAATCTGTGATGTAATTTTTTATATTTTGTGATTTAGATTTATTTGGATAATTATATATGTTAATTTAAAACATATTATTAATATTCAATATTCATGTTTTTATATGAAATAGGCAAAAATAATATTGATATTTAAAATATCAAAATTTCACATAACTCTAGGTGATTAAATTTTTTTCTATCGTTTAATTCATATATTGTTAGTTGCATGCATTTAAATTTATTAGGTTATGCACATCACAAATATGTTGATACAAAATGAATGGAAGAAGGCTATGAAATTGAAAATTGGGGTTAGGTGATTTAATGATTAATTACAACAAGATTATATTGGGTTAAAGGATTAATGCATGACATCCACTGACCTTTCATAGTGAGTAGTTAATGGGTCCAACGTTGAAATTTCTTAAAATGTGATTTTATGCATTGAAAGTTTACATGGTTAGACTAAGCGTATTCCTTGATAGTATGGGAAGGTTTTAAGACTCAAGGAAACCATTCTCATACATCTAATACATCCCAAAACAAGTTTATAGGGTCCAACATGTAAGTGGTTTAATGGCTAATTTCTCAAGGATTATATCGGGTTAAGTGCTAAATGGCATTGATCAACCCTACACAATGAGCAGTTAATGGGGCCAACGTTGAAATTTTTTCAAACTATGCATGTATGCATCAAAATTTGACATGGTCAGAATAGGCACATTCCTTGATGGTATAATATGGTTTCAAGACTCAAGGATGTCTAATGTCCCCACATAATTTTTGAGATCGTCCATGTTTCTTTCAACATTCTACGTGCACGTCTCATTGTCATTATTCGTGATTCATGTATATAGAATACTTGTGGGAAATCTATATAAATGTCATGGAAATTATAATGCTCCCATGAATAATTTCATTAATAGACCCTAAATAGTGAGTAGTGAATGGGGCCAATATTGAAATTTCATCAAATTGTGAATGTATGCATTTAAATTTTACATGGTTACACTATGCACATCAATTAATGCTATGAGATGGTTTTAATACTCAAGGGAAGCATTATCATCCTCATGGATGTAATTTCCATCATCGTCATAATCATTTTCATCATGAACCAATTTTTCCGTCCATGGAAACAAAGATCAAGCCCCATATACCCATCTTTGCAGCAAAACCGCTAATGAAGATGCTAATTTCCATGCCTTTTCCTTTTTCTTGTGGCATAATTAAATATGATTAATTCATGATTTTAATAATATAATACATCCCAAAATAAGTTTCTAGGGTCCAACATGAAAACAGTTTAATGGTTAATTTCTTAGGGACTATATTAGGTCAATGGATAAACGACATCAATCGACCCTGCCGAAAGAATAGTGAATGGGGCCAACATTGAAATTTATATGAAATGTGCTTGTATGCATCAAAATTTGACATGATTAGACTAGAAACATTCCTTGATGGTATGGGAGGGTTTCAAGACTAAAGTATGTCTGATGTCCCCACATAATATTTAAGATAGTCCATTTTTCCATTAACATTCAACATGCACATGTCTCATTGTTACAATTCGCCATTCCTATCTATAAAATATTTGTCAGAATACTCTTGAAATGTCAAGGAAATTATAATTTCCCCATGAATAATTTCATCCATCTATCCCACACAATGAGCAATGAAAAGGGCAAATAATGAAATTTCTTCAAAATGTGAATGTATCCGTTGAAATTTTACATTGTTAGACTAGGTGCGCGCCTTAATGTTATGGGAGCGTTTAAAGACTCAAGAAAATAATTCTCATAATCATGTATGTAATTTCCATGTTGATCATAATCATATTCACCATAGACCAATTTGTACATCCATGACAAAAAATATCAAACCCCACATACCCATGTATGCAGCGGAACCGCTAATGAAGATACCAATTTCCATGTCTTTTCCTTTTTCTTGTGGAATCCTTCAATATGATTAAACCATGATTATATTAAGTTAAGACATCCCACAAGAATTTTCTATGGTCCAACATACAATTGGTAATTTTAATCATTGATGTGATATATATATATAGTGGTACTCGGTGGGACTTTTAAGCGACGTGGAAGGATTTTAATAACAAAAAAATTAATTGAAGTGTTTTTTTCTCCAAATAAAGCTAAAGCTGGTGGCATGGACTAAGAATTGTAGTATTTTTTTTGTCTTTCTTGGATATAAGGAAACACTTTGACGGTCCAAGACCCAAAGGCATTTGGCAAGAGTGGAAGTCTACCCCTCACTAAACACCAGCGAGTTATTGTAGGTGTCCCGGTTTTCCTTGAATAAGGGTGATGAGTCAATTCACATTTTCCTGTAGAAACCAATGATGGATTTCCTAAAATTCCAATTTGACAACTGGGTTACGATAGGTTTTGCATATTCCAAAGAAAAGAAGAAAAAAAAGGTGATCTACTACTCATTATTTTTCCTATTTTCGGTAACAATAAGTTACATAGTAATCTACAAGGTGTATCTCAATTGATTTGTGTGGGATTTGATCCTCATATATTATAGGTTCAAATCTTATGAAAAAATTTGAAGGCGGTAGCCACTTAATAATATAAATTTTCAAAAAAAGTTTCAAAAAAATCTTCTTGAACCCCTCTCTTTATCGAGTTCAATATTGGGTTGAATCTATAATGTTGCAATGTACCTTTTACAATATATTTTCACATTGTTTGATCCCCCTATGCAAAACATTTTTATCACAAATATCAACAACACTTATTACAACAATTGCAATTTACCATGGTTTCCCCTAACCTTGGTGACAAGTACCAACTAATTTTTGAAACCTTCATTGTGTTAGAAGGAGAGAATCACAAAAGTAGTAGAAGCTCTCCCCCCATCTTATCCTTCTTAGCAAGCTTGGCATTGAATTTAGGGAGTACCATCAGTAAAACAAAGAATCCCCCAAAATGTCATAGAAAACCCACATTCAAGAGAAGATGTTGTCAGTGTAATTATTCTATAGAGCACCCCTGGAGTAGCATGGATGTTGCTTCAAGGGTGGCGGGACTACTCACACCCACTTCCCCTTACACATGATTGATGCAATAGGTGGTGTGAGGTGGCATTGTATTCCTCAATTCCTTACACTAGCATGGGAAGGGGAGAATGGAATTATGATTGGTTGACCGCTAGTTACCATTATTTACAAGTATACTTTAGGATGAGAAATTGTTTTTACATACCACCACTACAATAAATCCCTATGATTAGCTCCCTTTTTAGCTCTGTTTTTTTGCTTCCCATGATTGTTTTAATACATATTTCTATATAATTTTGAAAAATTAGGCGTTATTTATTAGGATGGACCTATTATTGGATTTGTTTGCGTCGACCACACCTTGTCAGCGTTAAATAGCACTGCTTTTATCTCCGAATGAAAAATCCAGTTTAACTTCCAATTTTGCTCCTTCCATTTGGCATAGACTTTAGCAACAAATAAAAATTCTAGTTTAGCTTCCTATTTATCTCCTTCTTTATCTCATTTTTAATGCCATATTTTTCTCCTCTTTCAATAACATGTTTAGCTCCCAATTTTTCTTACAATTTACCTTCATTTCTAGTGTTAGTTTTAGATTCATTTTTAAAGTCGAGTTTGGCTTCAAAATTTATGCATAATATGACTAAATAGTTAATGTTGATTAAGTTTTCATTGATGCCAATGGTGTCTAGTCATTAATTCCAATTGTTGAGTCCTTGGTGCCCCTTGTGGAGCCCGTGAGGGTTATTGTTTAGTTTGTGGTTTTTGTGTCAGAGGAGCCCTTTTAACCTTGTGCAAGCGCAATATTGAAGCCCTTGGAGGCTTCAGAACAATGAAAAAATCCCTCGTTACCCATTGACTTGGTCAAGTGCCCCTAAGTTGTATCTTGGTCCCATTTCAGTCCATTGTCGACTTCTTTACTCATGGTTGATCTTTGGTTACTGGTCTTTGTGTTGTTTATTATGCTTGTACTTGTTTTTTTCTCTTTATTGGTTGTTGGATGGATGATGTGGATCATGTGTGTAAAGTCCTTGATGTGTTTATGGTGAATGTCATTGCTTGCATTAGATGGTCTTGAGGTTGTTAAGTTGTTGTGGGGTCATTGAGTCCACAAGCTTAGATCTTGATCCTCTTGCATGTGGATACTTAGGTATTGGAACCCACACTTATGGAGATATGTTGGAAGCCATTCTTATGGGGTCCTTGGTGTTCTTTAAAGTTTAGGTATTGAACCCACATATATGGTGGTTTGATGTCCCTTGGATGATATAAGGTCATTGGCATGTAGTTTCCTTGTGATCATGCATATGAAGCCCATAAGGCGTTGCAAACTAGTGGTGAGGTCTTTGCAGCTCTCTTTTGGGGTGTTGGTACTCTTATCATGATGAATATATATATATAGTGGAACCATTGGATATTTTTTTTAATGATATGGAGACCTTGAACATGATTATGTCGAATCCCTTGAAGTCCATAGAAAGTATCGTGTTTAATATTATAGGATATCTTTGAAAGAGTCCTTGAAACCCTTGCATGTGGTGCCTTGGGTATTGAACCATGATGATGTATGGTACTATTTGTGATTATATGTTTATTGGGATGTAGATGTAAGTAGAGAACATGTATTTTCCTTGATATGTTGAATAATACTTTGAATAAGACTTTGAAACTCTTGTAGTTGGTGGTATGGTGTTTGGCACCCTCATGTGTATTAAGCGTATTAGAATAAGGATTTGAAAATAAACCCATCATATGGAGATAGCCATCATCAGTCCATTTCCTTTTATATGTGGATCATCTTCTAACTCCTTACAGTTGAAGAGATATGAATTTTTGAAGTAGGTGTATCCGACCTTTTTGGGTGACTGCCCAAACAAAACAGAATTTAATTATTTGTAATTTTGAATTGCATGTTGTACCAAGGTAATAAAATTTATCCACAACATATATAAATATAATATTAAACATTTCATTCATTCATCATCAATTCTCTTAGGAAATTTTCAACTTTTGGAGAAAAGTGCAAAATTTTGTGACAGAATTGTTTTTGGGCATCTTCACTAAAATTGGCATAACTTTCTCATACTGAATCAAAATTACAAAATTATTGGCTCATTGGAAATAATGTTACAAGGGATATGTGATGACATGATTTAGAAATTTTTTTTTTTCTAATATTTCTTCATCTTATGATATTCAAAAAGGTACAGAAGCATCTTGGTATAGGTTGGTTCAAGTGAGCAAGATTGACACAAGTTCCCTTGTGTGGAGTTGTTTTGACTCATATTGGCCAAGTCGTCTCAGAAGTTGGTCTTACCCAGGTCAACTAATTTTGGTTTGAAAAGTTATATTGACTAAGTCAGATGATTGATTGGTGCAACATAATTGGATAGGTTACCGGTTTACTTCTAGTGCAGTGATGAGAAAGCGATGAGTTCATGAATAACGATCAGATGATGAGTAGTGTGATACATCAGATAGTGATCAGTTGATGAGAAGTGTGATACACCAAACAATGATAATTTGATGAGTAGTGATCAAATGATGAACAGTGGCCATTAGTGGTAGTGGTTGTGTATTGCGGTACAGATTGTGCGGTGTAGTACAAGTGGTGATTAGCAGGTCCATAGGATTAGTGTAGTTGTGGTTCAATATTTCAATGTCTATCTTCTTATCATGGTGGAAGGATGGGGTAAGGAAAGTATATCATAGCCTACATCCAGTTGAATCTGGAAAAGTAGGGAGTTGTAGCTTCCTTTAGGTTGTAGCTTGTAAATTAGGGGGTTGTAGCCTCCTTCCAGTTATTTCTGTAAATTTTTTTTAAAAAGGATTATGTGGTTTCCCCCCCAGGACTTGTGTTTCCATGTAAAATATTGTGTAATGTGTTGCTATTATTTCTATATAATGATGATGATATGATGATGATTATAACACTGTTGATGATGATATAATGATAATTTGATAATGCATAATATTTAATAAGTTGTTGATTGTTAAAGTTGAAAAAGTAATAAAGACTGCACACATAGATTCACCCCCCTCTCTGTGTGCCTGGTGTGTCCAACAATTGGTATCAGAGAGGGTCCTTCATAGAAATCCTTATCAGCTTGAACGATATCTTTGACACACCAAGGGGTTCTCAATGAATGGAGTTCCATTGATTTGTGGAAGAAATTGCTTCTATTGGAAATGAAGAATGCAATTTTTTCTTGAGGAATAAGGAATTGGTATGTGGAAATCAGTTCTTACTGGCTATACTCCTCCAAATAAATTGAAAACAACAGCTCATAAGGAAGCAAGGAAGAATAATTCAATGGCTATGGAAACTATCCTTGAAGGATTAACAGATCACCAAAAGAAGAAGATAGGAAAGTGCATCTTAGCTAAGGAAATATGGCTCAAAATAGAACTGATCTAATCCACTAAAGAACAAGAAGAAGAGGTTATGAAACTCATGGTTGAATATTTGACAGATCTCCAAAAGGAGAAAATATGAAAGTACAACACAATTGAAGAATTGTAGTTCAAAATAATCAACTAAATGAAGAACAAGAAGTAGAAGACAGGTCAGTACAAGATACAGGTAAGTATGAAGGTACATCCCCTAAACACTTTATTTGTAATGGTTTTAAAGAGATATGTTTATCATGTATAGAATATAAGAGCCATTTTGAATTCATATAATGCAATACTTCAGATTGTGATGAAAATCCTTGCTCTCTCATAAGTGCTAGAAATATAAGATATACTATGATAGAAAATGAAATTACTAATGTTTCGCAAGAAGTGAAAAATATTTGTGAACAAAACCAGGTATTGCAGCAGCAATTGGAAAAATCTGATAAGAAGAATCAAGAAGAATATGAGAAGGCCACAGAAACTATAATTGATCTAAAACTCCAAGTTGAAGAAGCTACCAAAATCAAAGAACCCATATCCAACTCTTTGAAAGATAAACTTGAGAAGTCGGCTACAAAAATTGAAAAGCAATGAGAAGAAATCATCAAGCTCAAAAGACTACTAGATAATAAGGAGAAAGAATTGATTTGCAAGCTATAAGACAAAGAAAGTGATACAAGTACCTACAAGGCTGAATAAATATTGGTACAAAAATTAAGAAGAAAACAAGAACTTGAAATCAAATCCTTGAAGGTAGAGTTATAGAATGTATGTCTCACGAAATTTGAAATCGAAAAGGATTTCTTAGAACTCAGAAAGGAGAATCATGCACTAAAATATCAACTGCAAAAATTTCACGAGGATGATCAGAATTGAAAAGGACAGATGGAATACAATATCTTTGATCTAAACAAACCGGTAGAAGAAGTCAAGAAAATAGAACAATATCTAACAAGACAAATCCAAGAAAAGATAGAAATTTGTCAACAACAAGAATTGAAGATCCTCTCTTTGAAGGAAGATCTATACAAAACAACTACTTAGCTAAATACAAACTCAAAGATTGCGAATAACATTGAAGAAAGTAAAATCTCTATAGTAAAAGAAGAAAAGGGTAACAATAATACATGTATTCTCAGAAGATCCCATGATCAACAAGAATCAAGAGAAGTTACTACTCAGAGATATCCTATAAGGTTCCATGGTCACTGGTACAAGTGTAACCAGCGTATATCTAAATCCTAGGCTCTATCAAGCGCCGAGAGGGATCAAATCTCTTCTTAGCTATCCATTGATTTGATTCAAACCAAAAGACACATCTTTTTAGTTAAGATCCACATATAATATTATTATTATTAATATTTAATATTATTTATGGCCCACATATAGTATTAATTATTATTTTTTATTTTGTTAGGAACAAACTTACAACATTTCCCCATACATGGTTTTAAAACCATGCAAGGCCTTGCACATGGTCTTAAAACCATTTGCAAGTCCCTCCTAAGCCATGTACAATAAAACCATGGGTTGTTTAGGAGGCCTTGCACATGGTTTTAAAACCATCTGGAAGGCCCTCCTAAACCATGTACAATAAAACGATGGGTTGTTTAGAAGGCCTTGCAAATGGTTTTAAAACCATGCACATGGTTTTAAAACCATGTGCAAGTCCAACATTTTTTTTTGGATAATTCACCTTTTTATTTTTTATTATTTTCTTAGGTAGGAACATTACAACATCTCCCCCATATTGTGTTTTTTTCCTGATCCACATTTTTTTTACGGATAATTAAATTTTTATTTTTTTATTGTTTTGTTAGGTAGGAATATTACAACATCTTCCCCATATTAGGTGGTTTTTCTGGCCGACATTTATTTTGGCCTATAATTAAAAAAAATATTTGTTATTAATAACAATAACGTTACGTAACGTTACATAACGTTACGTAATGTTACAAGATCTCTCCCATACTGGGCTGTAGAGCGCTTCTTGGCACAACAACTATGGTCGCAAAGGCAGTCATTGCAGATCTCATGACAGAATCACTCCAGCAAGAAATTAAGATGGGTTTTCCATTCAGTGTTGCAATTTCTATCATTATGGTTATTTCAGAAAACATTGTAGGATGCAGGGACAAGTTAAAGTTTGGAGAAGAAAGAAATATCAATCGAATGACGTGAACAACCATAAACCTACTAAAGTATGGAGAATAAACTTAGTAAATAAAAAAAAAATGATGGAAATATTTGGAAAAACCCAATGCCATTTTGAAGACTATCGACCAGTAATATCAAGTATACAAAGAATATGTAAAAGGGTATATGTACCTGATTATCATATTTGAGTGTGATATAGTAGTTGGTTCCAGTTGTATTCATGTGACAAAATAGAAGTTCGTCAAAGTAGCATCAATGATAAGAGAAGCAATATTGGCAAAAGAAGTTTGTGTTCCCATTAATGCGACCTTGAAGAAAAGTTGAAAAGGAAAGAAGTTGATGACAGGGGGGGCATGGTCTAAGGGGGAGCATGCCATTAGGAGGAGTGGTATGGTCAAAGGATGTTCCATTTTCCATTGATGCCAAAGGGGGAGAGAATTTTTGTTGACAGGGGAGCTTGTTCTAAAAACGATTTATGGTGTTGTCATCAAGGACAAAGGGGGATATTGTTGATTAAGTTGTCTTTGCTGCCAATAGTGTCTGGTAATTAATTCCAACTACTGAGTCCTTTGTGCCCCTTGTGGAGCCCCTAAGGGTTATTGTTTAGTTTGTGGTTGTTTGTGTCAGAGGATCCATTTGACCTTGTCCAAGCCCAAGCTTGAAGCCCTTGGAGGCCTTAGAAAAATGAAAAAATCCCTGGTTACCCATTGACTTGGTGAAGTGCTTTTAAGTTGTATCTTGGTCCCATTTGAGGCCATTGTCGAGTTCCTTACTCATGGTTGATCTTTTGTTACTGGTCTTTGTGCTTCTTTTTATGCTTGTACTTGTTTTGGTCTCTTGATTGGTTGTTGGATGGATGATGTGGCTCATGTGTGTAAATTCCTTGATGTGTTGATGGTGAGTCCCAATGTTTTCGTTTGATGGTATTGATTTTTTTATGTTATTCTGGGTCCTTGAGTCCAAAATATTAGATATTGATCCTCTTGCGTGTGGAGACTTAGGTCTTGGAACCCACACTTATGGTGGTATGTTGGAACCCATTCTTCTGGGGTCCTTGGTGTCCTTGAAATTTTAGGTCTTGAACCCACATATATGGTGGTTTGATGTCCCTTAGACAATATATGGTCATTGGCATGTTGTAGCCTTGTGATCATGCATATGAAGCCCAGAAGATGTTCTAAACTAGTGGTGAGGTATTTGTACCCCTCTTTTTGTGTGTTGGTACTATTATTGTAATGAATATATATAGTGGAACCATTGGATATGTTTTTAATGATATGGATATCTTGAACATGATGATGTTGAATCCCTTGAATTCCATGGAAAGTATCTTGTTTTAATATTATATGATATCTTTGAAAGAGTCCTTAAAACCCTTGCATGTAACAAAAGAATTTGATCCCATAATCCGACGGCTTCGATGTCTAAAATTCGACAGAATCCTGTTGATAATTTGACAACAACAATTTTTGGTGTCATCGATGGAATATCGTCAGATATTCGATAACATGCCAAACCGCATCGAATTTCTAACTCCCATCTTGTTGAAACTCTGACTTCTCTTTCCTGATGACATAAGGAATGCTTTGTTGGATTTTCGACGGAGACGTGTCGAATGTTCGACAACTCTTTTCAATGGTGAATTCTGGATTTCCCAACTTCACCTTGTCATTTGTGTGACGCTCAGGTCATCGGATTTTCGATGGGTTCTAGTCTGTTTTTCGGCGATGTCGGATGGATCGCTCATGTCGAACTTATGGAGACCTCGTCGGACTAGGGCCACAAATCGTCAAATAACTTACGGGCTTCTGTATAGTTAAAAGAAAATATACATGTGGAATATGGTCAACCCCAAGAATAGATTATGGTGAACCCACAAATATGGTCAACCCAAGCATAGAATATGGTCAACCCCAAGCATAGAATATGGTCACACCAAATTTGTTATTGAAAACAACAACTTAATAAGAGAATCACAGGACTTGGTTACATTAACCATCATAAGAACTAACAAGATCCAACTCTAATATTGATGGCCAAGATATACTACTCAGAAATATATATACTTGTTGGTTATGTCCTTTCAAATGCCTACTCATGGAATGATTGACAGATGTTTAATAAGTGGTCAAAAAAATTACCCATGAAAGAGAATCAATATCTGTACTCTTATATGCCACCCGAATAACATTGATATTCACCCAGTCACTACCATTGTTCCTTAATCCAACTGCCAAGAATTATTCATTTTCACTCGCAACATAAATATTTAATGCCACTGATCCATCTTCACTTATCTTTTTAGGGTCAAGCAAGACCTCTACTTCTGCTTCCATATTTTCTTGAATATCATAAATTTAGAAAACATAAATCAAATCATATTTTACGTCTGCACACAACACACAAAAAGGAAGAAGAAGAAATAAAGAAACAAAGGAAGAATAGTCCAACCAAATTATTAAGAAATAACTAAGATGTGTTTAGGAAACAAATAAAATTTTCACAAATCACATTAAATTTTCATAAAAAAGGTTGATCATAATCCTTTAAACAATGCCTTTACAAAATACGTCCATCAGTTTCTTCACGGAATTTTGAAGTATACCTAGACATATAGTACACTCTGTGCTTGGAACCCAAAGTTAAAGAAATATAAGTACTTATCACCATGTTTGGATGAACAACCATATCTAGGATGGTTAAAAAATGTTTTGATGCACTTTCTCAGTTTCTCTCTTGTCTCACAAGTATGTAGTATGGGTTCGGTTAAGGATTCTTGTTTCTCAACATAATCCTTCACCTCCTTCGCATCAGGGTCTTCAAGCCTGGGAAAAAAAATAATTGATATTTATCAGAACCTCAAATAAGACAATGTTTCTCATAATCTTCCATTCTTCAAAAGGAAAATATTTAATATGTAGCAATCTCTAATCTTCCATTTGTAAAAAATTGTATTGGTTTACCAACAGAGCATCGGTTCAGAGTTTTCCAGGTTGTGGTTCTGTGTTACAAGAAGCAGATTGAGAAACATAAATTAAGAAATGGAGTCTAGAGGTTTGATATAAAAGAAATGAAGAGACGGAAAAAACGACAACTCTAGATAAGAGGTAACATACCTTTCATATTAGTACATAAATATGCACATTAAAAAAAATAGATGAACAAGAAAAACAGTATTTAAAATCCATTCAAGATCTTGTAATTAAGGTAAACATTTAAAATCTAAAAGATCTAGTAAATTTCCATGTTGTAGACATCAGGTTCAAGTCTTAGCGCAAGCATGAGAGAATTCTATATTTGCAATTAAGGTAATGAGTGATGTGCAAAATTTTAGAAGTGCTCCATCAATCGAAGCATCCAAAGCACACTAAAAATATTTTCAAAGCTTATGGTTATGGTAGTAGAGTGAACAGTCATATAAACCCAATAATCCGGTAGTAAATCCTTAATTCAACATGTAGCTTAACATGGGAACATATTGCATGACCTGAAGAAATGTAGGCTCATAGAAATCACAGTCCAAGGTACATTCATGTAGCCACAGATTGAGAAGAAGAGGATATGCTATAGGTCATGAGGTTGTTTCCTGTTGGAATTTTCTGTGGTCTGGAATAAGGATGTGATAAGCCACATATGAAATATAGGCCCTTTTTCTAAGGAATCTCTTCCCATTTTGAGTCATCCTACTGAACAAAAAGAACACATAGGCCCTTTTTCTAAGGAATTTCTAATCTAGAAAAAAAGAACACATAGGAAAACTCAACCATAGCATTCCCATGTTGCATCAAAAGTAGATTTGTATCCCGAATGACCCCATATTTCCATAAAAGAACACACATACTGTCATATTTGGTAACTAGGTCACTAAATGTAGCTTCATTTGAACAGTTGTTTGATTATATTATGGTTATGCATGAACTTTGTTGTTTGGGAATTTTCATGGAAACATAAGTTATTTATCGGTTGATGCCAAGTGGACTGCATGGCTTTTATGGAGTTTTGGTTTTATGATTTTGTTGTACATTGTTTAGAAATTTTCATGGAAACTTAAAGGATTTTATGGGTTGATTCCAAGTGGAATGCATGGCCCTTATGGAGTTATCGTTTTATGATTTTGGTGTGTGTTGTTTCCTGTGGAAACTTTGATAGACAGTTCACTTGGTCAGATTGAACAGATAGTAGAGTTTTATCCCAGTATGTTTTTTTCTTACTTGTGTTAGGCTCCCTCGCGGCCCACTCTGTTCATTATTGTTTATATTAATAGTTGAAGGAAGTATTTAATAAAAACAAATAAATCAAACCATAGAGAAAAAGGATATTTACAAAAAGACTCACCAGCATCATCCTAATTCCAAACGAAAAGAACCTATTTCATTTTTTATCATCCTAATTCCAAAACAAATAGAATATATTTTACCTTTTGAACATTTTTCTGGTCTTCAGATTCCTCAGAGTCTTCTCTCTCAGATTCCTCAGAACTACTCTCCTTTCTGGAAGGGGCTTTGATGATCCCTCCTACATTCTGTGCAACAAAACATAAATAATTTCCATGAAAATCTAACTAACAAATAGAAATAAAAAATATTGACAACTAACTCATATCATTGCAAAGAAAACTAATAAACATGCACATACCTTTTGAGTTTCCAAGCTTGCTAATTTTTTGTTTGGCTGGGCAACCTTTGCTATAGGATCTTAATTACAAATCCAAATAACAACACAAATACTCTATTTTGAACATTTTGAAAAGTATAGGAATGCTACAAAATCCCACTAACATAAAGTCATATTGTATATATTCTATAATCTTGATATATAATAAAGGCCTTTCCTAAAAAAATTATAAATTATACAATACAAAACACCTCGACAGATGATTCATCTTTACTGTTGTCATCCTCATTTCTTTCTTCTACTGGTTTCCATTTGGCAACATTTATTTTCTCCATGTCATTCTCTTCCCATTTATTTTCCCTGTAACCTTTGCAATGTAAACATCATTGTCACTTATTTAGTTAAGGGACTACATTGAAAAGCCTCTGAAGTGTGTAAACACCAACCAAAAATTGAACTAACTGAAACTGCCATATAATCCACAAATTCTAGTGTCTTACCTAAATAATTACACCTTGACCTTAGGACCTGTTGTACCGAGAAGATCTTGATATACAGGGGTATCCAGGTATAACTTCTAGAAAATGCAGCATCACCAATTTACATTTCCATTTATGAGACCCACCATTGTTTTTATATCTTTTGTGGTTTTTGTCACAATTGGCAGGAGTGGTTTTCTGGAATTAGTATTCCATCCTGTGTGGTTTAGGGCTGAATTAGTGAATATTAGATTTTTTTCCATGCTGGTTTTGATTTTCTTTCCACTAAAAGCTGAGAATAATAAGAGAGAAATGAGAATAAGAAAGAAGATTGCATCTTCAAACTAAAAAGATTCCTTGAACAATTGCTAGATGGAAAAAAATGATTCTGCTCCAGATGAAAATGAAAATCATAAATGTCTCCTTGGAATTGAAAATGCCACTTTTGCCTCCTCAAATTGCTCTAGTTGTTGGACATTAAAATCATCTTATCTCTGTGTTATTTATGTTTTGGGTTTTGTATAGTGTACACATGTTCTTTTTTTAGTTTTTAAAAGTTTTACTAGGGTTAGCAAATGGTAAGTTAGGGGTGTACTATTAGGGATAAAAATTAGTGTATTTTTCAAGGATTTTTATCAAAGAAAAAAGAAATAATGGAAAATGGATAAGGTTGTTTGGAAGAAAATCCCCATGAAATAAGGTATTTCCTTCAGCAGACCCTCGGGGACATTTAGGATCTCAGAAATATAGATGTTTTTCTACATACCCAAGCACCCAAACTGCCATAACAACAGGGAGGGTAGTCCCCACATACAAATATGAGCCCCTAGGTGAATTGTAACATATATAAATACACCTCTAATAATAATCATCATCATAGATGACAAATTGAGGATTAGTCAAATTAATCAATTATTGATCCTGATCTAAATACTAAAACAATTAATTACAGGAAAAAAATCATGTTTTTTCCAAAATTGAAATAATCAAGATTAATTAGAAATAATTGCTAATTAATGGGAAATAGACAGTCGTGCATGGAAAAACACTAATAATGGTTGAAAACTAATTTTTTGGGGGGTTATTGTTTTCATTCCCAAAGGTATGTGTTAATCAACATAATACTTAATTTTTTTCCAAATTTATGCAAGGGTTTGCAAAGTGCATACTACTTGCCTCTAGTCCTCTTTTTCATGGATTATAGAACAATTTTAGAAAACATAGGCCTGTTTTTTTTCCAACAATCTTTTATGTTCATTTTTTTCATTATTTTCCCTATGTTTGAATATTGAAATTGGTCATTTATTTGGAAATATGCTGAAGGCTAAAAACCCATTTTGACAGTATGATGAACATGGGGATGGGATAAACATGATGAAATCACGTTGTAATCTATGTGGAACGGATATGAAGAGGGGTTTAGCACTTGAAATACCATTTGGAAAGAATCCCAAGGCATGATGTTATAGTTAGTAGCATCCCCATAAATTATCCAAGATGCCATGAGGCTCCTCATGAGTTAGAAAGAAAGTTGAGTCAGCAACTTAAAAAGTTGAAAATTGTTGCTTGAGGAATCGCTAGATCCCCGGAGTAAAAGAATGAAAATTTGATTTTAAAACTCCAAATCCCCAAGAAATAGGAGGACCAGCGATCTCTCAATGAGGTTCATATTAAACCACGATCCAATTATTGTATCGAAGAAAACTATAGAAAATCGTCGAGACTCGACGATCTCTTCACCGAATATATGTGTTTTTCACGTACTCGAGGATGATATATATATATATATATATATACATCAGTGGCACTTTTAAGCGATGATGCCATATATATATATATATATATAGGGGGTACTTGGTGGGACTTTTAAGCGACGTGGAAGGATTTTAATAAAAAAATTAATTAAAGTGTTTTTTTCTCCAAATAAAGATAAAGCTGGTGGCATGGACTAATATTTCTGGTCTTTCTTTCATCTTTCTTGGATATAAGGAAACACTTTGACCCATGGCATCTAGCAGGAGTGGAAGTCTACCACTCACTGACCACCAACGAGTTATTCTAAGTGCCCCGGTTTTCATTGAATAAGGGTGATGAGTCAATTCACATTTTTTGGTAGAAACCAATGATGGATGTCTTCAAATTCCAATTTGACAACTGAGTTATGATAGGTTTTGCATCTTCCAAAGAAAAGAAGAAAAAAAGTGATTTACTCATTATTTTTCCTATTTTAGGTAACAATAAGTTATATAGTAATTTACAAGGTTTAGCTCAATTGATTTGTGTGGGATTTAATCCTTATATATTATAGGTTCAAATATTATGAAAAGAGTTGAAGGTGGCAACCACTTAATAATGTAGATTTTCAAAAACAGCCTCAAAAAATCTTCTTGAACCCCTCTCTTTATCGAGTTCAATATTGGGTTGAATCTATAATGTTTCAATGTGCCTTTTACAATATATTTTCACATTGTTTGATCCCCCCATGCAAACCCTTTTTCTCACAAAGATAAACAACACTTATTACAACAATGACAATTTACTATGGTTTCCCCTAACCTTGGTGACAAGTACCAACTAATGTTTGAAACCTTAATCATTGTGTTAGAAGGAGAAAATCACAAAAGTAGTAGAATCCCTCCCCCCGTCTTATCCTTCTTACCAAGCTTGGCATTGAATTGAGGGAGTACCATCAGTAAACCAAAGAATCTCCCAAAATGGCATAGAAAACCCACATTCAAGAGAAGATGTTGTCATTGTAACTATTTTATAGAGGACCCTTGGAGTAGCATGGGTGTTGCTTCAAGGGTGGTGGGACTACTCACACTCACTTCCCCTTACACATGCTTGATGCAATAGGTGGTGTGAGGTGGCACTCTCTTCCTCAATTCCTTACACTATCATGGGAAGGGGAGAATGGAATTATGATTGGTTGACAACTAGTTACGATTATTTACATTTATACTCTAGGTGTTAGTTTTTATCAATCAAGCTAGCATTATGTTAGGATTTTTAACTGAGAGAATAACAAGTACAACAATCAAACACAAGAGACAATGAACACGGTGTTTTTCCTCAGGGAAACCATAAATGGAGAAAACCCTGCAACTTCCTCAGAGATAGAATCAACACCAAAAGTAAAACCCCCAAAACAGTAAGATGATCTCCCAACAACATTAATCTCTTTCTTCCTTGCCCCAGTGTCTTTCTCTTCCTCATTTATGTGCTACAACTGAGTGTGAGTGAGTGTGTACTAAACAGAGAGGCTATCTCTCTATTTATACTAATTCTTGACATGAATAAACCCTACTAGGGCCTACCTCTCTAGGAGAGTCTAATAACCCTAGTGCCACGGAACGGCGGGGACTTTAACCCTTAGACAATAAGAGGGTTACCCACAATAACTTGACATGACTTGTTTACATTATATATCCTCTCGATAGGAACATCAGGGCATGACATGACTCAAGTATATCACAAATACATCTCGAAATAAACATTGGGTTACAATACATAAGAAATACAAGTGAATACATTCCAAAGTTACATATTCATCAACACTGCCTCTTAACTAGGAAGGTATTCTCTTGACACAGTTTTTCAGCACAAGTCTTCTTCTCTGTATCATATGGGTCATTCTCAATTTCTCGTGATCTTCATCTTTAAGTCATCCACATCTAGATTTAGATCATCACTGGATCTGGATCATCATCACTGGATCTGGATCATCACTTGATCTAGATCATCATCACTCGATCGAGATCATCACAAGGTCATCATAACTGGATCTGTATCATCACTCGATCTGGATAATCACTGCTATATCTAGATCATCACTCGATCTGGATCATCTCGAAGACATCATAACTGGATCTGGATCATAGCTCGATCTCGATCATCACTGGGTCATCATCACTGGATCTAGATACTCATTCGATCTGGATCAATACCATAGGTGTTATCTCATGATTCTTCTCGTCACAGGAAATTCTACAAAGCCAACCCTTTTTCATTTTGGTTGTAGGCCTACCTCCTCATAGGTCTTTGGTAGTCCTTACATCTGACCTACTCGTTAGAATGTCCAGCGCTCACATCTGACCTACTCGTCAGAAAGGCACAACACTTACATCTGACCTACTCGTCAGAAAGGCACAACACTTACATCTGACATACTCGTTATAAAGGCATGCACTCACATCTGATCTTGTAGGAACCAATCATATAGTCGCAACATAATAGCCCCCAGTCCCAAACTGAGCTACCTGGTAACTGACTAGGTGCCTCCATTCTCCTAGAGAATGGCAGTAGCCCTTACATCTAACTTGCTCGTCAGAATGGCCAGCACTCACATCTGCCATGGAAGGAAGTAATCCTCTCACCATGACAGAATGACAACATCCCTTATATCTGATCAAGTGGGAACAAATCCCTCAATCACATCAGAATAGCCATGCGCTCACATCTGATCATGTAAGACTACATCTTACAATCGTCTCAGAAAGGCCCTCAGTCCTAGACTATTAAATTTTCATATGCTTAGCTAAGACATCAGTATATCATTTCATTTTCATAACAAAAGCATATAAACAGGATCACTGAAAGATAGACAAGCACAACCATACAAAAGGAACACAAAGATTTATCCTGGGAAAACCCTAAAGGGAAAAAACCCAGCAAAATATTCCTCAATATAGATGCCCCAAAAAGATAAAAGGTAAAACCAACAAGGAGATCAAAGCTTGATCCTCCTCCTTCTTCAGCTACTTCTCTCCTTCACTAGTGCGCTACACAAGTGAGAGTGTGTGTTCAAATGAGGAGAGCTACACCTCTATTTATATTCATCCGTTCACTTCAATTAACTCATCCGACATGTAGGCTCGAGTTAATCATGTAGGATTGAGTTACACATGTAGGCTCAAGTAACCACACTGGGGTGCTAATGACCCACCTTTATAATTAGAGGGGACAACCTCATGACTCTTATTAGTTCTTCTGATTAGAAGCATCAGGGTACAAGATAATACAAGTGGTTCTCCCGATAGGACCATCGGGGACCACAAAAGATACATATAGAATGTTATTCAAAGTTACAATATTTCAACACTCCCCCTTAACGAGAAGGGTATTCTACAACAACATCAACAACAACAATAGTAAGAGAGAGATAGAGGACATCATCAGCATCATCGGGGTGACACATCTATAAATCATTGGAAGCTTTTCAACATTATGTAGTCTTCATCTTCAATATTCAGTATTCATCATCATTAATACTTTGACTGCTTCGATCAGCAACATCTTCAGCACTTTGACCTTTCGATCAGCAACATCATCTTCAGCACTTTGACCTTTCGATCAGCAACATCATCTTCAGCACTTTGACCTTTCGATCAGCAACATCATCTTCAACACTTTGACCTTTCGATCAGCATCATCTTCAGCACTTAGACCTTTCAATAAGCAGCAACATCTTTAGCACTTTGACCTTCCGATCAACAACATCTTTAGCATTTTGACCTTTCGATCAGCAACAATGTCTTCAGCACTTTGATCTTTCGATCAGCAACAACATCTTCAAGATTTCGATCAGCAACATCTTCAGCACGTTGATCTTTCAATCAGCAACAACTTCTTCAGCATTTTTTTCTTTTGATCAGCAACATCATCATATCTTGATCAGTAAAATCATCATACTTCAATTCTCGAATAGCATCATCATCATCATATTCTGATCTTTCGATCAGTACATCATCATCATGCTCTGATCTTTTTGATCAGTACATCATCATCATCATGCCCTGATCTTTCGATCAGTACATCGTAATCATCATCATACTCTGATCTTTCGATTAGTACATCATCATCATCATAAAAACATCATTATCATGAAAACATCATTATCATCAAGACATCAACATCATCAAAACATCAACATGATCCTTCCTTTTGAAATTACGGGATTTAGGTCTTTACGGAGTTACCAATGATCCTTCCTTTTGGAATTACGTGATTTAGGTCTTTACGGAGTTACTAACGATCCTTCCTTTCGGAATTATGGGATTTAGGTCTTTATGGAGTTACTAACGATCCTTCCTTTCGAAATTATGGGATCAACACATTTGTGGAACTCAGACAATCCTTCCTATTGGAATTACGGGATCAACACATCTGTGGAACTCAGACAATCCTTCCTATTGGAATTACGGGATCAATTCAATGATCCTTCCTTTTGGAATTACGTGATTTAGGTCTTTACGGAGTTACTAACGATCCTTCCTTTCGGAATTATGGGATTTAGGTCTTTATGGAGTTACTAACGATCCTTCCTTTCGAAATTATGGGATCAACACATTTGTGGAACTCAGACAATCCTTCCTATTGGAATTACGGGATCAACACATCTGTGGAACTCAGACAATCCTTCCTATTGGAATTACGGGATCAATTCAATGATCCTTCCTTTTGGAATTACGTGATTTAGGTCTTTACGGAGTTACTAACGATCCTTCCTTTCGGAATTATGGGATTTAGGTCTTTATGGAGTTACTAACGATCCTTCCTTTCGAAATTATGGGATCAACACATTTGTGGAACTCAGACAATCCTTCCTATTGGAATTACGGGATCAACACATCTGTGGAACTCAGACAATCCTTCCTATTGGAATTACGGGATCAATTCAATGATCCTTCCTTTTGGAATTACGTGATTTAGGTCTTTACGGAGTTACTAACGATCCTTCCTTTCGGAATTATGGGATTTAGGTCTTTATGGAGTTACTAACGATCCTTCCTTTCGAAATTATGGGATCAACACATTTGTGGAACTCAGACAATCCTTCCTATTGGAATTACGGGATCAACACATCTGTGGAACTCAGACAATCCTTCCTATTGGAATTACGGGATCAATTCAATGATCTGTCCTTTCAGAATGATGGGATTTAGTTCTTTACATAGTTACTAACGATCGTTCCTTTTGGAATTACGGGGTCAACACAGATGTGGAACTGAGACAATCCTTCCTCTAGGAATTACGGGATCAACTCACGTTCTTGAGTACCAAAGTCACCGGATCCATTCTGAACCAAAGTTCAAGGATGATAAAATCCTACCACATTCATGGGGACTGAGATCTCCGGATACATTTTGAACCGAGGATCAGGGATGATGCAATCCCACCACTTTCACTGGGGCCAAGACCTCCGGATACATTTTGAACCGAGGTTCATGGATGATGCAATCCAACACTTTCATGGGGGCCGAGACCTCCAGATACATTTTGAACCGAGGTTCAAGGATGATGCAATCCACCACTTTCATAGGGGCCGAGACCTCCGGATACATTTTGAACCGAAGTTCAGGGATGATGCAATCCCACCACATTCACGAGGGTCGAGACCTCCGAATACATTTTGAACCGAAGTTCAGGGATGATGCAATCCCACCACATTCACGGGGGCCGAGACCTCCAGATACATTTTGAACCAAATTTNACGAGGGCCGAGACCTCCGAATACATTTTGAACCGAAGTTCAGGGATGATGCAATCCCACCACATTCACGGGGGCCGAGACCTCCAGATACATTTTGAACCGAAGTTCAGGGATGATGCAATCCCACCACATTCACGGGGGCCGAGACCTCCAGATACATTTTGAACCAAATTTCAGGGATGATGCAATCCCACCACATTCATGGGGGCCGAGACCTTTGGATACATTTTTAACCGAAGTTCAGGGATGATGCAATCCCACTACATTCACGAAGACCGAAGTCACCGGATCCATTTTGGACAGATGTCCCAGGATGATACAATCCCTCTTCATTCTCGAGGACCGAGGTCACCGGATCACTTTTGGACAGATGTCCCAGGATGATACAATTCCACTGCAACATCACTACTCCCCCTTTCGGGGAAGGTCTTTCTGAACCACACCAAGCTTGTCTCGAAAGTGTTCGAACTTTACATGAGACAGACGCTTTGTCAGGGCATCATCATCTAAACCATCTTCATCTACATCTTCAGTATGTGAATATTGAACTATCACCATTTGTATCTCTAGTATGTGAGTATTGAAAGCATCATCAGGTCACCATCATCTGCATCTATAGTATGTAAATACTGAAACATCATCTATATCTTCACTATGGGAATATTGAAATCATCATCATCTCTATATTCAGTATAGAAATACTAAATCACCATCATCTGTATCTACAGTATGTAAATACTGAAACATCATCTATATCTTCAGTATGGGAATACTGAAATCATCATCATCTCTATATTCAGTATAGAAATACTAAATCACCATCATCTGTATCTACAGTGTGTAAATACTGAAACATCATCATCTGCATCTTTATCTTGAATGTAGAAATACCGGATTTCTATGTGTTACGATGGAACATAGGGTTCTCTGTTATCACAACTCTCATTATCACATAGAATCAATGTAGTATCCATCTTTAGTTCAAAGAGACCTGATATCAGCTTCTGAAGCCATATGGCTTCACAACTTAGCAGAGCAATCTGCTATGTATTCTGCTTCAGCCATGCTATGAGAAACACCGGACTATTTCCTGCTAAGCCATGAACTCATAGCAGACCCCAAACAAAAGAATCTACCTAATGTGCTTTTCCTGTCTGAGATACTTCCAGCCCAATCTGCATTTGTGTAGCCATACAATTTATACTCTTGTCTACCATCATAATATAAACCAAAGTCTATAGTCCCTTTCAGATATCTCATCACATGTTTTGCAGTTACTAGGTGAACCCGTCTTGGTTGAACAAGATATTGAATTAAGGTGTTCACAGCAAAACAAATGTCTGGTCTGGTATTTGTTAAGTACATCAATGACCCAATGATCTGTCTGTAATGAGTCACATCCACTAACTCTGATGAGTCATCAGCTAACAACTTCAGGTTGGATTCCATGGGTGTGGCCATGACTTTGCATTCCAACATATTGAATCTCTTCAATATCTCTACCCCATCCTTTCCCTGGTTGAGAAATATTCCTTCTAAACTTTGCCATACTTACAGACCTAGGAATAATGGATTAACCCAAGGTATTTCATCTCAAATTTTTCTGCTAGTTTCTTCTTGCTTTCCATAATCTATTTCTCATTCCTTGTCAAGAATAAGTGATCCACATATAATAACAAGATGACAGGTTCATCTTCTACGACCTTGTAGTAAAAATTAGGATCAACTTTACTCTTGGCAAAGCCCATTCTCATCAGGAAACTATCTATTCTTCCATACCAAGCTCTAGGAGCTTGCTTGAGGCCATAGAGGGCCTTCTTCAACTTGCATACTTGATTCCATCTGTCTTCAACTTCAAATCCTCGTGACTATTCGATTTAAAACTCTTTCTCAATCATACCATTAAGGAAGGCTTGTCTTTACTTCATCATGGAAGAAACTACCATGATAGTTCTGAAGGAAGTGTACCTTGATTCCTAGAGTAAGTGTCTTTTCAGAATTAATTCCTTATTTCTGATAGAAACCTCTGGCCACAAATCTTGCTTTATACTTCTTGATACTTTTGTCAACTGCATGCTTTATTTTGTATATCCATTTGGAGGATACAATACTCTTTCCTTCTTGTTTGGGAACTATATCCCATACATCATTCTAGTATTCTTTCATCATAACATCTTCCATGAGTTCGTCTTGTCAGGTCATCAACATATCCTAGTCTTCTGCATTCAACCTTGAAGGTTGGAACCCAATTTACTCTTGGTAAAGTCTCGATCCATCAAGAAGTTGTCCATCATGTCGTACCATGTCAAACTTAGATATCTTCTGCACTCACTCCCCCTAAAGTGGAGTATCCTCTTCCTTCTTCATTTTGTACATGTGGTTCTATGCTTGATATATACTTGTCAATAGAGTATGTCATGTCATAGTCTATTCTTTCTGAGGAAAATCATGAACCTTGCTTTGTACAACTTTTCTTGTAGATCCATATGGAAGATACTACATAATTCCCTTTATGTCTCGAAATCATATCATATACATCATTCCCCATGATCAATTGTTATTCTTTGATCATAGCTTCTTTCATAGCATTCTTTTCTTCATCTTGAGTTATCTTTCGTACCCATCGTGGTCTTCATCCTTTGAGGTGGATCTACCGCTATCTGAATCTCTTTCTTCCGTCATGGTGTCACTGACCCTAGGAGCTTCAGATTCATGTTTATTGGAGTGAATCTTGAATTGTCATCACTTGTTCTTCAGAACAAGTCTCATCCTTCTTTTCTTGTATGAGGTTGTATAGGACCTTTCCTACAATTCAAATGAACCAGTTGCATGGTTAGAACTATTTCATAAAATATATGCATAACAACAAATTCTTATGCATCATGCAACTGTTTAGCCAATACAACATTCATCCATATCTCACAGAAACTTTTCTAGATGCCTTCCATCTCTATCAGGACAACACTGAGATTGTGCACTAATCCAATATGTCAACATAGAGATTTCATTCTAGATAATTAGCAATGGAGAGTTGTATAGCACCATGAGCTACTTACCCATCACATGCATATTAGTAGTATACAGTCATTAATGCAAACAATCTATCATGCATAACACATCAACTAAATATAATCAAATGCATAACAAAACAATATCATGTAATGACAATTGAATACTTATCTTTTATTCGTTTCGTGGGTAGAATCCTTCTTGATCCTTCTACTTCATCATCTTCTTCATTCATGACATCATCATTTCTTATCCAAATAATAAGATGGATAAGAGGTTCTTTAAGAATTGAGTTCTTCACATTCCTCATCGCTTGAGGGATCTTCTTTGAATGGTGAGATCTTGATCTTCAATTGCTTCCATCTTCTTCTTCTCTTCTCATGAGTCGAGCTTCTTCTTCTTCCCAGAGTCTGTTGAAAGTGATTACTTCCTTCTAGCAGACATTCCTTGAATTAATGAATTCTATGATCCTGGGAGACCATTCAAGGTGGCTATCACCACTTCTGCATTCTCTGCTTCTTCTACTACTGCTTCAATATGTTCTGTATTCTGGATCTTCACATTCTTCAACTATTTTATCAAATCCATCTTCTAATTTATGTTCTTATCTTCAAATAGCTTGATCAAGGAATCAAACATCTTCAGTGTCTTTATGGAAGACACTTGTGGTACAGGTTGATCCGTGATTTAATCAACAATGATCTTCTTGGCCTTGATCAAGTTCTTCTTGTGTAAGGCTTTGAGCCTCATCTCCTTCTGGAACTGGAACCTCTCTACTCATGAAGGTGTCCAATTCATTTTCTTCAGAGAGATCAAATACTTCCATTCCTGGAAGTTGTCAACTTCACCAAGATTTTCATCAAGATGATGTGATATATCACTTTGAAATGAGAACCTCAAATGCAAATAACAAAAGATTAGATCTTACCGATTTGAGGTGTCCATCCTGCTTCCGGAGCTGGCTGATCTAGGGTTTGTCAGAGAAACCCTAATTTTCAAAATTTGGAATATTTCATATCTAATTGGATATAAATATATATCTCTTCAAATCGAGCTGTCCAATGTACTCATTTTCTAAAAACAGTGGAGGGAAGCTCCCGGAACAGGAAGCCCTAGTTTTCCAATTTCTTCTGCGGAAATGCCTATCACTGTTTTTGTGATATATCCGAAATTACTACTCCTATATGTCTTAAATTTCTCATTGAGGTAACCTAGCATGTCCATGATCCAACACCATATATTTCATCAGAATTCGTTTCACCAATTGGTATTTATGATCCTTTTACCAAGGTGACCTGTTACAAGACTATTGAGAATAGTGAAGTTCTACGGACTTCCACGTGTCACTGTTTCATATTCTAGTTTTGAAATTAGGACCACAGAAATTAAATTCCATGCTCTTTCTGTAACATCTTCAGGAATTCCATTTGGACCTCTGTATCCCACTCTACAACAATTCTCCCCAGGTGTCCTGTTTAGGGATGAATTCTGGAAGAGGCTGGAACCCTAACTTGGAGGGATCATATCTCCCAAAATATAGCGAATATGAGGCCGAATTTTGGAAACAATGTAAATCAGGATTTTATCTTCGGTCTCTGCAATTTTCAATGCATCATCATTCTCCAATATCAAGATATAGCGAATGTAACAAAACTTAGTAGTTTTAGTATTTAGGGTTTTTCTAGCTCGGGGTCAAACTAGGGTTTGACTTTCCTGGAGTTTCACCCAACCAAATTTCTTGATCCAGGTCTCCAAAATTCAATTTTGATGAGGAGAACAATCCTATTCTAGGCTCACTTAAAAATTCATCTTCTGTAGAAAGCCTAATTTTCCGCACCAAAACTGAAAATGCTCGGAATCGAATTCCGCTTCGACAGAAAGATGCGCCCTTCAATGGAGAGTCAGTATAGCATTCTTTTGATGATTGATTGTGGATAGAGACCCAAAAATTAAGAATCCATATCTTCTGTAGTTGCACAATGTATTCTTTCAGGGTGGCTCTGATACCATGTTAAATTTTCATATGCTTAGCTAAGACATCAGTATATCATTTCATTTTCATAACAAAATCAGATAAACAAGATCATTGAAAGATAGACAAGAACAACCATACAAAAGGAACATAAAGATTTATCCTGGGAAAACCCTAAAGGGAAAAAACCCAGCAAAAGCTTCCTCAATATAGATGCCCCAAAAAGATAAAAGGTAAAACCAACAAGGAGATCAAAGCTTGATCCTCCTCCTTCTTCAGCTACTTCTCTACTTCACTAGTGCACTACACAAGTGAGAGTGTGTGTTCAAATGAGGAGATCTACACCTCTATTTATATTCATCTGTTCACTTCAATTAACTCATCTGACATGTAGGCTCGAGTTAATCATGTAGGCTCGAGTTACACATGTAGGCTCAAGTAACCACACTGGGGTGCTAATGACCCACCTTTACAATTAGAGGGGACAACCTCATGACTCTTATTAGTTCTTCCGATTAGAAGCATTGGGGTACAAGATAATACAAGTGGTTCTCCCGATAGGACCATCAGGGACCACAAAAGATACATATAGAATATTCTTTGAAGTTACAATATTTCTGACGTGACTCAAGTATATCACAAATACATCCCGGAATAAACATTGGGTTACAATACATAAGAAATACAAGTGAATATATTCCAAAGTTACATATTCATCAACACTCCCTCTTAACTAGGAAGGTATTCTCTCGACACAGTTTTTCAGCACAAGTCTTCTTCTCTGTATCATATGGGTTATTGTCAATTTCTCGTCATCTTCATCTTTAAGTCATCCACATCTAGATTTAGATCATCACTTGATCTATATCATCATCATTGGATCTGGATCATCACTTGATCTAGATCATCATCACTGGATCTAGATCATCACTCGATTGAGATCATCACAAGGTCGTCATAACTGGATCTGGATCATCACTCGATCTAGATCATCACTACTAGATCTAGATCATCACTTGATTTGGATCATCTCGGAGACATCATAACTGGATCTAGATCATAGCTCGATCTCGATCATCACTGGGTCATCATCACTATATTTAGATCCTCATTTGATCTTGATCAGTACCATAGGTGTTATCTCATGATTCTTCTCGTCACAGGAAATTCTACAAAGCCAACCCTTTTTCATGTTGGTTGTAGGCATACCTCCTCATAGGTCTTTGGTAGACCTTACATCTGACCTACTCATTAGAATTTCCATCGCTCACATCTAACCTACTCGTCAGAAAGGCACAGCACTTACATCTGACCTACTCGTCAAAAAGGAATAGCACTTACATATGACCTACTCGTTAAAAAGGCATGCACTCATATCTGATCTTGTAGGAACCAATCCTATAGTCACAACAGAATATCCCCCAGTCCCAGACTGAGCTACCTAGTAACTGACCAGGTGCCTCCATTCTCCTAGAGAATGGCAGTAGCCCTTACATCTGACTTGCTCGTCAGAATGGCCAGCACTCACATCTGCCATGGAAGGAAGCAATCCTCTCACCATGTCAGAATGGCAACAGCCCTTATATCTGATCAAGTGGGAACACATCCCTCAACCACATTAGAATAGCCATGCGCTCACATCTGATCATGTAATACTACATCTTATAATCATCTTAGAAAGGCCCTCAGTCCTAGACCAAGTATTCTTGGTAACTCACTAGGGAGCTCCATTCCCAGAATGGTAGTATCCCTTATATCTGATCATGTAGGAACCAATCCTATAGTCATATCAGAATGGCTTAGCACTCATATTTGATATGGAAGGAAGCAATCATCTCACTATGAGAGAATGGATCAACCCTTGCATCTGACCTACTCGTCAGAATGGCTTCCGGACTCGTCACTTCCCCTTGGAAGGGACCTCGATCTAGAGAACACCAAGCTTCTCCTTGAAGTACTCAAACTTCACTCTGGCCAATAGCTTCATCAACACATCAGCTATATGATCATCCATCGCAACATACTGGAGCTTCACTGCTCCCCTCTACACCATATCCCTAATGTAGTGATACTTGATCTCGATATGCTTCGACTTGTCATGGAACACTGGATTCTCTAACAACTTCACACAACTCTGGTTGTCACAATGTATACAAGTAGCATCCATCTGGAGATCAAATAAATTAGATAGTAGCTTCCTCAACCATACTGCCTCACAAGTAGTTGAACAAGCTATGACATACTTTGCTTCAGCTGTACTCAGTGCCACACAGGATTGCTTCCTACTAAACCAACATATCACACATGATGATCCCATACTAAAATAACATCCTGAAGTGATATTCCTATTTATGGCACTGCCTGCCCAATCTGAATCAACATAACCCTCTAGGTTAATCTTCTGATTCACCTTGTTCTTGACCCCATAATCAACTGTACCCCTCAGGTACCTCAGAATATGCTTTGCAGCAGTCAAGTGAACATATCTCGGATCTGTTAGGAACTGGCTCAAGGTGTTCACAGCAAAGAAAATATTTTGTCTCGTGTTCATCAGGTACATCAAGGACCCAATCATCTGACGATACATTGTGGCATCAACCGCTTTTGATGAAGCATCACTCAATAGCTTCATGTTCAATTCCATAGGTGTGGCCATGGCCTTGCACTCCATCATCCCAAACCTCTTCAGGATCTCTACTGCATACCTCCCTTGTCCAAGGGAGATTCCATCCGCACTCTGCCATACCCCCATACCTAGAAAATAATGCATCATACCCAATTCCTTCATTTTGAACTCGGCAGCAAGCTTTCTCTTTGTATTAGCAATCAACCCATCCATACCTATCACAAACAGATCATCTACATACAGTAGGAGCATCAATGGGTTTCCATATTCAAACTTGTAGTAAATGTTGGAGTCTGCTTTACTCTTGGTAAAGCCCAAACTGGATAGAAAGTTGTCAATTTTCCGTACCATGTCATAGGTTCCTGTTTGAAACCGTACAGGGCTTTCTTCAATCTGCGCACATGAGACTCCCTATCATGTGTCTCGAAACCGAGTGGCTTCTCTACATACACTTCCTCTTCCACTACACCATTCAAGAAAGCAGTATCGACATCCATTTGGTGTATCTTCCATTTCATCACTGCAGCTAGAGAAAGTACTGATCTGATGGAAGTGTATCTGGATAAAGGTGCAAAGGTTTCTTCATAGTCTATTCCTTCTTTCTGGGAGAAACCCTGAGCAACAAATCTTGACTTATATTTCTCTATGCTACCGTCTATAGCATGCTTGATCTTGTAGATCCATTTGGAAGTTACAACTGACTTCCCTTCTGGTCTTGGGACAACATCCCAAACATCATTCTTCGTGATTGATTGATACTCTTCGATCATAGCATCCTTCCATTATTTCCGTTCTTCCGCTTCTTCATAATTGAAAGGTTCTTTATCAATGAAATAACATAGTAATGCTACATACCCGGAGTAGGATTTGGCCCTCTTTCTTTCTCTGTGATTTTGTTTTGGATCCCCATATCATTCTGCACCTTGGATAACTTATCATACCCAAGTAGGTTTCCTCTTATGAGGATTCTTTTCTCGAGGCGGATCTATAGGTATTTGTGGTTCTTAAAATTTTTGAACTTATTCTTGAGTTTCTTCATTCATGGTTGTATCATGAATTTTGGGTGCTTTTGATTCCTCACGAACTTCAGCAGGTCTCTTTCTGGATTTGTTGTAAGCTGTGTCTTCATCAAATTTCACATCCCTACTGATGTCAATCTTCTTGAATCCTAGGAAATATATTTTGTAAGCCTTCGAGCTTTCAGAGTATCCAACAAATATACCCTTCTTTCCTGAAGGATATAATTTAGTCCTCTTCTCTTTTGGAATGTGTATGTACACTGGACAACCAAATATTCTGAGATGGATGAATTTTGGTTTCTTGCCAAAGAAGACTTCTTCAGGAGTCTTGTTCTCAAGTAATTTGTGTGGAGTACGGTTTTGTACATACACCGCTGCTCTGGAAGCTTCTGGCCAAAGATGCATAGGAAGATCTTGATCATGAAGCATTTCTCTTATAGCTTCCATGATAGTTCTATTCTTCCTTTCTGCAATCCCATTCTATTGTGGATTATAAGGAGTGGACAACTCCCTCTTAATCACTGAGTCTTTACATAGCTCTTTAAATTCATTCGAAGTGAATTCTCCGCCATTATCTGATCGACAGGTCTTGATCTTCTTTTCAGTGTGATTCTTGATCAAGGATTTGAGATCCTTGAACTTGCTGAATAATTCATCTTTGTTCTTCATGAAGTAAATCCATGTCTTCCTCGAAAAATAATCAATAAAATAAACATAATATACATACCCGCTTAGTGAGCTTGATTACATAGGACCGCATACATCGGAGTGGATGATTTCCAATATTCCTTTTTCCTTGCTCTCACTACTTGGAAAAATCTTCTTTGTATTCTTTCTTGTCGCATATCCTTTGTAGACCCCATCATGTTTTGCTTGAATTTCTGGAAGACCTTCAACAGCTTTAATTGCTAGTGGTAGTGCTCTGTAATGCACATGTGCAATCCTTCTATGCCAAAGCTCATTTGGCTCTATTGTGTCATGGATCAAGGATTGTTCTGAATGGCCCTTTAATTTGTACAATCATCCTTCTTGTTCTCTAATCACTACCACATCATCGATAGTCTTTCCTTTTGGCCACATGATGACTTGACCATCTATAAATGCAACCCTCATGCCTTTTGTATCTAATGTAGATATGGAGAGAAGGTTCTTCGTGAGACCTGGTACAAACAATACATCTTCCATCTTCATAGACTTTCCAGTGTCTAGTTTATAGGAGGATTTCCCACTACCTTTTATTGGATATTGGTAGTCATATCCAAGATTCACCTTGTGAGGTGATTCATGTTCTAAAAGTTTTACAAAGGACTCTTTGAATCCTGTCATATGTTTGTAAGCCCCACTATCTATAAGCCAATCATTGCTTCCATGTGTGATGTTTCCCATGAGAGCAGAAATCAAGACATATTCTTCTTCACTAGAAGAGTCTTCACTTTCATATCTAGTTCTCTTCTTGGATGGTTCATCATCCTCTACAACATGAGCATGATGTCTTCTGTTGTTTCTCTTTTTCTTATTCTCTTTGATTCTAGACATGTATTTTCTAGAGTTATTTTTAGAGAAATGCTTACCTATGGAGTGATGAGAACTTCTTTTGGTTTTCTTGGAGTGTACTGTGAGATCTTGATCTTCACTTCCCATCTTCTCTTTTTGAGCTGTTATTCCAGCTTCTTCTTGAAAGCATTCTTCCCACAGTCTGCTAAACTTGACTAACTTCTTTCCATCACATATCCCTTGAATAAAGGAGTCCCATGATCTAGGGAGACCATTCAAGGTGGTCATCACAACCTCTACATTCTCTACTTATTCATCTATTGCTTCCAGTTGTTCCTTGATTTGAGAGATCCTTGTAAAGTAATACTGGATGGTCTTAGCATTCTAGATCTTTACATTCTTCAATTGGTTTCTCAAAGTCATCTTCCGATTTATGTTCTTCCCTTCAAAAAAATTGGTTAGGGTATCAAACATAGCCTTACGTATCTTTAGGGAGGACACCTATGGTATGAGGTGATCCTTGATTGAATCAGCAATGATCCTCTTTTCCATAACCAATTTCTTATTATGCAAGGCCTTAGCCTCATCTCCCTCTAGAACTGGAACCTCCTCATTGATATAGGAGTCCAACTCATTTTCTTCCAGGACTAGGGAGATCATATACTTCCAAGCTCAGAAGTTATCAGCTCCCTCAAGCTTTTCATCAAGCTTTGTATGATGAGACATATTAACTGAGAACCTCAAATGGAAATACAAAAGATTTAGATCTTACCAGGTCAAGATGTCAGATCTAGATTTGGAGCTGAAATCCCGTAGTGCTGGTTCAGGAACAGACTAGGGTTTTTCTTTTCCATAGTTTTGTCCAACCAAATGCTTTAAATTTGATCCCTAAATTCGATTTTGGGGAGGAGATCAATCCAGGCCTGGGCTCACTGAAAAATTCCTCTTCTATGAAAAGCCCTAATTTTTGGTAGCAGTGTCGGGTCCAAAACTGAAAAACCTCAGAATTGGATTATGCTTCAACAGAAAGATGCACCCTAGGGAGGAGAGTTATTCCAACCTTCTTTTGCTGAAAATCTATGGAGAGAGATCCACAAAGTAGGAATCCTTAGTTCCCACAGCTGCACAATGTATTCTTCTCAGGTTAGCTTTGATACCATGTTAGTTTTTATCAATCAAGCTGGCATTATGTTAGGATCTTTAATTGAGAGAACAACAAGTACAACAATCAAACACAAGAGACAATGAACACATTGTTTTTCCTCGGGGAAACCATAAATGGAGAAAATCCTGCAACTTCCTCAGAGATAGAATCAGCACCAAAAGTAAAACCCTCAAAACAATAAGATGATCTCCTGACAGCAGTAACCTCTTTCTTCCTTGCCCCAGTGTCTTTCTCTTCCTCAATTATGTGCTACAACTGAGTGTGAGTGAGTGTGTACTAAATAGAGAGGCTATCTCTCTATTTATACTAATTCACAACATGACTAAACCATACTAGGGCTTACCTCTCTAGGAGAGTCTAATAACATTAGTGCCCCGGAACTGTGGGGACTTTAACCCTTAGACAATAGGACAATTACCCACAATAACTTGACATGACTTGTTTACATTATAGATCCTCCCGATAGGAACATCGGGGCATGACATGACTCAAGTATATCGCAAATACATCCTAGAATAAACATCGCGTTATAATACATAAGAAATACAAGTGAATACATTCCGAAGTTACATATTCATCAACACTAGGCTGAGAAATCATTTTTACTTACCACCACTACAACAAATCCCTATGATTAGCTCCTTTTTTAGCTCTATTTTTTTTCTTCCCATGATTGTTTTGATACATATTTCTATATATTTTTGGAAAAGTCAACGCAATTTATCAGGATGGCACTATTATTGGACTTTTGTGTGCCAACCACAACTCGTCGGTGCTAAATAGCACCGCTTTTACCGCCAAATAAAAATTCTAGTTTAACATCCAATTTTGCTCCTTCCATTTGGCATAGACTTTAGCAGCAAATAAAAATTCCATTTTAGCTTTCTAGTTATCTCTTTCTTTAGCTCATTTTTTAATGCCCTATTTTTCTCCTCTTTCAATAACATGTTTAGCTCTTAGTTTTGCTTCATTTGTAGCGTCAGTTTTAGATTCCTTTTTAATGTCTAGGTTGGATTCAAAGTTTATGGATACTATGGCTAAATAGTTAATTTTTATTAATTTGTCATTGATGCCAATGGTGTCTGGTCATTAATGCCAACTATTGAGTCCTTGGTGCCCCTTGTGGAGCCCCTGAGGGTTAGTGTTTAGTTTGTGGTTGTTTGTGTCGAAGGAGCCCTTTTAATCTTGTCCAAGCCAAATATTGAAGCCCTTGGAACAATGAAACAATCCATGGTTACCCATTGACTTGTTCAAGTGCCCCTACGTTGTATCTTGGTCCCATTTGAGTCCATTGTCGAGTTCCTTGCTCATGGTTGATCTTTGGTTACTGGTCTTTGTGCTGCTTGTTATGCTTGTACTTGTTTTTCTCTCTAGATTGGTTGTTGGATGGATGATGTGGTTCATGTGTGTAAATTCCTTGATGTGTTGATGGTGAATCCCATTTCTTGCATTATATGGTCTTGAGGTTGTTAAGTTGTTGTGGGATCCTTGAGTCCACAAGCTCGGATCTTGATCCTCTTGCATGTGGAGACTTAGGCCTTGGAACCCACACTTAAGGTGGTATGTTGGAACCCATTTTTATCGGGTCCTTGGTGTTCTTGAAAGTTCAGGTCTTGAACCCACATATATGTTGGTTTGATGTCTCTTGGACAATATATGGTCATTGGCATGTAGTAGCCTTGTGATCATGCATGTGAATCCCATAAGGTGTTGCATACTAGTGGTGAGGTCTATGTACCTCTGTTTTAGGGTTTTGGTACTCTTATGGTGATGAATATATATATAGTGGAACCATTGGATATCTTTTTAATGATACAGACACCTTGAAGATGATAATGTTGAATCCATTGTAGTCCACAGAAAGTATATTGTTTAAATATTATATGATATACTTGAAAGAGTCCTTGAAACCCTTGCATGTGGTGCCTTGGGTCTTGAACCATGATGTAGTTTGGTCCTATTTGTGGTTATATGGCTATTGGGATGTATATGGAGGTAGATCCCACATATGTTCCTTTCTATGTTGAAGAAGACTTTGAATAAGACTTTGAAACTCTTGTAGTTGGTGGTATGGTCTTTGGCACCCTCATGTGTGGGGTGTTTGACGTCCTAGACATATTGAAGAATTTAAGGGTATTATAACAAGAATTTAGAAATAAAGCCATCATATGGATATATTCATAATAAATCCATTTCCGTTGATTTGTGTAACATCTTCTAACTCCTTACGTTTGAAGAGATATGAATTTTTGAATTAGGTGTACTCGACCTTCTGGGGTGAGCCGACCAAACAAAATAGAATTTAATTATTTGTAATTTTGAATTGCATGTCGGCCCATGGAAATAAATTTTCTCCACAACCTATATCAATATAATATCAAAAATTTCATTGTTTCATCATCAATTCTCTCAAGAATTTTGCAACTCTTGGAGAAAAGTGCGAAATTTTGTGACAGAAAAATTTCTCGGCATCTTCACTAAAATTGGCATAACTTTCTCATACAAAATCGAAATTACAAAATTATTGGCTCGTTGGAAATATTGTTATGAGGGCTATGTGATGATGGGATATATAATTTATTTTGGTTTTTCTACTATTTCTTCATCTTATGATCTTCAAAAAGGTACACAAGCATATTGGTACAGGTTGGTTCAGTTGAGCAAGATTGCCACAAGTTCCCTTATGTGGAGTTGTTCTGACTCAGATTGGCCAAGTTGTATGAACAGTTGGTTTGAACTAGGTGGAATAAGTTTGGCATGCAGAATCATATTGACTAAGTCATATGATTGATTGGTACATCGTAATTGGACATGTTACTAGTTTAGTTTTGATGGAGTGATGAGCAAGGGATGAGTTCATGAATAATGATCAGATGATGAGTAGTGTGATACAACAGATAGTGATCAGTTGATGAGTAGTGTGATACAACAGGAATTGGTCATTTGACGAGTAGTGATTAGATGATGAACAATGGTTAGTAGTGGCATTGGTTGTATAGTGTAGTACAGTTTTTTATTAGAAGGTCCGTAGGATCAGTGTAGTTGTGGTTTAGTAATTCAATGTATATATTATTATCAGGGTGGCATGATGGGGCAAGGAAAGGATATCGTAGCCTCCTTCCAGTTGAATTTGGTGAACTAGGGAGTTGTAGCTTCCTTCAGGGTTGTATCTTGTAAATTAGGGGGTTGTATCCTCCTTCTAGTTATTTGTATAAAACTATTTTAAAAAGGCTTATGTGGTTTCCACGTAAAATATTGTGTATTGTGTTGCTATTCTTTCTATGTGATGATGATGATATAATGATGGTTATAACATTATTGATGATTATATAACGATAATGTGATAATGCATAATATTGAATAAGTTGTTGATTGTTAAAGTTGAAAAGGTAATAAAGACTACACACACAAATTCGCCCCCCTTTCTGTGTGCCTGGTGTTCCAACAATTCGTATCAGAGCAGGTCCTTCACAAAAAGTATTATTAGCTCGAAGGAGAAATTTGGCATACCATGGGGTTCTCAATGAATGGAGTTCCATGGCTTTTTGGAAGAAATTACTTCTATTGGAAAAGAAGAATGCAATTTTATCTTGAGGCAGAAGGAATTGGTATGTGGCAATCAATTCTTACTGGATATACTCCTCCAAAGAAATTGAAAACAATAGCTCATAAGGAATAAAAGAAGAATAATTCAATTTCTATCAAAACCATCCTTGAAGGATTAACAGATCACCAAAACAATAAGATAGGAAAGTGCATCTTATCTAAGGAACTATAGCTCAAAATAGAACTGATCTACTCCACTAAAGAACAAGAAGAAGAGGTTATGAAACTCATGGTTGAAGATCTAACATATCTCCAAAAGGAGAAAATATGAAAGTACAACTTGATTGAAGACTCTTGTAGTTCAAAATAAATTAGCTAAATGAAGAACAAGAATCAGAAGATAGATCAGTACAAGATCCAAGTAAGTATGAAGGTATGTCCCCTGAACACTCTATTTGTAATGGTTTTAAAGAGATATGTTTATCGGGTATAGAATATAAGATCCATTTTGAATTCATATAATGCAATAGTTCAGATTATGATGAAAATCCTTGCTCACTGATAAGTGCTAGAAATCTAACATATACTATGATAGACAATGAAACTACTAATGTTTCTCAAGAAGTGAAAAATCTTTTTGAACAGAGCCAAGTATTGCAGGAGAAATTTCACAAATATAATAAGAAGAATCAAGAAGGGTCTGAGAAGGCCACACAAACTATAATTGATCTAAAACTCCAATTTGAAGAAGCGACCATAATCAAAGAACCCATATCCAACTCTTTGAAAGATAAAGTTGAGAAGCCGAATACAGAAATTGAAAAGCAAACAAAAGAAATCATCAATCTCAAAATACAACTAGAAGATAAGGGGAAATAATTGATCTGCAAGCTGCAAGACAAAGATAGTGAGATAAGTACCTACAAGACTCAAGAAATATTGGTAGATAAATTAATAAAAAAACAAGAACTTGAAATCAAATCCTTGAAGGTAGAGTTATAGATCATATGTCTCACAAACTTTGAATTTGAAAATGATCTCTCAGAAGTTAGAAAGGAGAATCATGCACTAAAAGATCAACTCTGAAAATTCCACGAGGATGATCAGAATTCAAAAGGACAGATGGAAGACAATATCTTTGATCTGAACAAATAGGTAGAAGAAGTCAAGAAAATAGAAGACTATCTAACAAGACAACTCCAAGAAAAGATAGAATTGTGTCAAAAACAAGGATTGAAGATCCTCTCTTTGAAGGAAGATATAGACAAAACAAAGTTATCCAATTGAATACAAACACAAAGATCACAAATAACATTGAAGAAAGTAAAATATCTATAGTAAAATAAGAAAAGGATAATAGTAATACATGTATTCTCAGAAGATCCCATGATCAACAAGAATCAAGATAAGTTACTACTCTAGATATCCTATAAGGTTCCATGGTCACTGCTACAAGTGTAAAAACTATGGTCACAAATCCATTCATTGTAGAGCTCATGATAGAATCACTCCAGGAAGAAATCAAGATGGGTTTTCCATTCAGTGTTACAATTGTTATCATTATGGTCATTTCGCAAAACATTGTAGAATGCAGGGACACGTTAAAGTTTGGAGAAGAAACATAGATTAATCGAATGACGTGAACAACAATCAACCTACTAAAGTATGGATAATAAAGTTAGTAGATAAAAAAAAATGATCGAAATATTGGGAAAAACCCAATGCCATTTTGAAGACTATCGACTAGTAATATGCAATGTACAAAGAATGTGTAAAAGGGTATATGTACCTAGTTATCATATTTGAGTGTCATATAGTAGTTGGTTCCAGCAGTATTCATGTGATAGAATACAATTTCATCAAAGTAGCATCGGTGATAAGAGAAACAGTATTGGAAAAAGAATTTCTTGTTTCCATAAATGAAAACTTAAAGAAAAGTTGAAAAGGAAGAGAATTTCATGACAGGGGGAGCATGGCCTAAGGGGGAGCATGCCATGAGGAGGAGCAGTATGGTGAAAGGATGTTCCCTTTTCCATTGATGCCAAAGGGGGAGATAAGTTTTGTTGACAGGGGTAGCTTGTTCTGAAGACGAGTTATGGTGTTGTCATCAATGACAAAGGGTGAGATTGTTGATTAAGTTTTCATTGAAGCCAACTAAGTCTGGTCATTAATGCCAACTTTTGATTCCTTGGTGCCCCTTGTGGAGCCTCTGAGGGTTAGTATTTAATTTATGGTTGTTTGTGTCAAAGGAGCCATTTTGACTTGTCCAAGCCCAAACTTGAATCCCTTGGAGGCCATGGAACAATGACAAAATCCTTGGTTACCCATTGACTTGGTCAAGTGCCCCTAAGTTGTATATTGGTCCCATTTGAGTCCATTTTCAAGTTCCTTACTCATGGTTTATCTTTGGTTATTGGTATTTGGACTGCTTGTTATGCTTGTACTTGTTTTGGTCTCCTGATTGGTTGTTGGATGGATGATGTAGCTCATGTGTGTGAATTCCTTGATGTGTTGATGGTGAATCCCATTGTTTGTATTATATGGTGTTGAGGTTTTTAAGTTCTTCTGGGGTCCTTGAGTCCAAAAGATTAGATCTTGTTCCTCTTGCATGTGGAGACTTAGGCCTTAGAACCCACACTTATGGTGGTATGTTGGAACCCATTCTAATGGGGCCCTTGGTGTCTTTGAAATTTTAGTTATTGAACTGACATATATGTTTGTTTGATGTCCCTTGGATGATATATGGTCATTGGCATGTAGTAGCCTTGTGATCATGCATATTGTTAGAATAATCCGTTGGGATTATTGTAAATAAATAATAAATAGGAATATGAATAGATAGGAAGGTGAAAAGGCTGGTTCTCAACCGCCACATTGTAATGTATAAATATTTTCTTTGGTAAGGGAATAACATGAATCAGGAATTATTACCAACAAGTGGTATCAGAGCGCTGCCATAACTCCTGCCTGTTGCCAGTCTGCCCATTCCTGGCATTCTGCTTGCCAGTCCATTGCTAGACTGCTCCATCAGTCTGCCAGTCGAGTCGCATGCAGTGTATGCGTTTCCCTTCACGTTGATGAGGTTTTGTACTGTTAATTTTCCTGAAAGTTTGAATTAGGTTATACCTAACTCTAATTTGAACCCATACTAAATTCGGTTTTACCAGAAATTTATTTTGCGACTTGTATTTTCATCCTCTTTTTCCCTATCCAATAAAGAGAAATCATTGGATACCTACTGTAATTCGTTGGAGTTTTAAGCTGTTGAATGAATGTGCTGGAAATAATACTCATGACTCATTATAATCCCCACTGTTGCGTAACTCCTCCAGTGTAATTTTTTGAGTATTGCCGTGGAGTTACCTGCGTGTAATATTGGCTGCTGTATATCTATATGCTGCGTGAGGTTATATATTGAATCTATATGCTGCATGAGGTTATATATTGAATATGTTGTTGCTGGTGTATTGAGACCCCATTGAAATTGCTGCATTTGAAGCTGCATGACTCATCCTTGGTGAAACTGAGAGCATATTGCAGCATCTACACTCTTTCCAGATGGTATGAGATGGTATGAGATGCAATTTCAGAGATTGAATTTGTGTCGTGACTGCGTTTAAGGCTGAGGTCACGTTGAAGACTACGAAGAGCTTCCTTTGTGGAAGCTGAGAAGAAGTGATATATAATGCTTGCTGCGACTTGAAGACTGCTCTGTTGGTGACTGCCTTGATCCCGGCACTCTATTGAAGCTACAGTGAAGATTGCGCTGCGTTGAGATTGTTCCCAAGACACTATCAAAGTTCCCTTTATCTATCAGCGTGAAGCTGTGAATGGTGCGTTGTGAAGAGACTGCGTATGCTGCGTAGAGACTGCATAAAACCCTAATTTTACCCTAGTTTTATGCGGGAAGTTTATTGTGACATTTTCTTCTGCATGAAGAAGTGAAGATCCTGTGTGAAGAGGTGAAAAGACTGACTGTCTGGTGCTGCGTTGAAGACTTCCTGGTGCTGCACGTTCCATGTTGAGTTCATTCTTGTGACTGTGGAGCTGCCTACGAAATCAAGAGATCCTGCGTTGGAGATTGAATACTGCGTATGTTGAAGACTGATATGAAGATATATGTTAAAGGCTGCGATATAGTGAGAAGACTGCGTGGAGGAAGGAAACCCTAAACTCCAGACTGCTGCTTGCCTTACTGGTGCACTTCTTATTGTGTTGTTTATTGCTAAAAATTGGTTTCTTCGGGGCCTCTGTATTGGTTTTATCATTTTCCTGGCATTAATATGGATTTTTCAAGAAAAAAAAAACCAGTTTCCATATTCTTCTATACGTTATACTATTCATAGGTGTGATGAACAGTTTGTTTTCAGTTTATGATATCTATGATGACCTTATATCGAGAAGAGTCATCTTGTCTTGAGCACATTCTATCCTCAAGGTGTGCCAGAGAAAAGTGTTGCAGTCTAGGATTCAATTGGAAGGAAGACAAAATCAGTATAACCGGAAAGTTTGGGAAAATTTCGTTGTTTTACTATATTTTTAAGGAGATTGTTATAAATCATTGCAAATATTGTTGGTGCATAAAAGAAATTATATTGTGAAGAAAAGTTGCAGCTGGTTGACCATATTGAATTCCAAAAAAAATGATTCAGGATTGGTGTAAGAAAGCTTGCAGCTGTTGCTACAGCTGCTCCAAAAGAAGAAAAGTTGTAGAACCAGATCCACATCATTTAGACAATCACAATGGCAAGTTACAGTAATGATTGAGGTATCATTGTAATTTTTCATAAGAAGATTTGAATTGTCCATGTAAACAACACTCTAAAGTAAATTACATGGAGATGTGTTGAAAGAATTCTAATCCTGTGTTTCTTTGAGAGTTGTGCCTCTCCTTCACCATCACCAGTGGTGAGTTATTTTCTTATGAACTTATTGACAGCATATTTTCTCTGTAAATCACCTTGGCAGAGACTGTAGACCTGCAAGGTTATTGTTTTTTTCTTTGTCATATTAAGTTCATTATTGTAAACTACACTAACAGTTGTAAAGATGCACTCTTTGGCATCTAGTATTGGTGCTGCCCTAGCTGGAAAACACCAATCCAAAGACCCTTCCAAGGGAGATTGCAGCAAGAGAGGCAAAGGGGGTAGAAACAACTCCAGAAAAAGATCAAAGTGCAAGCGTTGTGGAAAGACTGGGCACATATCAGATCAATGTTGGGCTTCATGGGACTCCATCAAAGACAAACATAACCAGAAGAAAGATGACCAAGATGCTAGTAAATCTTCTGATTCTTGTATTGTTGCAAATTGTAATCTTGGAATTAATGAAATGACTTCTCTTTCATTTTATAAAGATTGTTGGCTGCTTGATACTAATGCAACATCACACATGACATTTAGAAAAGACTGTTTTGAAGAACTAAATGAAACAATAGATGTCATAGTGTACTTTGCAGATAAGTCAAGTATTAAACCAAATGGAATGGGCACCATTCGACTGAAGATGCCTGGATTCCTTGATTTCTTGTTGAAGAACATTCTCTATCTTCCAGAGTTGCAAAGAATCCTACTGTCCTTAGTGGAGATTTGACAACAAGGCCATTCCATCCACATGTTTGATGGAATCATTGAAATAAGAAAATCCTCTGACAACCAAGTCATCATGACTGGATACGAAGATGGAAAGTTGCTGAAGCTCAAGGGTTCATCCGCAAGATTTCAGAACTATGCCTACCTCTCTCAGCATGGAGAAGGTAATATGTCATCTAGTTCATTGTGGCATGCAAGATTTGGTCATCTAAATTATAACAGTCTTCGTTTGTTGAGAAAGAATGGTGTATTTGGTCTACCCACCATTCCCAAAGAGAAGAATAAATGTGATGCATGTATATTAGGGAAACATAGTAAACTGCCATTCCATGAATCTAATTTCAGAGCAAGTAGGAAATTAGAACTAGTGCATTCTGATTTATGTGGCCCCATGCCAACTCCTTCAGCAAATGGAAATAAGTATTTTATGACATTTGTTGATGACTACTCTAGAATGTGCTGGATTTACTGTTTAAATACTAAGTCAGAAGCATTTCAAACATTCAAATACTTTCATGCATTGATTGAAAAACAAGCACAATCAAAAATTGGTACACTTCGTACTGATAATGGTAAAGAATACACTTCAAATGCTTTTGAAAATTATCTTCGCCAACATGTAATTGCACATCAGACTACAGTTCCCTACAATCCTCAACAAAATGGTGTAGCAGAAAGAATGAATAGAACCATAATGAATATGGTTCGCTCAATGATGTTTTTCAAGAATGTAAAACTAATGTTTTGGGGTGATGTAGTAAAATGTGCAGCATAGTTGTGGGGCACTAGGGTTATTAGACACTCCTAGAGATGTGAGCTCTAGTAAATAATTGTTAAGTAAGGCCGAAATGTTGGAGTGGGTTTCAAGTGAACGAAAGAATACAAATAGAGAGTGAGTCTCTCTATTTATCACACACACACACACACTCATTGGGGAGCATGAGTGAGAGGAGAAGTTGCTAGGACAAGAGAGAGACTGCTGCTGTCGGGAGATCATCTTTATGTTTTCAGGTTTTACTTTTGGTGTTGATTCTATCTCTGAAGAAGTTGTGGGCTCTTCTCCTTTATGGTTTGCCCGAGGAAAATTCTTTGTGTCTCTTGTCTCTTGTGTTTTATTGTTGTGCATGTTATTCTCTCTGTTAAAGATCCTAAGATCATAATTCTATCTTGAATAATAAAAATCTAACATGGTATTAGAGATAACCTAAGAAGAAGAAATTATGCAGCTACAGAAGCTAGGGCTTCTTACTTTTTGGGTATCTCTCCACAATCCATCAGCAAAAGTATGCTAGGATGACTCTCTATTGAAGGGTGCATCTTTCTGTCAAAGCATAATGCAATTTCGAGTATTTTCAGTTTTTGGTATAGGAAATTAGGGATTCTTATAGAAGAAGAATTTTTTACTGAGCCCAGCATAGGATTTCTCTCCTCATAAAAATCGAATTTTAGAGACCTGGATCAATTTTTTTGGTTGGTTGAAACTCCGAGAAAGTCAAACCCTGGTTTGACCCCGAGCTGGAAAAACCCTAAATACTAAAACTGATAAGTTTTGGTACATTCACTATATCTCTAGATTAGAGAAGGGTCAGGAGCTGCAAATTATATAGGCCGAAGATAAAATTCTGATGTACACTGTGTCCAAACTTCAGCCTCAGCTTCTCTATATTCAGGGAGAGATGATCCCTCCAAGTTAGGGTTCCAGCCTCTTCTAGGATTCATCCCTAAACAAGACACCTGGGGAGAATTGCTATATATTAAGCTAAACAGGTCCAAATGAGATTTATGAAGATGTTCCAGAAAGGGCACATACTGCAATTTATATGGTCTGAGTTTTAGACTCAAATGCTGAACCAGTGACACGTGGAAGTCTGTACAACTTTGTTATTATGAACAGTTTTGTAAGAGGTCACCTTGGGAAAATGATCATAAGTCCCAATTGGTGAATCCAATTGTAATTAAACCTATGGTGTTGTAACAGGGACATGTGAGGATACCTTAGTGAAATTTTTCAAATATAGAGGTGTATTAATTTCGGAGATACCATAGAAACAGTAACAAGCATTTCTGTAGAAGAAATTGGAAAACTAGGGCTTCCTGTTCCGGGATCTTCCCTCCACTATTTTCAGAAAAGGAGTACATTGGACAAATTTCCTTGAAGATATCTATATTTAGATCCAATAATATTTGATATATTCCAAGTTTTTAAAATTAGGGTTTCTCTGACAAACCCTAGATCAGCGAGCTTTGGAACCAGGACAGACACCTCAAATTGGTAAGATCTAATCCTTTGCTATTTTCATTTGAGGTTCTCATTTCAAAGTGATCTATCATATCAGTTTGATGATAAGATTGGTGAAGTTGACAACTTCCAAGCATGGAAGCATATTATCTCCCTGAAGAAAATGAATTGGACACCTACACAAGTAGCGAGGTTCCAGTTCCAAAGCGAGATGAGGCTACAAGCCTTACACAAGAAGAACTTGGTCAAGACCAAGAAGATCATTGTTGATTCAATCACGGATCACCTTGTACCACAAGTGTCTTCCCTAAAGACACCTAAAGAGGTGTTTGATTCCTTGACCTAGCTATTTGAAGGGAAGAACATAAATTAAAAGATGACTCTGAGAAAACAGTTGAAGAATGTGAAGATCTAGAATGTAGAGACCATGCAAATATACCTTACAAAGGTCTCTCAAATCAAAAAACAACTTGTAGCAGTAGAAGAAGAAGTGGAGAATGCAGAAGTGATGATAGCCACCTTGAATGGCCTCCCAGGATCATGGGATTCATTCATTCAAGGAATGTGTGACAGAAGGAAGTGATTACTTTCAGAAAGATTCCAGGAAGAGCACAGAAAAGAATATGCTCAACTCATAGTAAGAGAAAAGAAGATGGGAATATCAAGCTCTCACCATCCAAAGAAGATGCCTCAAGCAATGAAGAATATGAAGAACTCAACTCTTGAAGAACCTATTATCCATCTTAGCATTTGGATAAGAAACGATGCTATTATGAATGAAGAAGACGATGAAGCTGAAGGCTCAAGAAGGAGTCTACCCATGAAGCAAATAAAGATAAGTATTCAATTGTCATTTCAAGATATTGTTTTTTTATGCATTTGTTTATATTCAGTTTATGTATTATGCATGATAGAATGTTTGCATTAATGACAGTATACTACTAATATGCATGTGATGGGTAAGTAGCTCATGGGGCTATACAACTCTCCATTGCTACTTATCTAGAATGAAACCTCTTTGCTGACATATTGGATTAGTGCACAATCTCTATGTTGTTCTGATAGAGATGGAAGGCATATAGAAAAGTTTCTGTGAGATATCGATGAATGTTGTACTGGATAAAATAGTCGCATGATCATATATTTATGCATAAGAAGTTTTCATTATGAATATACCTTGTGAAATGTTTCTAACCATACAACTAATGCATTTGACTTGTTGGAAAGATCGAATACATAATCACCTACAATCAAAGAAGAATGAGACTTGTTCCGAAGAACAAGTGACGATAGTTCAAGATGAAGAATAATATGATAAATACAATGACATCATTGATGTAGAACCTTCCAGCCATGAAGAGGTAACGAAGAAGAAAGGTTCAAGAAGAATGATGTCTAGGATGCAGTATCGATACATGAAGAGAAGTTCGTAGTTTCATCATGCAGTTCCATCATGGGATACAAGGCAAGATTCGTAGCACGAGGCATAGACTACGAAGAGACATTTGTAGCCACTAGAAATATACATGATAGGAAGAATCATGTGTGCAAATGTAAGAAGGCCTTGTTCGAGATCAGAAGAAACCCATGGGATAACCCATACATGAGGAGCTTGATGAAGATATGAACCTTTTCTACAAGGTTGATAGAGGATGACAAGCTCACAGATGGGTGTGAGACGAACTTTTGAAAAAGTTCAAGATAGAGGATCTTGGTATCCAATGATCCTAGATGGAGACATAGAATATTAGTAGTAAAGGAAGCTACTTGTCACTTCAGTACATAATGTTTCAGTGCATAGAGTATGAAAGACAGAGGGAGTATGATGCTCCGCTTCAGAGTGAGTGACTAGAGAAGATCCTGAGCTTTGACATGGTATGACAGGATGGATTGATTACTGATGACTCTAGGATTTACTGAGACTAAAGAGGATTCTGACCTTTGCTTCAAGGTTGAAGGAAAAAGACCAGTGATGCTCCTATTATGTGTCGATCCACTATTTTTCTAGGCATGGAGGTGTGGACAAGGGAAGTATGCAGTAGAGATTCTGAAGAGGTTCAGGATGATGGACTGCATGACCACACCTATGGCATCGAACCTGAAGCTATTGTGTGTTTCTTCATCAGATTCAGTTGATGCCATGATGTATCGTCAGATGATGTATTTGTTACGGAGAGAAATTCCTATGGCTTGGGGTACCACATCAAACAGCTAAACTCCAGAAATCAATCTTTCCCAATATGCAATAGAAATAAAAACATCTAACACTAAAGGATCGAACCTCGTACCTTATTCCAGACGGTTGAAGTAGATCCCCGTTGATCTTTCCAATCTTCAGCTTGAATTGTTATAGCACGTCCTCAACAACAAGTAAACAATACAAGCATACTATATTTCATGGTGTTAGATCTATTCTAGCATATATAATCAATAATGTATAAGCATTTGACATATTCCAATGGATACAATATTCATTCAAATACACATTACTGGACAGGAAAAGATATTTCTATTAATATGAATCAGATATTACAAGTGAAAACCTCTGATGGCACGTCTGCAAACCGGAGAATCTGAATCCCCCACTTGGGCCTCCACCACCTCAATCCTCCATCACTTCGATAGCAAGCTACTAGCAAAAGGAAAGCTTGGGAAGAACACAACAGTGCTCCAAGGGACGAAGGGATGTAGACTCAAGCATAAGTTCTGGAAACAATGGACTATAGTTTCGATACTCTCAATTCTCTCTTATGCTTTCAATGTCTCAATGGGTTCCTTATATAGATTTTCAAATGGATACTGAAAATTTGAATCCATGCAATCTCAAGGCATATGGAAGGCCAGGAGTCATATGATTCGGATCCAATTCAAGGAACGCTCCAAAGGATTTTGGATTATGTACACATCCCGATGTACGCGACTATAGAGGGAATATCCGCGTATGTACGCGGTTATCGGGGAAAAGGCCGTGTATATCATTTTTCTAATGTTTTTAGGGATGGTCAATGATACATCAAAAGACAAAAAGTGGTCCATAAGGGCTAATGAGTCTGCAGCAGGACAGGGGAAGGCCATACAATGTGTGATTCACCTAGTGTGGTGAAATCCGCTATAACAGATGCCCCCTAATATATGAGATTAGAGGGGTTATACGATGGCCGAAATACATTATAAGTCCATCCCAGAAGTGAAGTGATGAAGGTACCCAAATGGAAGACCAGCCACCCAATCAGCATAATACCATAATACAACTCTGCATATAACTGCATATACATATAGCAGTTCTGGATACATAAGAGTACAATGGCCATGAATAGGCATGAAACATGATTATAACACATATGTGGTCATCGCCACGTACAATATACATAGATCAGAATCTCCATGATGAAGATATACAAAGGACCAAGATCTCCACAAAGGCTGAAGATATATAATAGATCAAGATCTCCATAGTGGCTGGAAATGTCTGACATATACTGGAACAAGTCACGAGAGCTGAAATCTCATGAACACTGGCACGATCAAGGATGTAGCATATAGTGGATGCCACCAATCTGGAAGGTCTTCTACACAAACCACTATGAGTACATGTCCTACTATGCGAATAGAGGTGTCGAGGTTGAACATAGTAGTCCATCGTCTGATTACCGATCATTGATGTATACCGTTAACAGACGCGAGATCACCCACCAATAGTGAAAATGGGAATCAAGGTACTAGATTGCAAACTAACAAGTGTGAATAAATGTGTTGAGGTCGAACACTTGAGAGAATCCATCGATCAGGGGCCATTGATGTATTCCCAAAACTGTTGATGGCGAGAGAACCTGCCACTGATGACTGCAAGTCTCAAGGCACTCAAAATGACTCTAGACTCCAATCCCAGAATAAATGATCTGAAGTCGATGGGATGAAATCCACTGGAAGGAGGGCATTAGGGCATCCCCCATCATCCAACACGAGGTACTCAGCAAGGCTGTATAGTATGGAAGAACTCGATCATAAGGTGCACGAACCAGTAACTGTACTGGGAATGGCCGACATGCAAAGTCAAGATAACTGAGGAATGGCCGACTCAGGTTTCAACTTCCTTTGAGCAAGAGCATAACGGTGTATGGTGACTGAATGAAGGTAGCATAGACTTGATATACAAACTGGGACATCTCTATGACACAGGAGGCATCAATAGAGGCTCCATAGGGACTGGAAGCTTAACCAGTCGATGGAGATAAAACTCAGATAACGAGTACAGCTCCTAAGTCAAACTATAACCCAACCAATGGATGTGATATACAGTGCTCTGTTCGAAGGCGACACGACTCGATAGCTGCCAAAGATAATATCTTTTCTAGTTCGGCTTTTTGGTTTTTTGATTTTTTTGGTCTTTTTCAGTTATTTGAAAAGCTTGAAAAAAGAATAAACTAGCTTTATAGTTACAAACTAGGAGGAGACGAGTGTCATTTAGGGCAAACAAACTAGTTCCAAGCAGTGGAACATACCTATGCTCAATGCAAGGATACATGCGTAGGATATCGACACTCGGGGGAAAATCCCCTCCCGGTAAAAAGGGAATCAAGCTGCGAAGGATATAAATAAAGGCTCTGCATGGCTAGACATGAGAAAAGCTCGGGCTATACGACTGAAACGCAATGTCAGGGGAGCCGACATAAAGCTCAATAAGACAGGCAAAGCTCATGATAATGCATCCACAACTTGATATAAGGGAGTCCGGGGGGTCACAGCCAGCATAAGATCAAGAGGAGTATGAAGCTCTTGCTAAATGTCATGGCAATACTATACAACGGACTCCCACACCCTAAAGGGGGAAACATCGGCATGGGCACCAAATGCAAATAAGGCGCTAACTAGGGTACCCATGTAAGGTGAGGCTCTACCACTCATATCATGCCACTTCTATAGCAGCAAGAAGGTTCCGTGACATAATAGAGTGGATTCATACCTAAGGATATAGTGACATGGTCATAAGGTCATGCAAAATGAAAACGGTGGCGAACCTAACCTATATGCCAGTATAGACGTTATACCTAATATCAGTACGAACGGGTCAATCCAAAGGCTGAAACGACGCTGAAAACAGTCTTCTACATCACCAATTAGGTCAAAAACGATCCAAAATGGTTAGAAACGGTCAAAACTATAGGAAAGGGGGTAAAAATTTTCTATAAATAGTAAAAAATAGAAATCATTTGAAACTTTTACCCATTTGAGCTCTGACATTCAACTGCAAATTCCAGTAGATCCAGCCGGCGGAATTCACAACCAATTCTTCCAGGTATTTACTCATGTTCTCTGCTTGCATTTCAATACAATTTTTATAATTTTTCATGGTCAAATGAATTTTTAAAGGCCAAACTTACATGAGCTCTACGGCCCACGCGGGTATCGAGGCTTTTTCCGCATATAGGGCTGGCTATACATGGAAAAGGGACCAGAAACAGCGTACATACGCGGCTGTTTGCAAAACAGCCGCGTATGATGTCGCGCACTAAGATTTACAAGAATTTAATGGACATTTTGGTCAAATTCTCATGTAGGATGGTGGTAGAGTGGCGAGAACGCGAGCACGGTGATGTAGAGGAAGTAGTAAGGGCTGACAGAATGTCTCAAGAAGCTCTAAGAAGATGCGGAATCTACAAGTTTTGGTGCCTATGTGGCTTGAGGGCCAAACCAGGACTACTACAGATGCTTGTAGACTATTGGGATCCGGACTCAGAGTCCTTCCGGCTAGATGGCATGTCCCTCACCATTGAGGTGGAGGATATCTACTTTATCACAGGTCTATCACGGCGAGGTGAGATGGTGAACCTTCATGCCCGAGGAGGGCCAGGTCATGGGCTGACTATCTATGAGTACATAGCTGTGTACTGCTACCCAGAGACAGAGAAGGTGGGGATCCAAGTTCCCACCAACACTATACAGGTACTGGGCCTAAAGGCCATACTACTGACTTTGGGTAGGATACCAGGCTTAGCATCACTCCATCAGGCCTCTCGGCCACTGATGTTCTATGTGGTGGAGTGCATGACACCGACCATCTATGACTGGAGCACTTCCCTACTGAGCAACATGAAACATCAGCTCAGTGAGTGCAAGGGAAGTAGGATACGGAACTTCGGGTTCAGCAGTATCTTGAGCATGTTTTTCTTCGAGCATGTTTCAGGATTGAGCCCTAGAGTGGATGTTCCTCTCCACAAGGTTCGAGATCCGGCCCAACGATGTTGGGCAGACGCGATGCGTAGACTGGGGGGTGGTAGGGTGGCCAACCCTTATCCAGCAGACTTTTTTCCATGGTGGTGACGACAGATTGTTGCCATAGAGGACTACCCTTATGCAGGGATAGACTTCCAAGGAGACCCGGACATGCCATTACCACCAGGATCAGCATATGGAGACATAGGTAACGAATCTCGACCCTTACTCTTTTTAAAAATTTTGAATTATTTAATTTTTTTGTGTTTTCTTGATTAATGGAATAAAAAAGACATGGTTTTGGGTGACAATACATAGTGACATCTACCATTCATGTGCAGATGTGGGACCACGGCGACCAGAGGGATTTCCACGTCATAGATGGAGGGGAAGAGGAGACGATATCACCGATGTGGATGTGGAGCGAACGCTCCAAAGCATCCATACCAACTTCGTGCAACTGACTCACAGGATTCCCATGGCGCAAGTCGAGGACTTTCCTGAGGCTATGTAGAGACAGTTGGTGGGTGTACCACACGAATGGGTGCGTTTATTCCGGTGGCTAGCTAGAGCTGTGGTGACATATCATGATCACAACCCTCATCCACCTCCACAGGACTAAACACCTGGGAGTGTATCTATTTTGTACTACCGTGTATATGATGGTGGCTTTCAAAGCCCCAATTTTGTATTATGACATTATGTATTACCACTTTTTGATGTATATAAAAAAGTTTTATGGTGATTGGTTCATTTATTTACATGTGTAAAAATTGTGTTTATGATTAATTTATAATGAATGAAACAAATTCCAATCTAACACATAGTTAGCATATGAGTCAGCAATTTGATTATAATTTCTTGGAATGTGTATATATGTTATGGAAGTAGCAATCTGACCTCTAGAAACATGAACATAACCTCCCGAAGCCACGGGTGGTATGTAGGCTTGAGACACAACTGGTCTAGTAATCGCAGTACGGATCTGACTCGTAGCTACGTGCCAACTCGAAGGACCACGAGAGTAAGGTGAAGGGTTTACATTTGAAGAAATCGAAAGCGAGGACGAAGGAATCTTTGTAAGAAGAAATGTACTAGTGCCTATCGTCACTCATCTAGAACCTGGAATCCCTATCGGATCACTAACTCTAGACCTAGAAGGTATATAAGATGGAGCTTCCACCGCTGGGATGGAAGGTGCAATGTGACTAGTACTCCCAAACCTCTCCGCAAGGTAAGGCATGGGATTTCCCCCAGGCATAGTGCTAGGCTCAAAGTTGGATTCAACATGAAATGTCAAATCGTGCATAGGAAAACCAGTCGTAACATAACTACCGTAGCTAGTGCTAGGAGGGTCAAAGTGAGTCTCGGAATCATCCGGCATTCCATACCGGTAACGGGTCAATGGGGAATTTGGCCTAGTGTGAGTAGGTCTATCATGCAAATATCCTATCTAGGAAATAACAGGACCGATCTCAGCTAGGTCAGGTGAGGGATCGTATGTAGGAGTAAGTTCCCCATCGTCAATACAAATAGGAGGAGGTGGCTCAGGAATAGTCTCTGAATGATCCTCCATGGTGTGTGAATCAGTGTGTGACATAGTCTGCCTGGACAGTATAGGCCCCTCTCCCAAAGGAGGAGGAGAAGTGGAATGCAGAAGTCCTGCTAACCGACGAGAACGACGCGGAACCGCACCCAAATCCACAATGACTCAACAAAAAGCAAAGACTCTCTATTTACGTCAACCCTAGGCCAACTAGCGTGCACAGAGCAATCACTATAAAATCTAAATCCAAAAGCAAGAAAACAAGGGCTGGATAAGTGAGCTCTTGAATGTAGCCGGTATGTCTCGCCTAGGAGAGGCTTGAGAGGCCCTTGTCACCACAAGCGGAGGTTCGAAACCAATTATTGTGGCCCTCAGCTTCAACGCATAAAGTGACTATGCTGTCCGACCCCAACCTGGCTGAGACACATGCAGAATAACCTCTACATGTACCCCCTCGATATCCTAGGTAAGGTCACTAAGGTCACCTCAATATAATCAACGCTCAGGCGGACAGTTGCAGGCGGGATTGACCGTATGGGCAGGGTAGCAAAGCCCGAAACTCCCGAAAGAGCCCCCAGATACGAATACAATCCTGGCTATATCGCCGGTGCTACACAGTTCTCGACCAGGGGTTATCCCAATCAACAACTGCTCACACTGCCTAGTGCTTGACTCCCTTTTGAGAGGAGCTTCCTGAGAACGCTGGTTATACCAAGGATTTCACACACTCCCTGGATAGACACCTAGTTGTTGTCGTTTAGTGATCTTGGAGAATTAACATTCAATGAACTATTCCAAGATCCTAAAACCTAAGCTTGTTGGTGCACCCTAGAAAAGAAAAGAGTGTAATTCATTTTATTTAGCGTTGATTTTAGTTTGGCTTTATTACTCATAAATAGGATATGGTCGTGAAACTAATGTTGTTATGACGCAACAAGAAGTAAAATGCACACCTAACAATCAATGCAAATGCATTGTGTCGATGAAAATAGGGTATGCGTACTACGTGAATGCACAATTTCTTCTTCAAATGCTAAATGCAAATTTCCCTATATGAATTCCTAACTATTACTCCAAATCAAATCTAGATCTAATGCAAGTACAATGCAATGCATGATGATAAGCAAATATTTTGGATTTTTTGAAAATAAGGAGATACAAAAAGCAAAAGAATGATTCTACCCACCCCAGACTCTGCAAGCACACATAAACAACATTCCAGCAAAGCACTAAGGCAAAAGGACTCTAATGCACTAATATCAAACAAAAAATCAAAGATGCCATGACAAGAACTTTCCTAAAAGAAAAAAAAATTAGGCTAAAAAAACCATTTCTGGTCAGAAACAGAGGTATTAACAGACTCAGGCAGTGCCAAAGGAGACTCAGCAACTAACAACATTTACCCAGCAATCCACTATCTTCCACAAAAAGGTAAAAACCAGGATATACGTGACTGTGCGCAGTGACCCCTCATGTATACGCGACAATCCCAAGGGAAACCGCGTGTATACGCGACTGTAAGTGACAAACCCGCGTACAGGAAGAAAAAGATGCACAAATTCAAGGTAAACAGACAGGCTAAGACTAAATTCACACCAATCAGGCTCTACTAGGCATACATGCCCCCATACCTGACACAGAAACAAGAGAGAGAGAGAGCAATTCAAATACATTGAATGCCAAGAGATCAACCCCCAAAGGACAATTACTAGGAACTCCCTAGCAGAGTCACCAATTCTGTTACGGAGAGAAATTCCTATGGCTTGGGGTACCACAACAGACATCTAGACTCCAGAAATCAATCTTTCCCAATATGCAATAGAAATAAAAACATCTAACACTAAAGGATCGAACCTCGTACCTTATTCCAGACGGTTGAAATAGATCCCCGTTGAGCTTTCCAATCTTCAGCTTGAATTGTTATAGCACGTCCTCAACAACAAGTAAACAATACAAGCATACTATATTTCATGGTGTTAGATCTATTCTAGCATATATAATCAATAATGTATAAGCATTTGACATATTCCAATGGATACAATATTCATTCAAATACACATTACTGGACAGGAAAAGATATTTCTATTAATATGAATTAGAGATTACAAGTGACAACCTCTGACGGCACGTCTGCGAACTGGAGAAACTAAATCCCCCACTTGGGCCTCCACCACCTCAATCCTCCATCACTTCAATAGCAATCTTACTAGCAAAAGGCAAGCTTGGGAAGAACACAACAGTGCTCCAAGGGACAAAGGGATGCAGACTCAAGCATAAGTTCTGGCAACAATGGACTATAGTTTCGATACCCTCAATTCTCTCTTATGCTTTCAATGTCTCAATGGGTTCCTTATATATATTTTCAAACGGATACTGAAAGGTCGAATCCGTGCGATCTCAAGGCATATGGAAGGCTAGGAGTCATATGAGTCGGATCCATGTCAAGGAACGCTCCAAAGGATTTTGGATTATGTACACATCCCGATGTACGCGACTATAGAGGGAATATCCGCGTATGTAAGCGGTTATCGGGGAAAAGGCCGCGTATATCATTTTTCTAATGTTTTTAGGGATGGTCAATGATACATCAAAAGACAAAAAGTGGTCCATAGGGGCTAATGAGTCTGCAGCGGGACAGGGGAAGGCCATACAATGTGTGATTCACCTAGTGTGGTGAAATCTGCTATAACAATATTCCTTGATGTAACTGATGAATACGATACCATGTATTTGCTTTGCTATGAACACATTGAGACATGTTCACCTGATGGTTGCAAAGCATGCAGTGAGGTACCTAAAGGGTACAGTTGATTATGGGCTCAAGTATAAGGAAAATCAAAATATTATGTGGATTCGTATTAGGCAGGCACTTCCATTGATAGGAAGAGCACTTCGAAGTGCTACTTCAGTATGGGATCAAGTGTGATCTCATGGTTTGGCAGGATGGATTCCTGCATGGCGCTGAGTACAGCTGAGGCAAAAAATGTTGCCACTTGCTATTTAGGAGGTAGTATGTTTCTTTTGAAAACTACTATTTGATTTGGTTGATCTAACTTGCATTTTTGTATGATGCAGAGAGGAGCAGGGATCCAGATCGAGATCTCTTGAAAGAAGGATTTCTAGCATAGATGATGAGACAGGTTGCCCTCGGATGTAATCAGTCCTGGTGAAGCTTACAGGTCATCCTTGGACATAATCAGCCCTGATGTGATTCTATGTTAGAAATGACCAAAGTGAAGTTTGAGTACTTCAAGGAGAAGCTTGGTGTTCTCGATATTGAGGTTCCCTTTAAGGGGAAATGATGAGACCTAAATCCATTCTGACGAGTAGGTCAGATGTAAGGGCTGAGCCATTCTGTCATGGTGAGAGGATTGGTTCCTTCCATGTCATATATGAGTGCTAAGCCATTCTGATATGACTATAGGATTGGTTCATACATGATCAAATATAAGGGCTATTGCCATTCTTGGAATGGAGCTTCCTGGTGAGTTACCAGGAATACTTGGTCTTGGACTGAGGGCCTTTCTGAGACAATTGTAAGATGTAGTCTTACATGATTAGATGTGAGTGCATGGTCATTTTGATGTGATTGATGGATGTGTTCCCACTTGATCAGATATAAGGGCTGTTGCCATTCTGTCATGGTGAGAGGATTGCTTCCTTCCATGTCAGATGTGAGTGCTGACCATTCTGATTTAGGATTAGTTCCTACATAGATGTAAGGGCTACCGTCTTTTTGACGAGTAGGTCAGATGTGAGTGCTGGCCATTTTGACGAGTAGGTCAAATGTAAGGGCTACTTCCATTCTCTGAATGGAGGCACCTAGTCAGTTACCAGGAACCCTCAGTGTAGGACTAAGCGCCTTTCTGATGAGTAGGTCAGATGTAAGTGCTGTGCCTTTTTGACGAGTAGGTTAGATGTGAGTACTAGCCATTCTAATGAGTAGGTCATATATAAGGGCTACCAAAGACCTACAAGGAGGTAGGCCTACAACCAACATGAAAAGGGTTGGATCTGTAGAACTTCCAGTGACGAGAAGAATCATGAGATAACACATGTGAAGTTGACCCAGTGATGATCCAGATCGAGTGATGATCTAGATCTAGTGACGATGATATAGCAGAGATGATCTAGATCGAGTGATGATCCAGATCCATTGATGATGTCCCCAAGATGATCTAGATCAAGTGATGATCCAGATCCAGCAGTGATGATCTAGATCCAGTGATGTTGATCTAGTAGTGATGATCGAGATCTAGCAGTGATGATCTAGATTGAGTGATGTTGATCTAGCAGTGATGATCTAGATTGAGTGATGATCCAAATCTAGTAGTGATGATCCAGATCGAGTGATGATCCAGATCCAGTCATGATGATCCAGATCGAGTGATGATCTAGATCTAGTGATGTTGATCCAGTAGAGATGATCCAGATCGAGTGATGATCCAAATCAAGATAAAGATGACCTAAAGATAAAGATGAATTGAAGATGAAGATGACTTGAAGATGCAGATGATGGGATGATCTAGAGAAGAAGACTAGTGCTGACAAATTGTGTCGAGAGAATACCTTCCTAGTTAAGAGGGAGTGTTAATGTATTTGTAACTTCAAAATGTATTCATCCATATATCTTATGTATTGTACCCCGATGTTTATTCCGGGATGTGTCTGTAATGTACTTGAGTCATGTCATGCCCTGATGTTCCTATCAGGAGGTTCTATAATGTAAACAAGTCATGTCAATTCATTGTGGGTAAACCTCCTATTAGTCAAGGGTTAAAGTCCCCGCATCTGTGGGGCCCTAGGGTTATTAGACTATCCTAGAGAAGTCGACCCTAGGTGAGTCATTGTAAGTCGGGGAAATAGTCCCCACCATTGTGTTAAGGATAAC
>LPNX011078512.1:449135-461236 GCA_001517045.1 Pseudotsuga menziesii
GTAAAGTACCCACAAGTTGTGGGGCACTAGGGTTATTAGACACTCCTAGAGATGTGGGCTCTAGTAAATAATTGTTAAGTGAGGCCAACATGTTGGAGTGGGTTTCAAGTGAACGAAAGAATATAAATAGAGAGTGAGTCTCTCTATTTATCACACACACACTCACTCATTGGGGCACATCAGTGAGAGGAGAAGTTGCTGGGAGAAGAGAGAGACTGTTGCTATCAGGAGATCATCTTTATGTTTTTGGGTTTTACTTTTGGTGCTGATTCTATCTCTGAGGAATTTGCGGGGTTTTATCCTTCATGGTTTCCTTGAGGAAAATTCTTTGTGTCTCTTGTCTCTTGTGTTTTATTGTTGTGCATGTTATTCTCTCAGTTAAAGATCCTAATATCATAATGATAGCTTGAGTTATAAAAATCTAACACTTATGGTGATGAATATATAAAGTGGAGCCATTGGATATTTTTTTAATGATATGAAGACCTTGAACATGATGATCTTGAATCCCTTGAAGTCCATGGGAAGTATCTTGTTTAAATATTATATGATATCTTTGAAAGAGTCCTTGAAACCCTTGCATGTGGTTCCTTAGGTATTGAACCATGATTATGTATGGTCCTATTTGTGGTTATATGGCTATTGGAATGTATATGGAGTTAGATCCCATGTGCATGCCTTGATATGTTTATGAATACTTTGAATAAGACTTTGAAACTCTTGTAGTTGGTGGTATGGTCTTTGGAACCCTCATGTTTGGGTTATTTGACGTCTTGTACATATTGAAGAATTTAAGGGTATAAGACCAATAATTTGAAAATAAACCCATCATAGGGAGATATTCCTCATCAATCCATTTCCATTGATATGTGGAGCATCTTCTAACTCCTTATGGTTGAAGAGATATGAATTTTTGAAGTAGGTGTACCCCACCTTTTTGGGTGACCCGACCAAACAAAAGAGAATTTAATTATTTGTAAGAATTGTATGATGACACAAGGTGATAAGTTTTCTCCACAACCTATATAACTATAATATCAAAATTTTCATTTTTTCATCATCAATTCTCTCAGGAATTTAACAACTCTAGGAGAAAAGTGTGAAATTTTGTGACAGAAACATTTATGGGCATCTTCACTAAAATTGGCATAACTATCTAATACGGAATCAGAATTAAAAAATTATTCGCTCGTTGGGAAGCTTGTCATGAGGGATATGTGATGAAATGCTATATAGTTTATTTTGGTTTTCCTACTGTTTCTTTGTCTTATGATATTCAAAAAGGTACACAAGCATCTTGGTACAGGTTGGTTCGGTTTAGCGAGATTGGCACTAGTTTCCTTATGTGCAATTGTTTTGAATTTGATTGGCTAAGTTGTATGAGACATAGGTTTGAACCAGGTGTATTGAGTTTGGTGTGTGGAATAATATTGACTGAGTCTGATGATTCAATTGGTACAACATAATTGGATAGGTTATAGGTTTAGTTCTGACGCAGTGATGAGTTCATGAATAAAGATCAGATGATGAGCAGACAATGATTAGATGATGAGAAGTGTGATACAATAGACAGTGTTCAGTTGATGATAACTATGATACAGTAAATAATGATAAGTTGACGAGTAGTGATTAGACGATGAACAATGGTTAGTAGTGGCAGTGGTTGTGTTGTGTGTTACATATTGTGTAGTGTAGTACAAGTGTTGATTAGCAGGTCCACATGATCAGCAGAGTTGTGGTTCAGTAGTTTAGTATCTATATTCTTATTAGGGTGGAAATATGAGGCAAGGAAAGGAGGTCATAGCCTCCTTCCAGTTGAAGCCAAAGAACTAGGGAAATGTAGCTTCCTTTAGGTTGTATCTTGTAAATCAGGGGGTTGTCTCCTCCTTCGAGTTGCAACTTGAAAATTGAAGTATTTGTAATAAGGGGGTTGTTGCCTCCTTCAAGTTATTTCTCGAAAAATGTTTTGAAAAGGATTCTGTGGTTTTCCCCCCAGTACTTGGGTTTCCACGTAAAAATCATGTGTATTGTGTTTTTATTCTTTCTATGTGATGATGATGATGATAACATGGTTGATCATGATATAATATTTATAATGTGATAATGTATAATATTGAATAATTTTTATATTGTTAAAGTTGAAAAAGTAATAAAAATTGCACACACAGATTCACCCCAGTCTCTTTGTGCGTGGTGTGTCCAACAGTTAAATTATTGAGGAGTTGGGGGTTAAGGGCATATAGGATTTGGGGATTAGGGGATTTATGGATTAGGGGTTAAGGGATTATGGATTATAGGGTTTAAAGAAATAAGGGTAAAGGGACCAAGGATTTGGGGCTCAGGGGTTAGATAGTTTAATTGTAAATGGATTAGGGATTGATATTTAAGGGCTTAGAGGATATGGGTTAGGGGTTTAGGGGTTAAGGGATTAGGGAATAAAATTAGTCCTCAAGGGATTAATGGAAAAGGGATTATGAATTAGGGTATTGAACGATTAGGGTTACATGATTAGGGATTAATGGTTAAGGGAATAGGGGCTTAAATCTTAAAGGTTAGGTGATTAGGAATTATATGTTTAGGGTTAAGGGTGTAAGGGATTATAGGTTTATGGGTTTAGTGATTATGGATTAAGAGATTAGGTAGTTTAATTGTTAAATTATTAAATATTAAGGGTTAGGGATTAATGTGTAATTTCTTAGAAAATAGGGCTTTATGTGTTAAGGGATTAGGGATTAGGGCTCAAGGGTCTAAGGGTCAATAAAGTAGGGGTTTAGAGATTAAGGGTTAAGGGGTTATGGGATTAAAGGTTAATGGATTAGGAATTATGGCTAATGGGTTTTAAAGGGTAAGGTCCCAATGATTATGGCTTAAGTGAATTTTATTTTTAAATTTATAGATGTTTTCTTATTATAACGCGTATTTTACAATCTATGATATAATTTTTTATATTTTGTAATTTAGATTTATTTGGATAATTAGATATGTTAATTTAAAACATATTAGTGATATTGAATATTCATGCTTTTATATGAAATAGGAAACTAATATTGAGATTTAAAATATCAAAATTTCACATAACTCTAGGTGATTAAATTTGTTTCTATCGTTTAATTCATTTATTGTTAGTTACATGCATTTAAATTTTATTAGGTTATGCACATCAAAAATATGTTGATACAAAATGAATGGAAGAAGTCTCTAAAATTGAAAATTGGGGTTAAGTGATTTAATGATTAATTAGATCAAGATTATATTGGGTTAAGGGCTTAATGCATGACATCCATTGACATTGCACAGTGAGTAGTTAATGAGAGGTGCATCACATGGATGTCAAGAGTGATTTTATTCATGGAGATATACATGAAGTAGACTGGAGGCTATACATCATATCCTTCATTGGTGTGTAAGTTGTAGAAATCTTTATATGGGTTGAAACAGGCCCAAAAATCTTGGTATGTCAAAATGGATGCCTTTCTGCTCTCACAAAACTTCTAGAGATGAAAATATGATCCTAATGTATATTTGTAGAAGTATGAAGGTAATATTCTTATCATGTTATTGTATATGGATGATATTTTGATAACAGGAAGCACACTTGCTTTGATTTCCTTTATAAAAACTGCTCTTCATGATGATTTTGAAATGAACGATTTGGGCTTGCTCGGACAGTTTCTCGGGATTGAAATCTCTTATGACTTTGATGGGATAATGGTAACTCAGTATAAATATATTGAAGACCTATTCATTAAGTTTAACATGTCTGTATGCAAGGATGCACCATTTCATTTCCTCTCAAGAATCATTCTTGAAGAGGTAAAATCCACTCCACCCATGGATTCCACTTTTACCGCGAGTTGATCAGAAGCTTGCTATACTTGACACATTCAAGGCCTGAAATTTTTTATGTCATGAATGTTGTATCAAGATATATGTAGAAGCCTCATGAGCTCCATTGGAAGGAAACCAAGAGGATCCTTCTGTACATTTAGAGCACTAGATCCTACGGCATTCACTATGCTGCAGATTATGAGCTAGAGTTGGTCGGTTTTACAGATTCAGATTGGGCAGGGGATTCCATAGATCGGAACTCCACTTATAGGTATGTTTTTATGTTTGGTGGTGGCCCCATTTTTTGGTCCAACAAAAAGTAGGCTATTATTGCACTTTCTTCAATAGAGGTTGAGTACATGGGAGCAATAAATGCTTGCATCCAGGAAGTTTGGTTGCAAGGAATTTTGTTAGAGTTTGATATTGGTAGTGCTTTTCCACAGTCATATTTTGTCACAACCAAAGTGCTATCCATATCTGAACAGATCCAGTTCAATGGTAGAGGACCAAACATGTTGAGATCCACATGCACTACATCAGGGAGTTGGTGCATGACAGGACAATTATTCTGCAATACTGCCCTACAGATGAGCACATTTCAGATATTTTCATCGAGAAATTTACTAAGAAAACATTCTATTACCTCCATTCATGATTGGGGGTGAGTTCGTCAGGGTGAAGGAAATTAGTTCTTTAGTGTTCAGCTTGAGGGGCGGGGGGGTTCCCACTGGGTTTTACCTCTTTCCTCACTTACCATTAATTTTGAGCATTTTAGAGTTACTTTTTGTACAGGGTGACCTATGGCCTTTTTTTTCAGGGACCTAGCATTTTATTTTTACTCCTCCACATGAGTATAGCTTAAGGGGGGGTTCTGGAGTCATTATCCAACCCACACACCTTTATTTGGTCAATTTGGCCTAATTACCCACTATTCTAAGTTAATTGATTCGAATTACTAACATCAACATCAACACACCAGCACACTCCTAACATCAACATCAGCACCATCACACTCCTTCAATCATGGAGGCTAACTAAACCTTCTTCTTCAATCATGGAGGCTAACTAGGATTCCTCCTTCAAGCAGGGAGAAAATTTGGGGTGATATTCTTGTCATAAGTGCACCAATTAGTTAACTAAAAGTTGTTTCACCTAACAATCAGTCAATCTGAGTTGGAAAAGTGCCTTCCTCATCCATTTGTCTATTTTGGGATGATTTGGGTTAATTGGAGTGATTTAAGGTGCCTCCAACAACTTTTGGTGATCAGTTTCAACTCAGTTCACTTCATCAAAGATGATTTGAGTTAGATATGCGCCCCCACCTATTGATTGACATGCACTTGAGTTCTATTTAGTTAGACTTAGTCATTACAACCCTCCGATTTAGTTAGAGTCAATTATGGCTATGATTAGTGGTTAACTGGTGTGTTTAGTGTTGTTAACTGACAACTAAGCCACGCTCATGTTTCCAATTCGAATGATCTCCTTGAGATTCAAATTGTCTTTCCATTCATGCAAGTGTATGACATTGTATCACTATCTCATTATTAATTATTGATAATATACTATTGCAACATCTAATTATAGCACTGTTATGTCATTTTGTGTGTAAATTGTCTTGAATCTTCTGTAAGATTATGCTTTAGTCTCAAAATTGTTGTGACTGAATTTCATAATCATATCCCTATCATAGGAAAAATATGGACTAGGGCCTCATGGATGGCCTATGTAGAGCCCAAAATCCGTGTGTTATGGACTAAAACTTTGGATCTTCACCCTGTAACATGAATTGGGTCATGAGACCCATACTTGGTGTACTAAACCTTCAAATGTGATACCACATCTTAATCACATGCCAAATATTTCCTATGCATGGGATATGTTGTGGGATTTTCAAATGTGATATAACCACTGCCCCCAAAAATCCAAATTCTCATTACTTTTAAGTGAGGTTTTTTAAAAATTGCTTTAAAAGGGACCTTTAGGGGGGTTCAAGTCAACCCCCACAAACAATTTCATGACATTTGGACTTTTGAGGGCGGATTTATCACAACCACCCCCACAAGTCCAAATTCCCATAAATTTTGGGAGCTACTTTAAAACAACCACCCCCAAAATCCAAATTATCATGCCATCCGGGGGCATCTTTCAAACAACCGCCCCCAAAAGTCAAATTATTGTCAATTTTGGGGGCGGCTTTAAAATAACCGCCACCAATAGTTCATTTATCATTACTCTTGGGGGGGTTTAAAAACAACCTAAAAAATAACCTTTAGGGGTCTTTCCAACCCCCCCCAAATTCCCAACGGGAGATTTGTGGGGGGAGGTTTAAGAACCACCACCAAAAGTATTGAGAATTGGACTTTGCGGGGGGGGGGGTGTTAAAAATTGCCCCCAAAAGTTCAATTCTCATGAATTTTTTTTTGGGGGGGTTTAAGAACCTCCTCGAAAAGTTCAATTCTTAGGATTGTTCGGGGGTTTAAGAACTGCCCCAATGGCCTAAATTTTTTTTGGGGGGGGGCAGGGGCATTTATAAAAATTGCCTCAAAATAAAACCACCTTGAAAATATGTTCTAGGGGGGATCTTTAAGAAAAAACCTCCAAAATTCATGAGATTTAAAATTTTGGGGGCAGTTTTAAAACACCCACCCCCAAAAGTCTAATTCTCATGACTTGTGTTGGCGGTTTGTTGTAGGTACAATAGATCCCATGTCTTATTTGAGCATGGGAGCCCCAAATGTTTTAAATAAAGAGGTAATGGTTCAAACTACTTTGATTGTGGGGTTTTTTCATCATGATTCTTTTGATTTTTATGCCTCCACAGTTGGCTTAATAAGAGTAGGATTTTCTCCCTTTGAAAATTTCTAGTTTGGATTGTTTTTTCTGAGAATTGTGGGCCTATTTTTCCTTCCTTTGGAATTTTGTCATCCTTCAACCCACAATTGTGGATTGGGGATTGCGGGAAGTAGTTGGAATTATGAATTGTGTTTTCTATTTCTGCAACCCGAAATTTGCGGATTGTGGAAAAGGTTAGTTAGATTTTTTAGATTTTTGTACTCCCATGTCCTGTAACTTGCAATTACGGATTGCGAAGTGCAGGAACTCTCATGCCCTTTAGTTTGTTAAAGTTTAAACCCGTAACCCAAAATTTTCAGATTCCAAATCGCAGGAAAATCAATGAAATTTAAATCCCGTGACCTGACTCTACATCCTACAAGACTTGATCCCAACCGTCTATTTCTTTTAATCCTACGACTTGAATTTGACCCATGAAAATCTATAAATATATGGTTTATTTGTATTTTCTTCATCATTTTCATTTTCAAAAAATTACCTCACTGCGTGGATTTTCCTTTTACTGCAAATATTACCAGGGATCATTTTCACAAGTCGCGGCCAATTCAGGTGGGTTTTTCTGTCGTTTCCACATTTTATTGTTTTTGTTTGCTCTATTTCTCAATTTTTTTGAATTAGTGTTTATGCGTTTAGAAAATCTATTCAACCTTCAAAAAATGGCACGAATCACCCGTTGCAAGAACACTCACAAAGATATGTTGACCAAAGACCTAAACTTTGATATCTTCTCAAAGACCAGTGGTAGAATCACCGAAACCTACCAAATCGACTGGCCCAGGTTGTATTCGATTTTTTATAACGATGACCTTTCATATATTCGAAATGACCAAATGGCATATCAAAACATTAGGGCTTCTGAGCTACATGCCATTGTTGTCAGGCCCGCTATCCTTCCCTATACTGATGTAGTTAAATGGATTGTAGACCATCCAAACCCTAAATATTGGTCATTTAATGATAGTGTTGGGTCATAGTTAGCTCCCTTTTGTCCTGAGGTTTTTACCAAAGACTATGATCTTAAACTGGCTGTGAAACCCCTCAATGCTGTGTTCACGCAATTTTCTAAGACTAGGTATAACTGTAACAAAATGCTAAAGTCATGGATGAATGAACCCAACAGTTTCTCACATAGGGCTAACAACCTATACCTAGTTTCCTGGTTTAGAGAGCCTTATTCCTTATTGGCAGCCATGCTTTGTAGGATTTATGTTCTTCCAAACTGTTATGTGTTTAACGCTAAATGGGCTCTGGTAGCCCACCATGTTCTAGTAACTGGTGAGCCTTTCCCTTGGGCATCTATGCTATCATTGGAACTCAAAACAACCATTCAAGATTATTAGAAAGATACCGCCCGAAAGAAGCCGAATTTCTTCTTTTCATCTTTTATCATTGATTTGTTCTGCACTGAATTCTAGTATCTTGATTCGGGATGGAACTGGACTTTACCGACCCCTCTTGTACCTATTTATTATTCAACAATGTGGGATAAAAATTATGCAACTATGTTCTATGTCATTTGTGAACACTTTATGGGTAGTATTTATTTTAGAATATTCAAAGAGGAAGCTCCTTCTTTTTCAGCTAAAGCCAAAGCCTTCATTGCCACAATGAGTGATTGGTATGTTGGTGAATCCTTTTCATACATCATAATTTGGGGTAGCAATGTCATCCATCTGTTTCCTAGGATAGTTCTTGATAGGTTAGTTATTGAAGAGGTTTCCTTCCATACTATCATTGATGGTGTGTACAAAATACTTATTGGTCCTAAAAGGAAAGGCTGGCCTAAATTTTCTTTATATATTGGGCCATTAGTCATCCGAGCTTCAACTTGGGCTGCAGTATTAGGTGACAAAATAGTTACTTTCAAACGGGGTTTTGCTTCTAAAAGAAAACATGACCCTAAGGGGTTTCTTGATGCTCATTTCAAACAAAATCATATCAAGAATGGTTATGCTCATGAAGATGTTCCTGATGACTCCATCTACCAGGGAGTGAATACCTTTTCTAAAGTCTTGGCCAAGGCTAAGAGCAAAGATGAACAGAGCCAAATTTTGCAATATCAATGGGAGCTTAAAACTAAGGTTTTGGGCTATAGAGAAATGGAGCTAGAGATCCTAGAAAAGGTAAGAAAAGACAGAGAAGAGAAATAATCTCAAGAAGCAAAAGTTCCACCAGTTATTACTTATCTAGATGGAAACAAGGGTAAAATCCATATGGAAGACCCTCCGTAGGTAAAGGTTGAAAAATAATTGAAAGCTATGGTGGCAAACATCCCAACAATCAAATCAGAAGTTATCATAGATGAATTTAGTGTTGGAAACTCAAGTAGCTATAGCTGCTAAGCCTACTACAGACACTCAAGTAACTATTGCAGTCACCCAGGTGTGTGATGATCAAGTAGAAGCTGAGGCTAAGCCGACTAAAACATAGAAAATTTAGGTTACTGCTTCTCAAACCCTTACCATAGACGTTAGTGACTGTGATACTAAAGAGGAAGTGCATTCTTTTGTGCCTGTGATCGAAGAAGTAACTTATCATTTGCAAACAGTTACAGATTTGTTCAATAATAATGAAATGAAATATTATATCCCCAATCCAAGGATCCTAGAATCCACTTCTGTTTCTGATTCTTCAACTTCAACATCTCCTTTCATCTATCCAAAATCTCTCAACTTTTCCTACTGAGGCGATCCCATCATCCTCGATATCTCAACTCTATCACACTTTGAAATCTACATATGCTTCTATCCCAGCCAACTCAACCTGACATCTCATGCTTCCATCTATTGTTGCAGAGACCCAGTCCTTGAAAGTCCCTCTATAATTACCCTCATTCATCCTTTCATAATCAACTATTCCTGAACGAATTTTAGTACACTCATCATCACTTCCAACCACTAACATTCTGATTCCATTCACTAAAATTTCCACCCTGATTCTTTCTTCAACCTTTGAAGTAGTAGTTGTTCGAAACATCTCTTCTTCCTTGCCTACCTCCCATATTCCTATGCCCATACCCACTCCCATCATTACTCAGACATCTTCATTGTTTTCAACAATGAATGGCACTTCATCATTTACTGAACCAGTGGCTAAGTTTGAAGAGGATATTCTAGTCCCTCTTGGGGGTTATTTCTATAGCAGGTCATCCAAGGTATTGGTTAGAAAAGGAAGGAAGAGAAATAGAGATTAAGGTGGTTTGGAAGCACCTGTTACTAATCATATAATCTAGAATCGGTAGTCTAGTGATCCCCATATAGATGCAATCGATACAGCTATAGCTTTAGGTGCATTTACAGGTGCAAACCTTGATGCAGTCAACACACTGAACAGGTAAATTGATAGAAAAAAGGAATAAATAAAGAATCTAGAAGAAGAACTGAATAGAACCAAAAAGGATCATAAGAATTATGTTGTTAATATTGAAAAGGAATCTAAAGATATGTTTAAAGAGTTACAACCAAAGGATACCTCTCTCCAGGATAGATTGCAAGATGAACAAGCCATAAATGCCACCAATGCACAAAGGATAGCTATGCTTCAAAAACAATGTGAAGATGCAACTGCAAGTGCAGCTTCCTCTTCCTTCTCTAAGTTTTCCCAGCAAGAGTTTAAATACTTGGCCATCCAGGTCAATCAAGAACACCATGAATTATTAACTGAATTGTTTAATACTATGGATGACATTATGGAGACTCATGTTGCTTTCAGAAAAATGTCTATCACCCTTGAGGAGAAGATAGCCAAGAGACAACAAGCTTCTAATTTCTATGAATATATTATGGATTGGTGGAGGTATATAAAGGATATACCAGAGGATATCACTATCCATGGCAGTTTTTAGTTGAATAAGGTCAAGACTGTATTCTGTGCTTGGCTTGACTTAAACAAAATGATTGAAAATACAATCCAAAAAGCACAGGCTATTTGTGGAAGGAGATGCTTTGTTGTCAACAGCATTATGGAAACATTGTGATTCCCTACCATGGATCTTATTGAGAATGCTTGTCCACCAAAATTAATGATTGGCCAGGTTGAACGCCGATGCAACGAGGCCAAAGGGAAAATTCAATGCCTTGACCATGTCAGTAATGAAGACGTGGATCGATTAATAAGACAACCTTTTGCTGTGGAGGGAAAGATCCACATTTTTGTCCACATTTTGCACAAGATGGCTAAAAACGAGATGGAAAATTTTATGTGTGATGCCCAATGAGGGTTTGAGTCAGAAAATTATCCCAACACATATGAATTGTTAGGGATTTGGACTAAGTGGCAAGAATTTCTAGACCATTAGTTTCAAGTGGATTTTCCAATCCCAGTTTCATGGGGATTGACTCTTTTTGTAATTATTATTTAAAGGGTATATTTCTCATGTGTAGGGGGGGATTTGGAAGAGGAAAAATCAGCTAAAGGGATTGGAGACACTCTGGTTAATGCAGGGTTTGTAATTTTTTACAAACTTTCTATAATACAGTTATGTTGTTCTCTTGAATCTTCTTTTGCCTATTTGATCAAATTTATTTGATAAGTATTGATTTTCCACTTCATATTGTTGACCATTACTATTTAATCTTTTGCAAATTATAAATACATCGATGCATAGTTTTGATTTCTTTTTTCCTATGATCTGTGTATCTGTATTGTTTTAATTGAATTTATTCAATTAAAAGTGTTATCTATTTCTGCAAATGGTTTTATAGGAAATATCATAATTGATGTTAATTGTTCAATTAACAGAGTCAGTTACAGGTTGATCTTGAATGTACTCAACATTTAATTTATTGTTAGTCAATTTTGGTTGGTTGGTAGTAATTTAAATAGATGAGTAATTAATCTATTTTACATTTATGTTGAATTGCTAAAATCTTATCTACTTACACCTCAATTTAACCTGCATACAAACAAGATACTTTCGTAGAGTAGGACTGACTTAGATTAGATTTCCTTCTTAGGGATATTCATTTTCTTTCAACATATAAGACATCTTGTTTCCCTTTGTTGGGAAATAGACCCTTTCAGGATCAAAACTATAAGTGCCAGCAGAGGCCTTTATACCCGTGGGAGATTACTATTCCAAACAGGATGGGGATAGAACTGTCCTTGCGTAGGACCTTTTGAATCCTTTCAGTATGGGTTTTCCCCCTCTATTGTAAGCCTTGGAACCCATTCCAGCAACCTACTCATTCATGGCTTCAACACGGTTTTATAACAACCGCCCCCAAAAGTCTAATTCTTGTGAATTTTTTGGGAGGGGGGTTAAATCGTCTGCCCCCAAAAGTCTAATTCTCATGACGTTTGGGAAGGATTTTCTAAAAACCACCCCCAAAAATATAATTCTCATGACTTTTGGGGCGTGGGGGTTTTAAAAAGCTGCCCCAAAAAGTCTAATTCTCATAAATTTTCGTGGGGCGGGG
>LPNX011078512.1:471900-523424 GCA_001517045.1 Pseudotsuga menziesii
ATTATGAGGAACGGTTGCTGCAGTAGGCATTTAAGAGAAACATATATGGATCCGTATCCTTAAATTTTATTAAATGGTCTCTGCATCATTGCATTCATGGCATGGCTGGGCTGAGCCAATGGAAGCTGCCACACCTATTAAGAATTCTATCTCCGCCTCTGCCAAATTAAATGAATTAATCAATCAATCACTTATTTCAATCGCATCTCATACATAATTTATTGAGACTCGGGTCTTATTGTTCTAATTCATATTGATTGATTGCACAGCTTGACCAACTGAATTTATGCTCCACCGACTTAATTGGATCCTCAATGCTCTCTCTACATCAATCCATGGCGTTGATTATATTAAAATTTGTAGGATTGCATCTATCACTTCATGATATGGTCCAGAATTATATCTCACGATTACCAAGAGCAATAACACCCAGCAAAAGGTCCCTTCTTATTTCGAGGGAGAAACTTGGTTGGCTCATTTAATTCTTTTTTGTCAGAGAAAATTCCGGGATTCTTCTCTTAACTATTTTGTTTTAATCAAACCAACTGTCAGTGCCAGTGAATATCATTAACTCAAACTAATCATTTTCCAATACCATTTCTTAGGCTATCACGCTGCTGCGTCTTGGGGTACAGAGTCCCAAGCAAACGTCACCTGCAAAAGACCAATAGAAACTAAGTTAAATCAATATTTAAATAATTCAAAAAAAAAAAATTAACCAAACTATAGTAAAAAAATTTCAAAAATAAAAAATTTAAATATTCCTCTCGAATTAATCTACCTAACCGATTTGTATGTATTCCCTATCGAGTCGGGAACATAACAAAAGGAGAATTTGGTTCCAACATGAGGCACAAGCATGAAATATGACCAAGTACCATACAAAGAATGATTGTAACAAAATTAGTATTTACTTTGTAAATGGATATGAAATATGGCTTCTATATTTTCATAAAGGGAGCATATGGAAGTGTTCCTACATGTATTTTATATATCATTGCATTGCATCATTGATCATTGTTGGAGGTATTAGATCATCAACTTTAGATAATGGATTATTGATATAATGGGAAAAATTGACATGTTGAAAGTTCTCCTTCAACCCATTACATTTTGAACAACCACATATTAATGGGGTGTCATAATATAGATCCAATTGACAGTGTATTACCACCGAAAAAGATTTGGTTGCTGAAAGATGGCATGTTATGATTGGCATGGTAAAGTAGCTATCCATTTTTGTCAAACAATACATGTGGCATATTTCTCTTGATAAGAGCTTGTGACATTTTGAGACTATTAGAATATCTTTCACATCCAAAATTGATCCTAAATCATGATCCTACAAATTCAATGAACAATTATTCAAATCAATGTGCATAAAAAGCATAAATTCGATCAAATTAAATAAATAATAAATAAAAATTGGACTTGATCTAAATGTTGGCATAGAACTTGAAGAACTTGCAACGATATGGAATGAGCTGGAATTTGAAGAGTTGGACATTTGATATTATAACCATTCCCCCCTGCATTTGAGAAAAAACCATTATTTCATTTTTTACAAGAACGAGTAGGGCTATTATATTAAGACAAAAATAGATTTTCACCTATATTATAGAATTCAAAATTGGCTACCAGTCCATATAACCAAGTTCTTGTCCTGGAGCTCTAAGCCCAATTCTAATGCATTATTATCTAATAACATTCTAATAGTCTAGATGATGAACCTTCTACACCTATGTATTCTAACAAACTAATTTAGAAGGAATCACCAAGTGAAAAAAAATAGAAAAAACATATAATTTTTTTTTATCTAGAGGACCTAGAAATTATGTTAACTCATTTCTAGATGAGATGAGGATCTCTCCCCTGCCTCTTTTTCATCGAATAGGATTTGTATTCGAGTTACTTGTATGTCCAACATGGAGATCTTGTAATCTAACTTCATATTTTTGGACTATTGGGATTCCACTTTGATTTAGAGAAGGGAGTTCCTATAAATGTTTTCTCCTCTTTCAAGAACTTGCTCTTCCTCCTTCTCTTCTTTCCATTTCTCCAGGTTTTCCCAAATGCATGAAAATACCTCTGCAAAATTTGCATTGAGTTACCCAATGCACATTACTGGTCTTGAACATTTAATAATTGGTGGGGAATGCAACAAGCATCATTTGTATCACTCCCCTCTCCCATTATTTCCTTCCAATATATATAATTAAATATATGTCTAATTGTTTTATATAGATTTCCAATTGGTTCTATTCCATTCAGTTCTTAACCAAGATATGATCCAAGCCTTTTTTGTTCCTATCCATATACCACTACTCGTGCTTCATGAGTATAAACATCCTTCCCACTTCGCTCTATAATTTCCTTCGAACTACAGGGGGTGGGATCTTGTTGGTTTTCACGCGCACAGGTTATATTCACACTTAATTTCATAATTGTGAGGAGTACCTCTCAAACATTTCCCATTTTGGTGGATTGTAAATATTCAACTTCATTCTATGCTAGCAAATTTGGGGATGGAAACTACCCTATTTATACATGACCCTCTACTCGAGATTCTTTGTGGATGATTTATTATGATCATGGGAGGGCCTTCCACCTATCCTATCCTCCATGCATAAATGTCCTTTTATAGGTGGATATATATCCCTTATCCTAGATCCAGGTCTTTCATCATCTCCCGAGGTGATGTGACTTTCGCTCGATGATGGCCCCTTCACATGCCAATCACTTGCAACAGTTGTGTCATCATAGGATAAGGTTCTTATTCTCATGCTCATTAATGGTAATTTGGATGGTTACTTTGGATAGTTCCACTACCTTATTGGCTATTTCATTCACTTCTTTACTATTCTACCTCAATACATGTATAAATTGCACTTGGAAAAAGTGACTAAGGATCCAATAGGTTCTATCATAAATCCCGGTGAGACGCAAGTTATCCAGATATTTATTATGGATGTATACTCTCATGGTGTTTAGAGAGACTCCAAGAATCATTAGTTCTCGTATTCCTTTTGTCATCAATATTTTTACACCTTCATACAATGTGAGGGATTACACTACATTGTTTTTTATTTCCCAGTTCCATACAAAGTGCACCAGTATGCTAAATTATGGTATGCACGAAAGAGTGGCCTCCATTTTTCCCTCGGAAAAGCAAAACCTTTGCAAAATATTAATTGCAAAGGTTTTCATTTGTAATTTGTCGATTAAGTTCTTTAGAAGATTGTTTCTAAATCACAATACCACTAGTAATATTTACACTGTATAGCACACCGATACAAGTTATAAAAAAGTAGTTTCTTTACTTATATATGGAATGTTTGGTATATGTTATAGTGGGACTAAATTCTTTGCAGTGGATCCCAAACCATGTCGCTACCAATTGTTGGCAAGGGATTCAGTTGCGCAAAGAACTCCAAAGGAGATAGAGACAAGTGTCAAAGTGGATTGTGCAAGAGAAAGTTACCAACAAGTGTGGTCATTCTAGTAGAAAGTAGTTAGAATTTTGGTACAAGTTAGTTAGAAAGTTGGATTATGTGGACCTTTTTGTAAAGGCGCAAGCCCATAAATAGAATTAGGACTGTAGTTAATAGACAACCTTAGATTGGGGATTCAAGATCATATTTACCTTTTGTCTCGTGAGATATTATGGTTGCGACCTGCTTTGTAATCTGTGGATGAATGGGTTTTGGTCTGAGGCTTTCGACCAATGATGTTTTCTGATTTGTTGAAGTTAATATGAGAAGGATGTTGATGCAGAAACTCTTGTATTTTTTATGTTTGCGATCTATGATATTTCTCATGTTTGAATGATGTGAAGTATTTATGTGTTTAATGGGTTCATATATGTCGATATATTTGTTAAGCTAATTTGAATCGTGAGTGTTGTCATATTGGAATTTGCTGCGAATGATGATAAGTAGATTTTATAAATTATGTGTTAGAAACTCCTAAATATATGAATTGTGTTGCATCAGACTAATATTAAGTGTGTAAGCTCACTTCCTTTTATGGAAATGTGGTTCCTACATCCCTCCCTCAAACATCTCAGGTGATACTGCATATGATTCACTAGTGTTGCTAGACAGGGTAAAACATGTTTGGGTCAGTGTTTAGGGAGATTGCGACAAAGGGTGTCGACAGTGAGTGAACCCATTTCAGTTGAAGTGTGTCAAAAAATGGTTCCATTTTTGGAACCATAGTGCGAGGAAGAAGAGGACATGTTGTGGCACCCGAGGAAACCAGAGATCCAAGACTGGTTCGATCAAAAGGCCCGAGAGTTCACAGTAGAAGAAAACCATAACTCCAGGATGTCAACATAAGAGTTGTTGGGAAGATATATTTACTCTAATATTCAAGATATTTTATTTTCTCAGTTCCCAATAATCTTGTACAAGTGGTTGGCACAACTGACCTTCCAGAAAAGGAAATTCCAAGGAGGTGAACCTACTTACTTGACCCCTGTACTGATCCAGCGGCTGAAAATGGTAAACAACAAGGCATCAAGAGTTTTCGAAGTGTGGTTCAACAACATTTTGGAAGGACATATCACTGATTTTTTTATCGACATAGTCAAATCCGATAGTGACGCAGAAAGGGAATTCTTCTAGGGACCAAGAGGGAGGTTTCTATTGTATTTGCAATTGGGGATTAAGATGCTCATCTGTGAAATAGGAATACTAAAGATGAACTTCGACGAGTAAATACTTGGTGTGCGGAGGTCATGGTTACTGCAGAGACGAGTGTTTGATGAAATGATACTGGGTATATGGATGGGAGTTATGATTAGACTATGAGGGAAGTCAAGGAAGAGTGTGGTCTTCTGCGAAGCAGGGTGAGGTTCTGCCAAGAGAAGAGGTGGAGGACTGAGGAGAGTCCTGGTGCGACCAGAATAAGAAACTACGAGACGAGACTACAAGGGACTAAGTGACCCTATAGTGACAAAGGAGACAACCAGGCTATGCCCGAGTCCGAGGAAGGACTGACCCAAAGAAAAAAATGGACCTACACCTCCACGCACTGCACCAAATTTAGAAAGAAACACCATATCATCAAAAGACTGCCCTATGTGTCACCACATGAGTAATAGTAGTGGATCAATGAATACCGGAAGAATACCCAGAATGGTAGGTGATGACGTAAAACTACCCTTGTTCCATGGTAACGAGACTAAAGATCCTAAGCTGTATTTTTTTCCCTGGGAAGAAATATGGACTGTGAAGCAAGTCCAAGACGAAGATATCAATAAAGGAAAACTAGCGACAACTTTTCGAGGTCGTACATATGATTAGTACATGAAGTTTGTAGTGTCTACAGGGAATCAACATAAGATACTAGTGCAGATTAGTACCGAACAACCAAAAAAATGAGTTGCAGTACATTACTGAGTTGAAGGAAATAAAACAATATGTGAAAAAAATGGTATGGGATTTCGATCAACAGTTCAAGACGTTGATGGCTAAGGTCATCTTCAGGATGAATGATGTGAATCACAAAGATTCTAAGCAATTTTAGTATAGTCAATCACAGTATACTAAAGCACAATACGCTCAACTCCAGCCTAACAAGCAACAACAGCTTAACATACCACAGTATCAACCACAAGGAGGATTTTGAGGGCGATTCTGTGGAGGTCGCAATGGAGGCTTCGGTCATGGAGGTGCTATGGGAAGAGGTTGTGGACCACTGATGTGTTATAATTGTGGATTTTTGGGACATTACCAGAGGTATTATCTGAACCTAAATTCCCAATGTACTTATTGCAGTTTCAAAGATCACACTATCGATGATTTCCCACGGTTGATTATGGAGTGGCAAGCAAAGAACCAGCCACAACCACAACTGAACTAGAATGTGAACCAAATTCAAAATCATAATCAAGGACCAAGTTTAGGAAAAATATTGGTGGAACCCAGGACTCGGCCCACAAATGTTGGAGTCATATTGCGAGGAGGAGTGACGATGGGAGATGACAGACCACTCCCAAATATTCGATTGGTGGCTCGAAAGAAGGTACAATTCGACATCGACACTGAGAAACAAAATTTATTCAATGCAAGATACATACTGAACAGAAACATGGGTAAGTTTCCTATATATGAAATTCCACCTACGTTTGATTCAACAATTGTGTCGGGGTCGTCACGAAAAGTTGGAACATTGTAAAATTTTCTAGAAAGCTTTCTACCATTAGCAAAATATCTTAATGCATTAGTAGAGATATAAATTATGATATACCGACAAGAGAAAGGGCGATAGGACTACGCCATGAATTCTTTGCATAAGAAGAAAATAGAAAGGGAGATGAGAATGAATGTCCATATCGGTGACTACGATGTGGATTCAGTCATATTGGATATAGGATCAAATGTAAACATATTGACGAAGAAATATTAGGAAAGGATGGGAAAACTGCAGTTGGTTTGGTCCCTGTACAACTAGGACTAGAAAATCAGGCTAGAGTGTCACCAATTGGACGAGCACAATACCCACTTGTCAAAGTAGAAGGACTAGAGATTTATGCAGATTTCGACATTATTGAGATAGTTGATGAAAGTAGCTCATATCTCGCACTCTTGGGGATTGGATGGGATAATGAAAATCTGCAGGTTGTTAGCTTTAAGAAGAGAGTGACGAATTTTGAGAATTGCGATATACAGATCATTTCCCCATTGGATCCGAGCGAAGGAAGAAGATACATCGAACCAGTAAAGGAGTAAGTCATGGGAGGATGGGATAATGCATATAATATTTTTGAGGATTACATCCATCTCACTGCAGACAGGGAGTTGAGCTGGAGAAATACTAGCTCCACATAATAAGATTCTGATGATGCACTGGAGAATTGGCAGAACTGTCTACATGAAGTATCGGTCTGAAAATGTGGGCGAGTCACTTAGACGTTATGCTGGGTCGCAACAAAAGTTATCGAACTACCAACATATGAAGAAATACCTAACTTGGTTGGGTTTATTGATGAACTCAAGGACAAAGTATCAGAACCTCAAAAAATTTTGGTACTGGAGGAATCATTGAAGGCTAATCTGAAGAGATCGATCAAGCGTTTATCCATACATTAGATGAAAATCCACGAGGCTAGTATGTATCGGTTGAACTGCGAAGGGAGATTACAACATGGGAATACTTGATTGTTTGTTTCAGTCACACTTTCAACTTTGAAAATTTTGATCCGGTAATACATAGCACACTTCGACACATATGAAATGTAGTATTGGAAATAGTTCCAGTGGCATTCCCAGCAGAATGGCAAGAGACGCTAGTAACACAGTTGATGACAGAATGCTACAATGTGACAGGATAACCTAATGATGGGGATGATCCAAGGAATATCAACATCACAGAAATAGAAGGAAGTCGGGATATCGCAGCACCAGAAATACCAGCTGACAATGTCCAACAACCACTTAATATAAGGAAGGTAAATATTGAGATGACAGAAGACCCATATTTCACCAATGTAGGATATTACTAGGATGAAGCAACAATGGAAAAGAACACTGCTCTATTGCACGAGTTCCAAGACTTGTTTTCGACTAATTTCACTGAGATGAAAAGGATTTTAGTAGACTTGGGATAGATGAAAATACATCTAAATCCAAATGTGAAACTAGTAAAGCAATGTCCTTATCGATTGAACTTGCAATATAAGGAACATGTCAAAGCCGAGCTAGACAAGATGTTGGAGGATGGCATCATCGAACCTGTAGAAGATTCAGAATGGATCATCCCAATGGTTTTTCAAGACAAGAAGACAAGGGAAATACAGATATGTGTTGACCTAAGAAATTTGAATGACACAAGTCTTCTTGATCTATTCCCAATGCCATTCACTGACGAAGTGTTGGAAGGAGTCGAAGGACAGAGTTCTACTCATTCATAGATGGTTTTGCAGGTTACCGCTAGATAAAAATTGCGAAGGAAGATAGGAATAAGACCACTTTCATGACGGAATGGGGATGTTTTCAGTAGACTGTGATGTCGTTTGGACTCAAGAATGCACCTCTGATCTTCTCAAGAATAGCCATAATTGCGTTCAAAGACTTAATTCAGAAATTCTTGGTAGTATAAATGGATAAATGGACCGTCTATGGGTCGGTAAAAGACCACATCAAAAACTTATGACTAATGTTGGAAATATGTCAACAACACCAGATCTCATTGAAACTAAAGAAATGTATATTTTGTGCTCTGTTTGGGATTTTGTTGGGACATATCATCTGCAAGGAAGGTATGTTATTTGATCCTGCCAAGATCGCAATAATTGTCAATCTACCTCCACCAACGGCAGTAAATTAACCCAGGCCGATGTTGGGCCATACAGGGTATTACCGAAAGTTCATAAGAGGATATGCAGTAACCACAATGCCAATGGAAAAATTGTTGAAGAAGGATTCAAAATTCGAATGGAGCAATGAGTGTTAGGAAAGTATCGATACTCTAAAAAATAAGATGGTTACAACACCGATATTAGTCTTTCTAGATTGGACAAAGGATTTTCACGTCCAAGTCGATGCATCATCAGTTGCATTAGGAGTAATTTTGGCATAGCCATGAGAAGGAGTGATTGATCACCCAATATCCTTCACGAGTCGGAAGTTGTCCGCTGCAGAAAGTAACTACATGGAAACTGAGTGAGAAGAATCGGTGATGGTGTATGTACTACAAAAATTCTTCCATTATTTATTGGGAAGACACTTCAAAATGTTTATAGATCATTCCACACTGAAATACCTGGTCAACAAGCCTATTTTTTTTTGGGGGGGGGATATTTTCCAATGGTTGCTACTCTTCTAGGAATTAGATTTCGAGATCATCGTTAAGCCAGGACGATTGAATGCAAGACCCGATCGTTTTCAAGGATTGAGATGGGAGAGGAACCAAGCAACATCAAGGATGGCCTACCTGATGCACAGTTGTTTAATATCAAAATGGTAGATGGCCATTATGAACAAATCATCCAATTATTGTCAACAAGGAAAGCGGTTGAGGACTTCAGCACTAGTCAGAAGAAGAAACTAGTTATCAAAGCTATGGATTTTTAACTAATCGCCAGACATATCTACAAAATGGGGTTGGATGAAATTCTACGTCGATATGTTCTACCTCATGAGAAGAAGAGAATATTGGTTGAAGCACATGAAAAAATTATAGGAGGACATTATGCAGGCCATGCAACCCCCGAGAAGATATTGTTAGATGGTTTATGGTGGCCGACAATTCATAGTGATTCCCAGACTATGCAAAAAGTTACGATGTATTTCAATGAATGGGGAGTCCATCATGATGGGATGATATTCCATTAGTACCACAAGTAACATTACAACCATTTGATAAGTGGGTGGTGGATTTTGTGGGTCCCATCAATCCAAGAGAGAAATAGACAGGTGTGTGATACATCATCATTGTGACAGACTACTTGGGGAATGGGAAAAAGTAGCACCAGTGACATATTCTATCGCTACGATATAAGAGAGGTTCTTAGTCGACAATGTAGTTACTCGATTTAGTTTCTCCAAGTTACTGATGAGTGACTAAGGGAGTCACTTTATCAATAGCACAATTAGCACGATGACCGAATAATTCAACATCAAGCACAAGAAGAGTACTACATATCACCCGCAAGTGAATGGAACAGTTGAGGAATTCAACAAGGTATTGGAACATGTGCTAACCAAGATATGCAATGCTAGTCATTATGATTGGGATTTGAAAATCCATGCAATTTTATGGGCATACAGAACAACATGTAAGATATTGACAGGACAAATTCCATTTAAGCTGGTCTATAGTCAAGAATCAATCATGATGATGGAATACATTGTTCCCAGCCTATGCATAGTGGAAACGATAGGCATATGTGATGAAGGAGTGGTTGAAGAATTTTTGAAGTAGATGTTATAGCTTTAGGACGATCAGTTTATTGCAGGTTTTCATCAACAAGTGGAAAAGGAATGACAGAAGGCATGGCACGACCATCATGTCAAACATAAGTACTTGTAGCATGGAGATATGGTTCTCCTATACAAAAACAAGTCCGCAAAGAACCCAGATAAGCTACAAATGCATTGGTTAGGTCCATGCGTGATTCATTTCATCACCAACGAAGGTGCAGTGCAACTGCAGCAGTTAGATGGTTCATTACTACTAAAGCTAGTGAATGGAAGTCAAATAAAACCCTATCCGAATAGCTAGGTGTCACACCATGACTAAGAATCCGCACAGTGAAAAAAAAAATATGAACAAACAAACTATGGAGTAGGTAATCACAACAAGAAGGGTCGAGAGAGAAGAAAAGAGGCACAAATCACAACAAGACGATAGTTCGATGACATTAGATAAAGGGTGATGCAGTAAAATTAGGAGATAAAAGTAGCAATTAAACCTAACAAGAGACAAAGCAAGTTGACAAGTCACGCATTTATGGAGGAAATAGACCGTTGGATTTACAAAATTGACAACAGATTTGGTCAATCATTGAGGGATATGGTTATGATGATCAAAATCATTCGCACAAGTGTTTTCAATGCTATAAGAATCGACAAAAGGGGTGTCATTTTAACCATTGTGATGATTGAGAGAACAATTGAGAGAAAAGGCTAGTGTAAGAGAGAAGCGAAGAGAGAGAGAGAGAGAGAGACCAGTAGAGATGGCCCAAATAATTTAGAGCGGTAGTACATAGGGATCACCGGAACTGAGCGTACCGATTGTAGAAGACAGACCAAAACTCGAGGAAGCATTAATACAAATTCCAAAGAAGAAGAGGGGTGCAACTTGCCTAAATTCTCCATAGTGAAGGATCAAGTTGACATGGAGTGCAACTAGGGCCGCAGAAGCAGAAGTAGAAACTGACCAATCAAGGGAAGGAGGAGAGGATTCTACATCACGAAAAAGGGCTGAAATTTGATGACATTCCATGCTATGTACCGCCACAGAAGGAAGATACACCACCAATTTGGCTCACAAAGAATCAGTGATACAACATTAATCTGACGATGATACCAAAGGGGGTGCATGTTACTATGAATATTGTGCCCCATTACCAAGAGATGGTGTATAGCGACCACAACATTCTGGTGTATCCAAAATGCACCGTAGAACCCTATGAAAAAGAAACCACATGGTGAAGGAGGTTAAGTCACTAGAGTGCCGACAAACTGGGCCTTGGTTTTGCAACAGTTGGGAATGTTTTCAATTACTCATGTGTCACATTTTGGCCATTCGACGGACTTAAATGCACGTGTGAAGCAAATATTGTCCCTTTTCCATGGTGTATATATTTGGTTGGATACAAAAGTTCCTGTTACGATCGACCGAATTTCCTAGATCACCGAACTGCCAATGGTAGGGGTCATTCCATCACAATATTTCCACAGAAAAGATAAAAACAAAAGCTGGTTGCAAAGCTCAAGAACAAATATGAACTAACTCGGGATAAGAAGCCATATATAATCAATAATATCAATGAAAAGGTAGTTCGATTCGTAGAAAAGCTGCTCGCTGTGAAAATTGTGTGGAAAAAAAAATCGAACCAATGCACGTCGGGAGTGATTGCATGCGTAGAGTAGTGCACAAAGGGGGTTCATATGAGTTGGTCATTATTTTTGTTGAACCAAATAACAGAATATGCCATGTTGGCATAGGAGGGGAAGAGGCCATTTACTTATTCATGGCTTTTGATATTAAGCACACTTGTGGGTTGGATGAAACCCAAGTTCTACTAGGGATGGACGTTGAATCAGTCATCACATGCAAAGGGGCACAATATCAAAACCTATGGGATCTTGACATTAAGGAGAGTAAAATTGAGTGCAACATCCAATTCTACCTATATTACGATGGACTTTAGGATGTAGAAAAGAAGGTTCCATGCCTCACCGAGGAGGTCGCGACAAAGTACAGATGGGTGGAATGATTCACAATGGGGCAACGCGCAATGCACATTGAGGCAAGGTGGAGCATGGACCACCAATGTCTAATGATCACATAAAAGAAAATGGATGAATACTTAGATGCTATTATTCACGATTGGTCAGTAGAATGGAAGGTTTTGGTTGGTGTTATAACTAGATCTTGTTCTTTGTTTATCTGTTCTTTTTGTCCTAATTTTCAACCGTTGGTTTAAAATGATTTTACATTTTATGTTGATTTTAAGAATTTTTGACAATCAATAATTTTGGTTGGATTTAATGCTTTTAATGGTTGAATTATTTCATTATTTTAGTTTTAAGGTTTGTCTTTTGGGATTATTAGTTAATATGTACATCTTTAAGCTTTCAAAAAACTTGTAATAAAATTTTATTCCAGGTTTTGATTTATAATCTAAGTCTCATTTTTTATTCCTTTGTCAAATATTTTAATGAGGAGATTCCTGTAGTAGCTCTGTTTTTCCTGTTTTTGTCTTTTTCATTGGGAGCGGATTACGAGGAGATGGAAATGAATTCAGGAAAAAAAATAGGTGTTTTTCCACAACATAATCATTCACAAAAACCTCTCTCAGTTTTGCAACAGTTGTTATCGTTTGAGAGATTCGAATTCATCTTTGTGGCCTATTTTCAGGGTTTAAATTATTTAATAATTTCCTGTATTAGTCACAAATTTGCAACATGTATTCCAGTCAATTGAAGAGAAATTTTTAAAAACCAAGAGAGGTTTCTGTTCATACATACGCATTTAAAAAACCCTCTCTCATTTTTTGCATAGGTGTCTCGGATCGAGAGATATGAAGGCATCTTTGAGACCCAAATTTCCCGAAATTTGCCAAATTTCTCCAAATCCGATTTGCTATTTTTGGGTTAATTGTATTTAAAGATTTTGAGTTATCATGTAACTAATTGATGTAACTATTTCAAATTTCGACCTAGAAGGTAGTTATGGAACTACTTTACTTTTGTAATGATAAAAGGAAGACAAACATACAGTTTTGAGGGGGGAAGTTTCACTCAAGGAGAGGCTTTTGGAGCTTTTATTTCTCAAGCTAGCACTTATAACTCTTATGTAAGTGGATGACTATTATTGATTATATATAAACTGATAAACCATTTTACCTGTCATGCTTTTTCATTTTTGATTTGTTTGATTGCACAGTCTACAATTTCATTTCTTGTTTAAAGGTTTATTCATGTAAATGCTTGCAGCCTGTGGGTGGAATTAGTATTTCATGTGTAATGTTTATGGCTTATTGGGACGTGTTTGATCCCCAGTTTATCCAACTTGAATGATTCAGTTCTATATTAGCTTGTGGATGTTATTTCCTCCTTGGTGATAAAGTTTTTAAAACCAAAAACATAAACCAAAACCCTAAAACCTATTTTATTTAATTTTACTTTTGAGATTGTGTTGGCTTGTTCTTCTAGTAGTCTAAGAACAATTTCTGGCACTAACATCTTTGGCTCCATTGTCGGGGATGAAGCTGAAGTATATCTTCCCTGGGATATCATTATTCATCTGATTTTGAAAGGTGAACAAAGTCAGAAAATATTTTAGACTACAAGTTTTCACGGGCAACTCCACGATTAAATATTCCACTGCAAGGAGAATTTTGTTGACAGAAAAATGAAGAATCCAAATGGAAAGACTGGGTATCAGCTTGTTACTTTCCTCCATGAGGTTTTGTTCTTATTCATCAGTTATTTCCTATCTTTCCCATTGCATGTCAAAAGAATTATTTTTTGTTTTGTCTATTCCGATGATCATAAACCTTCAAGTACATATCTCTCTTTGGAAGAAGAAAATCTGCATTCTTATTGTTTTATTGATGTTGATCCTATTCCTTCATTTGAAATGCATGCTCAACATGATATACATATACCCATATCTCTTGAAGCTGATTATTCTAGTCATCTTGTAGAGAATAAAGCTGATATATTACCTTCTACCATCACTGTTGAAACTTGCGAACAGCTTGTTGAACCTCATTTTCAACTCACATATTTTCAGTCTAGACTTAGACAGAAGATGTTTAGACCTCTTAGGCTGCCATCTCTCTTACATCCTTACCCTTCCTACTTTGTTGAATATCTTCCCCATTTTACTGGAAAAGACCATATTACAGCAGAGAAGCATTTAGAATCTTTTCATAATTTCATTGATAATTTTGAAATCATGCATGAGGATGTTGTCATGAGGTTATTTTTGAAATTATTTGCTGGAGATGCTGGGTTTTGGTTTCAAAATTTAAAAGCTGATTCAATTGGATCATGGGAAGAGTTACATGATGTCTTTTTGAAGTATTGGGGTAAGAATAAATCTTATGATCATTTTCTTTCCAAATTTTATAGTTTGAAAAGAGAGAATGATGAGCCAATTACTAAATTTAATTGGAGGTTTCAAAGTTTTTATATCAGTATGCCTCCGGAGATCAGGCCTTCAGAAAAACTTGCTATGGTATATTATGTTATGGCTCAACATTCATATCTTATCTTTTTCCTGTTAGAAAGGAAATCATCATCTTTAAGACAATTATTTGAGGATGCAAAAGGAGTGGAGGAGAACATCCGAGCTTGCAAAATGCTTCGAGATCAGGCTCTTGTTGAAGATATACAAGCTTATGAACAGGAAGAAGAACGTAGGTATCATTCAAATTTAAGACAGTTTTCTTCATCATTTTCAAATTTTCATATGAACAAGGATATAAATGACACATGTGTTGATTCTTCATATCAGTTTGCTGACTTTTTCGATGATAATATACTTTCAGTGGATTATAGTAGAAATTTCTTAGTTCCTGCTATGAGATTATCATGTTATGAAGAAGAAGTTGCTTCTCTTCAACCTCTTACTATTGATATAAGAAATAAGTTGGCATTCTTGACTTATGGTCACTTTCAGAATTTTATTTGTTCAAGTTTTGATCAAGGGTTTTATTTAAAGGTCAAGAAGCAGTTTGAAAAGCCCTTGGTTTCCATTCTTGATCCAAAGTTTAAAAAGAACATCAATGGAGAAGAAGAGAATTCTTCACTTGATGATGAATATAATGAAGACATTGAAGTTTTAAATTGGAAATTTCATGATCCCGTGGCTTCTGGATGGAGTTGTATTTTTCAAAGGTTTCTAATGCTCCAGCTTTTGGCATACTTCTTATTTCTAGTCATAAGTATCAGCTGCCTACAGACTCTTTATTGCATTTATCACATTTTTTGTGGGTTTTATCAAACAGTAGCATGCATGGAATTATGATTATCAGTCAAATGGTTTCTTGGCTTCGCTGGAAGTATGATTACACTTGATTGGGTTGTTTGCTCTGATTAGAAGTAGGAGTAAATGGCAGAATAACCTCGCTATATGAGCATGTAGATTATTTTTAGTATGCTGGTTTGTAGCAGTATTTTTTCATTTCAGAGGTATACGTTCAGAGTTTGAGAAAGTTGCAGATATTTTGTAATTGACTCCATCACCCAATGAATAAGGCGCAAGTTCTACAGGTTCTTGAAGCCTCACAAGGAGGACTTCATCCCGTAGCAAGAGCCAGATGTTATAACTAGATCTTGTTCTTAGTTTATCTATTCTTTTTGTCATAATTTTCAACCATTGGTCTAAAATGATTTTACATTTTATGTTGATTTTAAGAATTTTTGACAATCAATAATTTTGGTTGGATTTAATGCTTTTAATGGTTGAATTATTTCATTATTTTAGTTTTAAGGTTTTTCTTTTGGGATTATTAGTTAATATGTACATCTTTAAGCTTTCAAAAACTTATAATAAAATTTTATTCCAAGTTTTGATTTATAATCTAAGTCTAATTTTTTAGTCCTTTGTCAAATATTTTAATGAGGAGATTCCTGTAGCAGCTCTATTTTTCCTGTTTTTGTCATTTTCATTGGGAGCAGAATACGAGGATATGGAAATGAATTCAGGAAAAAAAATAGAGGTTTTTGTCCACAACATAATCATTCACAAAAACCTCTCTCAGGTTTGCAACATCTGTTATCATTTGAGATATTCGAATTCATCTTTGTGGCCTATTTTCAGGGTTTGAATTATTTAATAATTTATTGTTTTAGTCACAAATTTACATCACATATTCCAATCAATATAAGAGGAATTTTTACAAACCAAGAGAGGTTTCTGTTCATAACATACTCATTTCAAAAACCCTCTCTCAGTTTTTGTACAGGTGTCTTGAATCAAGAGATATGAAGGCGTCTTTGAGACCCAAATTTCCAGAAATTCACCAAATTTCTCCAAATCCAATTTGCTATTTTTGGGTTAATTGTCTTTAAAGATTTTGAGTTATCATGTAACTTATTGATGTAACTATTTCAAATTTCGACCTAGAAGATAGTTATGGAATTACTTTACTTTTGTATTGATAAAAGGAAGACAAACATACAGTTTTGAGGGGGGAAGTTTCACTCAAGGAGAGGCTTTTGGAGCTTTGATTTCTCAAGCTAGCACTTATAACTCTTATGTAAGTGGATGAATGTTATTGATTATATATAAAATGATAAGCCCTTTTACCTGTCATGCTTTTTGATTTCTGATCCGGTTGATTAATCAATCTACAATTTCATTTCTTGTTTAAAGGTTTATTCATGTAAATGCTTGTAGCCTGTGAGTGGAATTAGTATTTCATGTGTAATGTTTATGGCTTATTGGGATGTGTTTGATCCCTAGTTTATCAAACTTGCATGATTTAGTTCTTTATTATCTTTTGGATGTTTATTTCCTCCTTGATGATGAATTTTTTAAAACCAAAACCCTAAAACCTATTTTATTTAATTTTACTTTTGAGATTGTGTTGGCTTGTTCTTATAGTAGTCTAAGAAAAAATTTTGGCACTAATAGTTGGTATCAACGAGCTATCGCATACAGAGACATGATCACCACCCATTATTCCAGCTGAAGAAGACAAAGATCAAGAGAAGGTTTCTGAGGAGGAGTCGCAAGAAGAATAATCTACCACTCCGACATGATTGAAACTAGAAAGAAACGAGAAGAAGGGAGAATGAAGAGAAGATTCGAACAAGGAGAAGCAAGAAACACACCAAAGATGGCACAGATTAGGTAATCTGGATACTGACAATGATTACCACTGCAACTAATGAGACTCAAGAAGAAGTGAAGCAACATTCGACATAGTACTTTCAACAATTTAACGTATTGTTGCAATCTCTGATGAATGACATCCTAGAAAAGGTACTTCATACCGATGTGATGCAAAGAGAAGCTGAGATAAGTACCAACAAAAGAGTGTGGCTTCTATAGATTTTGTCATGCGCGATGACGACAGGAAGTGAAGATATCGATGTGACCATGCAACAATTCAACTTGATTACCCTTGACGTCAATGAGATATCGATGTAGATGCTGGAACGACCGCAGAAGTCAACAAGTCAATAAATCATAGACCATGAATAGATTTTTCATGATCAATTATTCAAATCGCAAGAGTTGATAATGCAATAAAAATAGAAGATAGAGCGAATGAAAAAAGGTGCAAGATGCAGAGGTGATTTCAAAAACCAAGGATTTCAACGATAGGGAGCAACTAGAGAGGGCCATCTCACCCTCATGTGAAGAGATTCCAGACATCACTATGGAGATGTTTATGGAAGCAAAGGTAGTGCGATTAGGCCAAATAGTCAACGGCTTAAAGAAAAATAATGAGGAGTTCCAGGAACATACAGTACCAAGTATGCCGCCCGAGCAGGTAGCATATTGCAGAAGCAATATTGAGGAGGTAGCAGCACATCTAGAAGAGCTGGAGAAAGCAACCAAATCCATTACCAAAGAAATGACATAGTTTTGGATGCGAGTGGTCTATGATGACTAGTTGTAGCAATTATGTGCGTAACTCAATGAGGCGGAGGCATAGTTGGAAACGATGCGGGGTTCACTAAGAATGATGGCCCCAATTATGCAAGTGACAAGGGAGACATAGTTTAAAGCACTTCCTTGATAAAATTTGCATGATCGTTCTCTTCTATAATGATTCCTAATATGTATTTCCAAGCACATAATTTTTCTAATCCTTCCAACTTATCATCAAGCTTAGTGCTTGGAGACATCTTGTCCTGGAGATCAGAAAATGACAAAAAATGAAATTTCTCATAAATGAAAAATTTACTCACCAAAACATTCCCTTTACTGAGGTGAGTATGTTGGTACATTTAGTTTCTCAAGAATCCAAATACTAACCCTTCAAACTAGACTTGCAAGATTCTGGATTGCAATTTCTAGCTTTGTTTCTAGTTTTTGTATTCCAATCCAAAATATGGCTTAACTTTTTGGAGGATATTTCCACTGAAAAAACTTCAATATTGATGCCAAAATATGTGCCTAGGAGGGGTGCACTTCCCTATGTCACTTGCACTCAAATATTCCACTTTAGTAGAAAACCCTAATTTTCTTATCTAGTAAAGGGGAGAGAGAGAGATTTACCTCATGAAATCTACTCTTTTCATGCTAGATATGATACCATGTTAATTTTTTTATGCTACCATAGCTTAAGTCCTAACTTTATAAGAATTTAATACATTTTCACAATATAAGCATAAAGAGGATCACTGAAAGAAACACAATCACAAGGTACGCAACAATTTACCCTGAGAAACCCTAAAGGGAAAACCCCCCAAAAAAATTCCTCATTATAGATTACCATAATGCAATGACCAAAGAATAAGGTCTCATAAAGAGAGAGAACAAACCCCAAGCATAATATCCAAAACACCAAAGACACTATTCCTCCTCCTTCTCTGTTTCTCCTTCTTTCTCTCTCTTGTGCAATACAAGTGTGAGTGAGTGTGCATAAATGAGGGAGGGTGCCTCCCTATTTATACTAGTTCCCCAACTGATATTTTCCCTAAATGGACCGACATTTCTAACTGACGTGGACGAACTATCTAGGGAGTCTCACAATAATAATTATATTATTTTTTTCAGGGTGCTATTGACCCAAATTACAACGGAGGGTTTACCTTAGGAATTTTACATGACCTTTTACATTAGTAACATCTCATGAAGGAGGAATAATAATAATGTGAAGTAGAAGTAGAATATTCTTCGAAGTTACATTATTTCAATAGTATTTGTATATAGGATTCATGATTTTAGTTGTTTTATTTAAGTTACAAAGGTGTCGTTTAAGAATTTATCAAATATGTTAAGAATTGGGACTCTCAAAGTACTATCATTCATAACAAAGGAATTACATATGATTGGATTGCATTTCTACCTTAGGATCTTACAATGGATATTAATCAATCTTGAATGACATATTAGGATTTAAGTTTCTTTTATCTACAAGTTTGGTTGTGTTATGACCAGTGAGTGGATTTCATAGTTTTAGAAGAACTTTGAGACTTATCTGTGCATATAATTTTCCTTGCACCTCATAAGTTGAAAAACTTAGATTGATGATAAATGTTTCAAATTATTACCATATAATTTGACTGACAATGACCATCAATATATAATGGTTTTTTTTCTATTAATTTTTCTAAAAGTCTAATCATTCAAGAACATATTATGCATAGAAATGTTATCTTTGTATTTAATAATATTCAAGTAATCAATCCGACAATTAACAGGACCGAAAAATGGCATTAGTGGTATTGATTGTTTGGGAGGAAAAATATATGTGAAAGGATAAACTACCCAATATTTGCAAAATCTATTTTAGACTTGGAAATCATATAACTATTAGCACAAAAAAAAATTGGTTCCAACATCAAGCACAAGCATCAAATACGACCAAGCACCATACAAAGAACGATTGTAACAAAATTAGTATTTGCTTTGTAATGGATATCAAATATGGATTCTATATTTTCATAAAGGGAGCATATGGAAGTGTTCCTACACGCATTTTCTATATCACAACATTGCATCATTGATCATTATTGGAGGTATTTGATCATCAACTTTATATAATCAATCATTGATATAATGGGACAAAGTGACATGTTGAAGGTTCTCCTTCAACACTTTACATTTTTAATAACCACATATTACTATCGTGTTATAATATAGATCCAATCCATGGTGTAGTATCACCGACAAAGGTTGGTTCTTGAAAGATTGCATGTTATGATTGGCATGGTAAAATAGCTATCCATTTTTGTCAAACACTACATGTGGTATATTTCTACTGATAAGAGCTTGTGACATTTTCAGGCTATTGGAATATCTTGCACATCCAAACTCGATCCTGAATCATGATCCTACAAATTCCATGAACAATTATTAAATGAACGTGCATAAAAAGCATAATATAAATCAAATTAAATGAATAATAAATAAAAATTGGACTTGATCCAAATGGTGGCATAGAACTTGTAAGGATATGGAATGAGCTGGAATTTGAAGAGTTGTCCATTTGATATTATAACCATTTCCCCCCTGCATTTGAGCAAAAACCATTATCTTTTTTTTTACAAGAACGAGTAGGACTATTATATTAAGACAAAAAGATATTTTCACCTATATTATAGAATTCAAAATTGTCTACCAGTCCATATAACAAAGTTCTTCTCCTGGTTCTCTAAGCCCAATTCTACTACTACATTATTATCTAATAACATTCTAACAGTGCAGATGATGAACCTTCTATGCCTATATATTATTAAAAACTAATTTAGAATGAATCACCAAGTGAAAAAACATTAAAAAAACATATAATTTTTTATCTTAGGGACCTGGAAATTATATTGAAGCATTTCTAAATGAGATGAGGATATCTCCCCTACCTCTTTTTCATCAACTTGGATTTGCAGTCGAGTTACATGCATTTCCAACATGGATATATTGTGCTCTAACTCCACATTTTCTGACTATTAGGCTTCCACTTCGATCTAGAGTAGGGAGTTCCTATAAATGTTTTCTCCTCTTTCAAGAACCCACTCTTCCTCCTTCTCTTCTCTCCATTTCTCCGGGTTTTTCCCAATCACATGAAAATACCTCTGCAAAATTTTCATTGAGTGACCCAGTCCATATTACCGGTATTGAACATTTAGTAAAGGGTGGGGAATGTAACAAGCATCGTTTCTATCACTCCCCTCTGTTGTTGCTTCCTTCCAATATATATAATGCAATATCTCTCTAATTTTTTTTATCTACATTTCCAATTGGTTCTATCCATTCAGTTTTGAACCAATATATGATCCAATCCTTTTGTGTTCCTATCCATATACCACTACTCACGCTTCAGAAGTATAAACATCCTTCCCACTTTGCTCTATAATTTTCTTCGAAATACAGGGGGTGGGATCTTGTTGGTTTGCACATGCACATGTTATATTCACACTTAATTTCACAATTGTGAGGAGTACATCTCAAACATTTCCCATTTTGGTGGATTGTAAATATTCAACTTCATTCTGTGCTCGTAAATCTGGGGATGGAAAACTAACCTATTCAAACATGACCCTCTACTTGAGCTTATTTGTGGATGATTTATTATGATCATGGGAGGGCCTTCCACCTATCCTATCCTCCATGCATCAACGCCCTTTTATAGGTGGAGATATATCCCTTATCTTAGATTCATGTCCGTCATCATATCTCAAGGGGAGGTTACTTTCATTCAATGATGGCCCCTTCACATTGGAATTATTTTCAACAAGACTGTCATCATAGGATAAGGTTCATATTGGCATGCTCATTAATGGTTTGGATGGTCCATTTGGATAGTTCCACTACCTAAATGTCTATTGCATCCACTTCTTTATTATTTTACCTCAATACATGTATAAATTGCACTTGGAAAAAGTGACTAAGGATCCAAGAGGTTCTATCATAAATCTTGCTAAGACACAAGTTAGCCAGATCTCTCTTATGGATGTATACTCTCATGGTGTTTAGAGAGACTCCAAGAATTGTTAGTTCTCTTATTCCTTTTGTCATAAATATTTTTACACCTTCATACAATGTGAGGGATTCCACTACATTGTTTTTCAGTTCCCAGTTCCCAAGTTAAAATTTCATTTGAATTTCCCCATGGATCAACTATGATCCTTTCTGCTCGTACCTCCCTTTATTGAAAAACATTATCAATATGTGAATAAAATATTAAAACAAATTTTTGGAAGCATAAAACAATCTAACTTAAAACAAAATATCAAATGCCTTTTAAAAACTTATCGACGTGTTGTATTATTCAATGATGCACTAGTGCAGCTGTATATACAAAATGCACTGATAGGATAAATTATGATATGCACGAAAGAGTGGCCTCCATTTTTTCCCTACTCAAAGAAAAACCTATGCAAAATATTAATTTAATTACAAAGTTTTCATTTGTATCTTCTCGATTAAGTTCTTTAGTAGATTGTTTTTACATCACAATCCCACTAGTAATATTTACATTGTATAGCGCACTGATACAAGTTATAAAAATGTAGTTTCTTTACTTATATATGGACTGTTTGGTATATGTTACAGTGGGACTAAATTCATTGCAGTGGATCCCAAACCATGTCACTACCAGTTTAAAAGAAATGCTTTCATGGTTTGAGGTGCATATATTCTTATCAAGTACACGACTTAGTTTGAAATGTAAAAGGGTGAATTTATGAAAATGGGTAACACTATTTGGACAAAAGTGACAATTAAATTTCAATTTTTTACTCATTCATCAAATCAAATCCCTCAAAACTCATATATTCCTTGTGAATCCCGATACGCAACCAAAAACAAATTGTATGGAATTGTGTCATATTTCCACATAGATATATTTTTTTTAAATAATAAAAAATTTTAATATGCCAAAATTGCATTTAACAGTAGGTTTCTTCTTGTAAATTTTAGAAAAATTTAACAAGTAGCTTGTGTGCACATAAAATAATTTTTTGATAAATGTATAATTTTTGAAAAAAACTATATTAACATAATCTACACAATTTGCACTGGAACACAAATTTTTTTAAACTATGATTATTTTGTTTTTCAAAAATGATTGTAGAAAATTTTGACTGCATTTCATACACATGTGTGTGCATGTAAATGTTTTTTTTTCTGGTTATTAAAATCGGAAAATAAAAAAATACCCTTTTGAAGAGCATGCATTGGTCTGGGGCCTATGTATTTTTTGAATTTTTTTTTTTTGTGTAATTTTTATGTTGTTGATTTATCTTTGCACAAATTCGGAGTTGTGAACATGCTTTTGTAAGTATAATTTTTAGAAGAAAATAAGACAAAATTATCATATGAACTAAAAATTGCAAATTTTATGTCAATGAATTGACGATTCATTGACGGATCCATTGGTATGAATCCTGCCATCTAAGGTGTATCCTAGGCTAGGGTTTATCTCTGGTAAAAAGCGTAGGAAAAAAATATAAGTAAGGGGGATAAAATTTTGTTTGAAGCTCTCGATTGAGATTATTAGATTGATCAAGGTTTTTAAATAGCTCAATTGAGCATTTGTGTGCTTTTTTTAAACATCTCAATCAAGGGTTAACATGCGGTTATCAAAAAGCTTGATCGAGAATATAAAAATTAGCTTGATCGAGCTACTATACGCCAAATTTTCCTTCATTTCACCTTTTTTTCATCTCTCCAACCCAATTGATGAACTACCTACCAATATTTTTCATTTATTGAAGTATATTGTATAAATAAATTTATAGAACACACATAAACTTAAATTTATGAATTTTAATTGTTAGTCCCTTAGATGTTCCAAGGATGATTTTGGAACTATGCCACGGAATTAGTAATTTAATTTTGATAAAATTTGAGTTTCTCTTAGTGGCAGGTAAAATAATCTTGCAATTCTCTCAATACTCTCTCATATTATAACCAACTTGGTTGTTACATGCCATCAAAAAGGGGGCATTGATGGACATCATTCTGACTATACATATATTGTTGAAAATATATATGGATGGATGGAGATATGTGAAGAAGTACTTTTTACAATAGGTCTCTTTCCCAAGAACATAGAATGTGCACTGAGTATAATAGAATTTAGTAGCTTGAAGATAGTGTAATGATATCACAATGAACAAGGTTCAAAATACAATAGCCTTAATTCCCATTAACATTTAATGAATATTTCATAAAAATGTCAAGAAAACAAGACATTCACCATGAAAATTGTATTAAATTAAGGGTGAATAATTGCCTCAAAGGATTTGTATTATTTTATTTGCAACATTACATAGAAGGTTGAAGAGATGAAGACACAAAATAAAATGGGACAATCTGTAGATCCAAAACTAAGAATCCTCAATGCTAGATTACAAAATTAATGTTGCATTATAGATTAAACTCTTGATTAAATAGTTTTATGAGAAGTTACAATTTTCTAAAAAATTGTTGACCCTTGGTCTAGAGCTTGTAGCCCTATTTATAGTTTTTAGAAACTTAAAAAAATTTGTTTGATAACAAGTTACAATTATATTACAACCTATATCATAACAATATTAACGAAAAGTGAACTAGTCTCCATGCTAACTAGCTTGATATTGAGTTGGTTTTCATGGAACTTGCAACTCTCTTTGATGAGGAGGACATGGAGGATTCTAGTGCGACTTTCGAGGAGGATAAGGTGGCATTTGATGTGGTTTAGAGGATGGTTTCCTGGTGAAAACCGAGGAGTTAGAATTATGGGTTGCTTCTTGAATTGCAAAATATTGGTAATATTCTTCCACTCCTTCCCAATGGGATATTTTTAATACCTCATATTTCGATTAGCCATGTCCATATTTGTTAAGTGATAATATGTAGGCCTACGCAATTTGGAGAAGACTGCTTGCAATCAAGTCAAAATTTTAAAATCAATATGCAATTTATCAAATAGAATGTTGGCTTTAATTTATCCTTGGACATCAGTCAAAGAAGCCTCAAAATTTATTGCATCCATTATCAACATGTTGTACTACTCTCTGGTGTATAATTATCCATTTGCATCCCAAGGGAATGGGATTCCTTGATGAATAAGGTGTTCGAACAAATATTTGAATGAAACAACATCATGATCCAAATAAGCTGCTAAATCAAGGAAATTTTTGGGAACAAAATTTCTTAGCATTAATTTTTTTATCTTCAATGACTAACTATGTCCTGTCTCTTATTTCTAAATCATGAAGCTCTTGATTTGACTTTTCATTTAGAAGCTCAATTACAGTCTTGGCTAAATCAAGTTTTTTATCTAATTGTGTCAGTGTATCCTAAGCATCTTTGGAAGCAATAACAAGTAGTTCCATTTCATCCTATAACATTTCAAAATGTTTCCAATTAGATGACATATGGATTGCAATCTGGTCCTAAATCATCTGACACAACACCTTTAGAAGTGGCTTACCACTCAACCTTTTGGACAATGCTTGGATGTCCCTTTGTAAATTATATTTACCTTGATTTAGTTCTCAAGGGATTGAGTTTCTTTTTTCCAATTCTTCATTTAAATTTCTAACTTCATTGTGTTTCTGTCTCAACTCAGTTCAAAATTTGTTCAATTTCTCCTACTTTATACTCATTTCAGCTAAGTTTTTAGCCAGATGATTTTTGGGTTTTGCTATAGATGAGGCTTGTAAAATAGTGGTTTTGGCCAAGAAAGCTTGTTCTTTTACTTATGCACCTGTTTATTTCACCTTCTAAGACAATGATCCTTTTCTTATTACTTTGATTCTCAGCAATCACCTTATCTAATTTGTGACTGAATTGTCAATAACTCAACTATCTAGGGGTGTTCATTAACTATCATGTTTTTCGTCTTCTTTAGAGATGAATATTATTTCTCTTTTTCCTTGAGTAAATTCTACAATGGATATTTGTTACTAGGATCTTTGGCCAATTTGGAAATTTTCTTCTCCAATTCCACAATTTTTATCTACTTATCCTTAATGGATGCTTTCTCATTTTTGTATAGGAATTCCAGTAGATTGACTGAACCTTGTAGTTTATTTGTGCTCATGATGTATTTCATTACATCTATGAATACACCTTCCCCTATCTGCCTATGTAATTACATGATATCTTGAGATAAAAAAGAATCCAAGTTGACAGTGACTTGTGTGGTCATGTAATTTGACGGATATTTATTTACTCTTGGTACAATAAGATCCAAAATTGCCATTTTCAGTGTCCTCTATCAAAATTCAAGTGAAAAAAACATACTTTCCTTAAGGCGTGTTTCAATATCTCTTTTTGGAAAGAGTATCTTTTTGAGATCAAGATTATCTTCTTTAATTTGGTCATATACCCCAAATAATCCAATTTAACTAGAGATGTTTGTGTGGTTGATAGAGTACCTTAGTGAGAGAATGATCCTTTCTCCTAGGGCCATACTGTAGATGAAAGATTCTCTAGATCCATAGGAACCAAGGTAGTCAAAGTGGGCCTATGATGAATCACTAAGTTTGATTTTTTTTTATCGGGACCTTTTGGACTTGAACCTTGAGCTTTTGGAATCCCCACCCTCAAATCATGAATCTAATTCATTACTTTTCCTTCTTCCCAATGATTATGTCTTGTGATGTGTTGGAATCACCTAAGAGATAGATTTCTACTTTGGATACAATAATTTCCTAACCTGATCCTAGTTGTTCAAGTTATCAATATTATCCATCATTGGATAAGCTTCACACACATAGGTTTCCAACCTTACAACTCTTCTTCTACTAGATAAGACTCCTTTAGGATCATATTTTCATGGAAAACTGTCTAGGAAATTTAGAATTTCCAACATCTCTTCTATTATTTTATGAGATTCCATATCTTTAACATTAAAAGGGCCAACTTCCTGTGGCACCTTGAAGTGACGAGTACTATTGTTTGAAACAAAGTGAATTTCATCGAAATTGAACATTTACCTAATAAATTCTAGGAAAAACACTACGGGAGTAAAAAAAAAAGGAAGATGATAAGGTGCTAGATCTGACCCATAATTGTGAATTTTTGTATGGTCTTCATAACAAAACCAATCTCCTATAGGATATTGAGGGTTTGGTTGTAGCAGAGTTTTTCACTCAGGAAAAATTCTTCGAAGTATTTAATCAACTAGCAAGGTATATACTTTACACATAACTATGCTAACAAACTCTAAGAAAACATCATTGTTAGGTTGATCCAATAACATTTTCAATTCAAATTTATCAAAGAAATCCTTGTTGTGGTAAAATATCATGAGTAAGGTAGATGACTGATATCTAAAAAACTTAAGGAAAGCAAAATTCTTTAGTTGGTCGTGTATCATTTAAACTACAAAGGAAACAATATATATCTTAACAAGAGCCTCTTGGCTTATCAAATTTGACATTAGGAGAAAGCATAGGACTATACCATTGACAAATAGGTCATAATTGTAACCTAAAACTTGGCTTACCTTAGAAATTGTGACTTTAGTTGGATCTGAGAAGATGTTGAGTTTATAAGGTGGAAGACATGCAGGGAGTTCAACATCTGGTGGAAAGAATGTCTTGATAAAAGTATCATGACTTTAATAGGAGAATTATCTCATCTTCTCACTTAGGGTATCCTTGTCAAAAAGAAATCAAGCAGGGCCTTATTCAATATCCAACAATTATTTTAAGAATTCCTTGTTTAGTGGGAATATCATAGTATTAATTCTTAACACACTATTGTATTAATTCTTGGAAAAGATGTGTTCTCGACAGGATAAAATTCACAATTTCTGAATTCCAAAGGTTCATCATATCAGTTCCCTTCCTCGCCTAGTCTTGAAAATCACCAACAACCAAGTTCAGGTCAGTGATAGAAAGCACACGATCATAAATATCAAAATGATTATTTATTAGGTACTCTTTAACACTTGAGGGTTTGTTTGCGAGGAATGACGGCAGGGATTATGTAACAAATTCCATGATGGATTAACACCAGGTTGGTTTAGAACTGAGGACAATGTATTGCATAGGAGGCCAAAAGGAAGCTAGAACCTATGAAATCTTTGAATAGCAATAGAGCGTTTTACAAGTGAAAATTTTGAATCTCCGTAGTTTAAATACTGGGATAGGTGTCACAATATGCTTGGTGAGTGATTTTAGGTATGGATATCATTAATTAGTGGTTATCGTTGTGCAATAGAATGACAATGTGATGATCCATTGAGAAATAGAGAGAAACAGGTCCCACAAGGTGGAGGTGAAAGAAAACGGTGGTTTTAGGGTCACGAATAAGTAGTTTTATAAGACTACTTTTGTGGCCCTGAAGAACATGCATGAAGAAATGTGGCACAATGGTTTCAACGTTAGGGCCTAGATATAACATTATGAACCTTGCATATTTCAGGGCTTAAATTCACTACCTTCGCTGATTTGATCACTTAAGGCATAAAAACGCATGCCAGTTAAGTCACTTCTAGTTTATGGGGCCCAGAAAATAGTCATGACATTCAAATATATACTTTAGAAATAACTATGTTAACAAAGTCTACAAACCCCTCATTGTTAGGTTGATTCAATGACCTTTTCAAGTCAGAAAATAAAAAAAATTAAAAAAAAAATAAAATAAAATAAAAAAAAATCCCTATAAAAAAAACTCCTTGTTGTGGAAAAAGATCATGATTAAGATATATGAATGATATCTGAAAAAATTAAGGGAATAAAAAATATTTAGTTGGTCATGTATCATTTCAACAAGAAAGGAACAATATCCAGCTTAACAAGAGCCTCTTGACATCAAATTTGACATTAGGAGAAATCCTCAGACTTTATCATCGACAACTAGGTCATAATTGTAACCTAAAACTTGGCTTACCATAGCAATTGGCTTACCATGATAGCTTAACAGTGAGATGGTTTAGCAGTGAGGACAATGCATTATGCAGGAGGGTGGAAGTAAGCTACAATGCATGAAATATTTGAATAGTAACAGAACTTTTTAGAATGCGATATTTTTAATAAGTGAAATTTTGAGTATCCACAATTTAATTACCGGGAAAGGTGTCACAATATGATTAGTGACTGATTTTAGGTGCATGTAGCATTAATTGTAGGGGACCATTAGGAAATAAAATGAGGACAATATGGTATTTTGAGAAATAGAGATAAATGGGTACTACTAGGTAGAGGTGACAATAAAGAGTGGTTTCAAAGTCACAAATAGGCAGTTTAATAAGATTTTTTTTGTGGCCCTAAAGAATGCACATCTAGACGCATGGCACAATGATTTCAACATTGATGCCTAGATATAACATTAAGAACATTGCATATTTTTGGTCCTCGATTTGCTACCTTCGTTGATTTGATCACTTCAAGGATAAAAATGCACACCAGTTAAGTCACCGCTATTTTATGGGGCCACACATGGTTCCTGATTTGGAATTCTAAGCAGTTAAGTCACCAAGAATTTTCACGACATTCAGATTATTGACAGCCACACATGGATCCTGATCTGGCATTGTAAGCAGTTTCAGGGTCCTATTTATGTGGTTTAACAAAACTTATTTTGTGGCCTTGAGTCGTTGCTCAAGTGATACATGTATGAGTGGTTTTAGTGTCAAGGTTGCTTCCATAGAATAAGGTTTGTAAAGTTTGGTGACCCTGACAGAGTATTTTTTATAGGATTCTAATATTATACTTAAGTATAGTATTCTAAGCGATTCTTTTGGATTGAAAAAAACATGTTCATAGATAGGTAGGCGAATATTAAATATGAAACATAAAATTAACACTGAAATGTGTAAATTTGGGTGAATATTATGATAAAAAAACATATTTTATGAAAATATAGGCGATATTAGACACTAAAAATGAAAAAATAGCGAATTTATTTTTTGAAAAAAACCCTAAAAATAGCCAATTGGCGAAATTTAGCCCCTAAAAATTACCTTGGACCTTGATATCCTACGAACCGCAGATCTGTCCTTGTTGATCTCGAGACACAAGATGCATCCTAAAATTCTTGTAACCAATGAATTACTATCACTTTTACTCTAAAACAAGGTTCCTTACTCTAAAACAAGGTTCCTTGACAACTAATAATATCCTCCCTTTGGCTTGAAATTGGTCTCAGGGTCATGTAGAAGCAATATGAGAAGACTTCTTTTATGTCCCTGAATCGCTCATATACAGAGACATGTATAGATGAATACCACTTTAGGGTCACAATCAACCCTTATCTTATGCGCATATTGGCAGCCATGAACATATTTCCACCATTAATCTTGAAAATATATCTTTGCGGTGCATGATCTTCCCACACGTTCATCTCCCTTAGATGACCAATCATACATATGTAAAAAATTACATATTCCTTCGAACACCTTCGTCCTGCGAAACATCATTCTCTTTTAACAACCACGATCATGATCTTCAAACAAATGCATGATGTTATCCCGCTTGTTATCCAGACTCACTGCTATCACTGAACTAGTCCAATGCGTAAAATGTCACCAACGGTAACTTCATTTTTTACTCTCTTGAGTCTCTCAAAGTGTTTCTTTTTCTAAGGATTTCAAAGGAAATTTGACATTTTCATTTCTTATTCACCAATTAAGATGGGAAACAATAAACATGTAAGTAGGGAACATGATGTGATCAAATTAATGAAGAATAAATATGAGAAAAGACCAAACAAAGGATGAGATCACGATGAGCAACATTGGGAAAGAAATAGGAAGATGCTCAAGATCAACCGTTGGTGATCCAACTCCAATTGAGGATACTATTGGTAGTTTTATTATTTCATTTTGCAAATGATAATTATTTCAAACATGTTTCTTAATTCTTACTTCTTACCTCATTCTTTCTATTATCATGTTTCAAAATTAATTATGTAATTATCATGTCAAAATTAGTTACAAAATTATCAGTTGATTGATTCGTAGTCATCGAATTTTGAAGACATTATATGATTTTTATTAGTCACAATTAATTTTTATGTACTAAATAATGTAGAGAAATATTCATGTACATGCATTGAGTGTTATTAGATAATATTATTCCATGCTAGTGTACAACCAACATATCAATCTAGATATAGCAAAAAATTGCGTGAACTCTCAAAATTTCCGTCGTAGTGTTAAATTTTATTCCTCAAGGTTGGTTTTGATTGGAAGTTACAAATATCATCTAGTGGAATTGTTAGTCAAATATTCATTGCATTAAACACTCTAGAACAACTTAAATTCAAATATGTACACACACTTGAAAAAAATAAATCCTTAAAGTAGAGGTAATCTTTATTTATGTATAGGGTTCATGTTTATTTATGTATATGGTTTCTCCTTAAACTAAAGATATAAATGTGCATGCAATTTCGCACATGAAATCATATTGGTTTATGAAACATCTCTTGTAAATTACTTCCTTGGGATGGATGTTGGAATAGGTAGAAGTTCATTTAATGTAGAGTACTAAATTTTAGTATTTTACATTTTAGGAAGGATGAATTTGTATTGTCATGTATGTTCATATAAATTATTATATTAAAAGTCTCTTTAAATGTTATCCCACAATTTTAAATTGAAGGTGTTAATGTATTAAATAAATATGCTTAGTCACTCTTTTGAAATTTGTTTTTAAAAAGTTGGTATCATATTTAGTCATTATTTAGCATGTACATGTACAAAATATATGTAATTTAAATTGTATGTATTTTTTTAGTAATGATCAACTTCATTCTCACTCCACTAAGCGAAAAAAGTCGTTAAATTATAAACCACAACAACCTAATCCAACCAACATAATTTCTCCATAGGAGGGCACAAAATAATTTGTCAGTATAAGGTAGGATTGTTGGGTTAGGCATCCAAATAATTCCCATTAATAATTTCTCATGGGAAAGATAATTGTTTTCTATAAGGAATCTTTAAAAACCCGTCATCATCAAGTGGAAAAGAAATCACGTGGGAGGTGTCATTCTAGAGGAGGTAAAGCCTGAGGTAATGTGTTTATGTTCTCTCAAGGGGCCTACCCACCATTTATTTAACAGAGGCAAAGCAATATTGTTCTAGCGATAACTTATTCCCTCCCACTTGACAAAGGTTCTTAGTTTCCAAAACATAGGATATCTACACTATAGCTTAATGTCGTGGGATGCTGATAGTACTTGGACTCGAATTTATTGGTCACTGGTACTGCTCCAAGTTCTCATTGTTATAATTGATCATTTGTTACTATCACGGACCAACATCTCCAACGTGTTCACAACCATAAGCACAGGATCCTTTGGAAGGCCCAACTACAATTTAAGTTGAGGGCTACAATTTAAGTTGAGGGATGCTAGGTCATAGGGACTTATTTACATTGTATTTTGTGGATCTATGTTATATGATATTTTTTTGAAATATTTAAATGCCCTTGGAAATTTTCATGCATTTTCTTGTGATGTTTGAATGCATTTGAAATAGTCATGGGTGAGACCATAGTCTTTGAATGTTTCTCACTTCAATTTTTTGCTTACTTTAAACAAAAGTCCCTTCTTTGGTTAGAGTTGAACTTTCAAAAATTAAATTTAATTGTGATATTTTAATGTATTTGAAATTTGTTCATGGATGAGATCATAGTATTTGAATGCTTCTTGGTTTGATTCTAGTATTTTTTATAATTCAAACAAAAGTCCCTTATTTGGTCAAAGTTCAACTTTTAAAAATTAAATTTGCTTTTGATGTTTGAATGCATTTGAAATCTAGTCATGGTTGAGACCATATTTTTTGGATGTTTCTTACTTCGCTTCTAATATTTTCTTATTTTGAACAAAATTCCCTTATTTGGTTAGAGTTGAACTTTCAAAAATTAAATTTGTTTGTGATTTTTTAATGCATTTAAAATTTGTTCATGGGTGAGACCATAGACTTTGAATTCTTTTTACTTTAATTATGTTTGTTTTATAATTCAAACGCACGTCCCTTATCTTGTCATATTTGAAATTTCAAAAATTAAATTTGCTTTAGATGTTTCAATGCATTTGATATCTAATCATTGGTGAGACAGTATTGAATGAATGCTTATTACTTTGATTCTATCTTTTTTCTTAATTCAAACAAAAGTCCCTTATTTTTTTAGAGTTGAACTTTCAAAAATACAATTGTATTATATGCAGGGATAGATCATGATTAGCCATCGTAGGACCATGTTCCCTCTTACATGACTTCAAGAGTAATTGGGAGTTGCAGTGGGTTTGTAAGAGGTGGAGAATGTTTAGAATACTTATGGATGTTGCTATAGAAGAAGAGTTTAGGAATGTCAGTCTTGTTTTAAGAGTTAGAGAGTATGTTAGAAACAACATAAAGTTGAATTTTTAACAACACTCGGTTATCACACAAGCTCAAATCCTACATGGATTAATAAAACATAAAAGATTGAAAGATGCCACAAACCTATTGGGTTTTAAAGATGCTAAAGGTAAAATGGAACATGACACCCTAGCATAAAACATCACAAAAGTGTTATCTTCATTTAGAAAATCAGGAAAACTTGATATCTGAGTTTCTTGTAAGGAAATTGCAACTGTTGTTGTGGCATTGACAAACTCAAGAAGTCGAGTTGTTCCAGCAATGTAAAAAATTCTCCATGTTTCAAGAAAAACATTGCACAAATATAATAAATTCATGGTTTGGATAGATGAAAGCAATGAAGCTTCCAATTGGTCTCTTATTTGTAGGAAACCCTATGAGGACAAACTTTCTAAAGGAATTAGAAAGAAGGTGGTATATTTTTGGAAAAACCATTCGTGTGTTATATCGGATCGAAAGCATGTCCTACTAAAACATTTATCCTAAGATATTTATGTTAAGCATCGTAAGCATGTTATGGACATGATAGGAGATGCATTGTTTGAAAAGTTTAAAGAGGCTAATTCCATTGTCAAGATCTCAGTCAACATGTTCAAGACAAGATAAAACATGGTATATTAGGCCAAACACAATTCATGGCACCTATTGTTGTTGATATCATTTTGAATTTCAACTCTATTATGACACTTTTATATACTTTTTCAAACTAACACTGGCAAGGTGCTAGATCCTCCCATAGTGAGATTTTTTTTCTACTATACTTTGAAAAAGGAAACTTGAGGACGTGTTTTTAACAAAATATGTGCAGGTGGAAGAAGATGCCCTGAATGTGGTGATTTGGCATTGTTCCATGGAATTTTGACATTCCATCTAGCACACTTTGAACTATTAGATATCATAGTTAGGTCAAATAGATATGAGTATGTTACTATGTGTGCATCATATTCTTCAATTGCACCGTCTAAAAGGATCAACTTGCTTGAGGACAAAATTCCTATTCCAAAGTTCATGGAGAAATTCTGAAATCAGATTTATAAAATATATCAAACACTCTCATAGATCAGGTGGAAAGCTGCTAAATTCAAGCATTCTCGTGAGGTTATTGAGTTGGGCACAATCTTATTAGTGGTAGAATTCATTGAGAACTATGCATTTTCTCCCCAAACAGAGATACAGAGTGAGTACTATCACTCTAACTAGGTGTCAATATTCGTACATGTTTTCTAGAGACATGCTCAAGTGAGAATTTATGGAAGGTATATCACTCTTTAATCATGCAATGAGATGAAAGAGTACCATTTTTATGTGAGTGATTATTACGAACATGAGATATTGTTCGTTCAAAATTGTTTTGGGTCAATTTATGACTCGTTCAAAAAGAATGGGGTGTCATTTATAGAACATTGGATTTGGTCAGATGGGTGTGCAAGGTAGTTCAAATCAGCTCACTCTTTCTATTAGTTGAGTCTCCTTCATAAAGAGACAAGAGTTTGACATACTTGGAGTTTTTTTGAAACATGGCATGGAAAGGGAGAGCATGATAGTGCAAGTGTGTATCTAAAATGGGAATTTAGAAGATACCAGATGAATCATGTTGCAACTCTACTCAAATCATTTGCAAAAGTATTTTGATGTGCACATTGCATTTGGGAGACTAAGATCATGAAAAAGAAAAGTCGGTGCATAGGTAAGACGGTACAGTGTGTAGTTGAAGGTCACATTTTGAATGTTCTTTGAAACATTGTATTAATTAAATAATTATATATTTTATTGTACATTTATTTCATTGCAATATATTTTGGAATGTTTCCAATGGTGATGTGAATAGATCCATTCCTTGGTATTGTGAGACAATACCTGGGACGAGCAAAGTACACTCCGTTTAGATTAAGGACATGGTGACATATTTTTCATAGAGATGAGAAAATATGCATTCTTTTGCAAGTTTTGCATCGATAGAAATGTTTGTGACCTTAATAAATGCCAAAATTTTGGACATGTGAAACAATGGAAATATGTCCCCCTTAACTCGAATGTTTCTCATCCAAATCCTAGATGGAAAGAGATGCAACTGAAAATGTCAAGGTACCATTAGATAATGATCGGGTTTCTAACATGGTTATTGAAGGTATGCACCTGAACATAAACCAATGTTTAATCATTATATATATATATATATATATATATATATATCACATTCTTTATTTGGAATCTTTGATTGAATGTTCTAACTTTCAAACTGGTACTTGAATGTATATACATTTGATTATAACCAAATTTAATTTATATGGAAGGTGATGTATTTGTTGTCACTACATCCCTAGGAAATGAAGAGAATGTTGCATGTTATTTAATGTGATGTACCCAAATTAAAACAGGTTGGTGTGACCCTATCGACATGGTGATTTCAATTACCAAATTGGGGACCTAGTTTTCATGGGCCACTTTTTAAAAAAATTATAAAAACAAGGAAATTATATTATTTATCGAGACTATATGTCTGAGTATATATCTTGTCAATACAATAAATCTATTAATTGTTATTAGATTATTATTTTTAATTAAAACTAGCATCATAAATTGTAATTTCTTGTTGTAATTAAAATTTGTAAATATAATCAAAGAAGTATTGGATTGTTATTGTTACTTGAAACTACCTACATGAATTTATTTTCTTGTAATTTGTAAATCTAATTAGATTGTAACGTGTAATCCTAAATGTGACTTGTAATTGTATTTGCCATCCTAGATTGTAGGTAACAAATAAACATAAGATTCAGCAACATAAACATTAAATATGAACATAAGATAAACCTGTAACTTCTAAAATTGAATTTATAGCTCGTGACTTCTAATTCTAAAATCCATTCCTAAACTTGTAAGTTGTAATTCTAAAATTGTAAATTGTGGAATCATCGACATAAACATGAACATACAATAAAGATAACATGCAGATGCATAAACATAAAAATAATTGATGAAGATAAATTCCCATAAACATAAATAACATACACATATCATATATCCCCAAGAAGAAATATGATACAAAAGAATATGAAAAACAAATCCATTTTAGTATATATGTATACATATAGAGACAAGTATATGCGTATGCATAACAATAAAAATAGTGCAACATGAACGAATTTTGTCAAATATGGGGACCATGGGCCTAGTGGGCTCTATGGTCATTCCCACCACTAGTGCCACCTACACCATGCCCTTGGTGACAAGGAGACTCATGTTTGAAAATGGTGTCTAAAGATGGGGACTACAAAAATTAAAATTGCAAACTATGTAAGTTAGTTATATTTTAGTACTTAAAATTAGGCTGATGGTATACTTTTAAGATTTTAAGTTCATGAATTAACTTACTTAACTTGATTCCATGGAAATATTGTACAAATCCTACTGTGTGAAAGCTCCGGGACAATGTCGAGTTGATGGGTCCTCACCGGGATGATTAAGAGTCAACCTTTCCCACTCCTTCATGAGCATTAATGCAAAATTGACTCCCAATTGTACTTGAGCCTGTATATGGTGACAACACGCATGTAATATATAAAATAATAGTAATTAAACATTATAAATTAAACATCAATTTGAATTCTTTATTGCATTTCAACATACATTACATCACCTCACTAACTAGAGGATGATGGCCAGAATTTCAAGGAGAATGCATCTCCTACTCTTGTGCAATCTCATTGCCTCTACTTTATACTATTTAAGAAATGAACAAGAAGAAAGTTACGATAAAATAATGTCAATAATACTCATGTATGTAATTGACAAAGTTAAGATGAAGGAACTAGCATGTGTGCCATGGAGAAATCACTAGGGACAAATGTCAGAGACTCAATCGATGGGGAAGTGGAATTGAGTGAATCCATAAAGGAGTTCCTCTACATGGAACAACAAAAAACAAATCAATGTTAATCAATTGACTCTTTTTTATGTAAATGTATTAAAGATGATTATTTAATGATGTATAATGAAAAAACTTAAGTACATAAATATACCTACTCTATCGATGATAGAATACATACCTTATATAGATGATAGTATCCATCTCAGGAATCCATAGCATACGTAAGTAGAGTCTCACGGTCAAGCACCTGAATAATCAACTCGTCCACTCACAGTAACTTGGGATTTGAAGGTTTTCAATTTCCACTGGCTCATTTGGTTAAGGTGTGGGTCTCAACAATAGGGAAATCCAAGTTCAATTCCCCTTAGGGGTGATCTAGTTGGGAGGAGACACTCAAAGTCCAAATAGCTGATGGTTGGTGTGGCCCAAGTCAGGTGCGATCCCTGGGGGATTTTAACAACTTAGATGCCCTTAGGTCATGGTTTCTTAAACTAAAGACCACTCCTACAAGTCAAGGAGATTCTAGAAAATAAAGAAAAAAAATTGGATTTATAGGTCCAAGGCATGGTCTAAACCTATCCTCTTGCATGGACATTGCAGCATTGTTTAATGCAATACACATGGTGCCTTCCATCAAATGTCGTGTCTCAACTATGAGATATGATGGCTCAACAACATCATCTGATTGAATAACACTCTGACTAGGAATGGGAACTAGTCGAGAAGGTGGTGGTGTAGGGGTAGGGTCTTTGCAATATCCTAGATGCTCATAACTATGTCCCTGCCCGATTCCTTAAAAATACGATGGCATACTCTTGTGATTAGGACACATGTGCAGCACAAACACTGCATACACATGTTTGGAAAAGTATAATGGGACCTGGTTATGTTGAAGGAATATGCCCCATGCTCCATTAAACCTATAATAAACATGAATCACAACATCCTTAAGTCTAATGTCTCAAAATTGGAGTAGTTTTCCAGGAGCACGACTAGGATGGATGTCAAACAAAGTGCCCTTGAAATCCTTTCCTCTTCTTTCATGTTTCATAGCCTCCCATTTTTCAAGACCCAATACTTGGTCCCTCCTCCTCTGTCAATTAGATTTCCATTTATCACTAAGAGGCCTCGCCTTCTGGTGGACCTCCAACAATTCATCGATCACACACATCGATCATCATGTTGATCGATTTCCTAGATGGGAAATCATGGTGAATGTCCCCTAACGTGATGCACAACCAATGACACATCAACGCAATATCCTTGATCGTGATCATTGTGATATCATCCCCGCAAGGGTGTGGAGAAGTAGGATGAGAACCTAATAAATAGATAAAAACAATATATCACTCAAAGTACAAAATGTCGATACAAAATCAAGATACCAATAGTTGAAAAATAAATAAATATGAATTTAATTTACCTGCATGATGAAGAACCTATTCATCGTACTCTAAGGAGGTCAATGTGTTGCAACCATCATGCGAGATGTTGGCCATGATGCTCTCAGACACATAATCACCAAACAATCTAGCTGGTGGGGCTCCTATGAAAGTAGGAACAAATAACAATTAATAATTGAGTTACATGTATACCATAATTCACTTTTTAATGTAAGCCAATAAAAACAAAATTATATAGGTAAATAGTTTACAGACAACTACACTCACGACAAGGGAGGAGGGTGTCACAATACTAGATCTTCTTGATGAACGCGATTTACAAAGGGAATAACCCTGCTCTGGAGAACAATCTACATGAAACAATGAAGAAAAATAATATATATGCTATCTTTTGAATAAAATAAAGGCTCTAAGAAAATGTTGCCTATAAATTGATTTCCCCACCAATATATGTTCTTAATAACGTAAGATCATGTTTAACATTACATTATCAAAAATAAAAGAAATACATGTCGTCTCATAAAAAAATACATGTTTTATCATAACATAAAATTAAAAATTATTAAAAGAAATTGGAAAAATCCACGTCCTCCTAAAAAATAACAAAATTAAAACTTAAATCCAAATATATCTAGCATGAGAGGGATCAAATTTCTTATGTTTAATATTTAAAAAAAATACACCTCAAGGAATTAGATGCCTCTTGGTGCTTGATAGATCCGAGTTTAAGATGGATTTATGTTGGTTTATTTTAAACTAAAGTCTGGATTACACATGTACAATAAAATATATAATATTGCAATTTTTTGGTTAAAATTACTTTAAAAAAATAAAACAATTTTAATAAATACATATAATTGATTTTATGAGGGTTTCGAAGAAATTTCAATCAATGCATTGAAGAACTGCATTTTGAGGGTTTGGAACAAATTTCACAAAATTCTTAAAAAAAAAACACTTTCATTCAAAGCATAGAAGAACTGGTTTTTGAGGGTTTTGAAAATTTTTCACAAAGATCTTAAAATAATCAACACTTTCAATCGATGCATGTCTAAGAACTATTCTCTGGGGTTTTTGAGTTGCCTACCTCTAGTTGTGGAGGCCATGGTAGAAAGAAGTGATGGCTAGTAACAAGTTGTAGCCCCTAATCAAATTAGCACAACCGCTATATACTCCTCGTTCAAGCTCCTATGCAACAAATTCATTTAGATAAGCCACGTGAAATTATTCATGAGCCAAGCAGAAATGGAACATACATGACATATAATGTCTTGAAATGAAGCTTGACTCCATGAACCAAAGGTAGGTTCAACTTAGGAAAAATGTTTATTTTAACTCCATATGCGAGCCTCCAAAAACGGGTGCTCTCATTAATAAAATAATATATTTATTCATTACAATATCTCTCTCATTATAACATATTTTCTTTTATGGTATTAAGATAACAATACGTTTTTCACTTTAAAGAGCCCCTTTCAAGTCAAGTGGGTAGAGTCTTTGAGAAGCAAAACACAGACACCCCGTTTAATATAATTTGTATATAGTGTGGGTATGAGGCTTAGCTTCAAGTTATTATATAAACTATCTTCAATCTTGATAATGTGTATCCACTAATGTTAAACTCTTTCAGAAGCAAAACATAGACATCCCATTTAATATAATTTGTATGAACTTATGTGCCATAAATTGATCCTCCTTAAAATGGGTATGAGGCTTAGTTTCAAGTTATGATGTAAAAACTATCTTCAATCTTGATAATCTGTACTCATCAATGTTAAACTGAAACAACATCTATAGAATATCACAAAATATTAAATTATAATAAAATATGACTTATAAAAATAACTTAACTATATAAAAGTATATTATGTGTATTTCTCTAATAATTCATTTAATTGATTATTTTGATGATGATGGTGGTGGTGGTTAACGTCCACTCAAACCAAATTGGTCTATCGGACCCAAAAGCAATGCATTATTTACTTTGTTTTAAAATTGTTTTTCTATTCTAAAAGAGCTTGGAGAGAAGTGTCCCGAGCTCACTATAATTTTGACAAGTTAAAAGACTAGGAAGGTCTGAATTACAACAAAGCTTATGAAACTGAGATCTAATGTAGATGTACGCAGAGCATTCTAAGAGGAAGTGTTTTTCATCCTCAATGTTAACATTCTCACAAAGCTGGTAGATCCTTTCTACCCATGGTGTTTTAGGAACTGCCCAACGACTAGTTTCACTATGAAGCTCATGAGAGTTCATTCTTCTCTTGGCTATATTAATTTTTTTCTTTCAACTAGTTAAAACCGAGATATATTTTTGATCTTCTAGAGTAGGGTTGATGACCTCCTTATAATATCTTAGTTTTCTTTTATCCTCTAAATCTTTCTCACACCACATTTTCTCCTTAAACTTAGAAGTGACAATATTTTTAATGTTACTTATATTTTGCAAATCAACATTTTTCGTCAATCTCCCAACAATTTAACCAAACCCTGGTATCTTTATACTAACCTCGCTTGAGCCTTTAGGTGGTTTTGGCTGGAATTTAAAGCTAGTTTAGGAAGTCTATGTATCCCATGTTATTGATTTTGTGCTTGTACAACGGGAGCCTAGTCATAGCTAGGCTCTCGATAGGGGAAAGACCCACTTCTATAAGGAGAATAGGGTAGGGTGTATTGCTTTTAATTTTTAGGTTATACATTATAAAACGCTTCTGGATTTGCTCAATCTTTCTCTAGGATTTTCTAGAGATGTTGCAACCCCACACCTCACACCCATACAAGATAACAGGAGTGACTAAAGTTTCAAAGAGGAGCTTCTTTTTATCCCACATCACAATGTTTGCTTCTTTACAATTATTTTCAAGACCAAAATAAGTTTTCCACCCTCCATTAATCCTTTTCTTAATGCTATAGTTCTAGTTGAGCTTGTGATGAATATCAATTCCTAGGTACTTGTAAGAAGACACTTTCTCCAAGTTGTTATTGTCATACACAAAATTAGCGTAAGTGTCCTTCTTAGATTTGATAATCATAATTTTTGTTTTGTCAGTGTTAACAGTCATACCCACAGTAGAGAAAAAATCCTTAAGAAGCCTTAGTTGCTTATCAAGATCAGATGGACACCTTGCTAGAAGAACAATATCGTCAACATAGAGAAGAAGGATGATGACTATTCCAGCTAAGATCGTGCCAGCACAGCCTGCTTCTTCTAAACAACCTTCTAGCTTATCTATGTAAATGCCAAAGAGGGTGGGGGAGAGGGGGAAACCTTGTTTAACTCCGACATTACATTTAATATTTTCCGACCACCCATCGTTGGTCTTAAAATTAGCAATGACATTCTCGTATAACCTTATTGTAGCAGCTCTCAACTCGAAAGGAACCTTTAGCTCTTCTAATCTATTCCATATGTTACTTCTAGGTACCGTATCAAAAGCCTTTCTAAAGTCTACGAAGCAATAGAAGAGATTGGATTTGTCATTACGACACTCCTCCACAATTATCCTAAGTGTAATGGGATGGTCCGTTGTAGAGTGATTCCTTCTAAAACCCACTTGGCCTTTAGCCCGCTTACCTTCACTTTCAAGCCAATTGTTGATCTTCTTTTCCAAAATAATACATTATAAATTGGCTAAGAGAGGGATAAACATAATTGTCCGGTAATTAGAGGGGTTGTTTGTATCCCCACTTTTAAAAATAGGGATAATGAGGCTTTGAGTCCAAGGTTTAGGGAACCCTTGGTTGACCGCTTGATTGAAAAGCTTGTGGATGTGAGGGTTGAGGACATGACCTCCAATTTTTAAGATTTATGCCTGGTAACCTTCGATGTCCTTAGCTTTTCCATTTTCCAAACGCTTGGCCCCAAAATATATGTCTTCTAATGAGAAAATTTATTTCGTTGTGAGCATGGTTTCAAAGTTATCTATGCCATTCGGGGATTCATAGAGATTTTTAAGATAGGAATTCCAGTTGTGTAAAGAAATTCTATTATTATCTGTAGTTTTTCTAGTTAGAATTTGCCTCCGGAATTTCTTAGGATCCACTATAGAGAGGTGTAAGAGATTTTCTTATCTTTTACAAATATATTGCATTTTTTTCCTTTTAGTTAGGGCTTTGTATATTTTTATCTTGTCAGTTTTAAGAGACTCACCAAGAGATTCCTTAATTTCTTTCCTCGCACTTTTACATTCTTTATCATACCAAGGGTTGGTTTTGTTATTTCTTTTATTAGTTGAAACTTCAATTGAGAACTTGTTAATAGAATATGAGAGGGTTGTGGTAAAATTATGATAGAGGTCTTCTATGTTGTTTATACTTGATAAAGGAAGCAAATTAATTTTTAAATCATTTAGAAAAAGATTATTTTTATTTCTATCAAAGATCAAGTTTTTTTGGCTATGAGGATTATCTTCTATAGGATCTCTATGCATGACAAAATTGAGAGTTATAATTAAACGTCTATGATCCGAATCAGGCTTGTGGTCGTTTAAGATGTCAAAATTTATTATTTCGTTGTATAAAGGGATATTAGAAATAACATAGTCCACCACACTGCTACCAATCCCATGTATACAAGTCATCTGGCTAGAATTGGGCCACTTTTTTAGACCATTGCAAATAATTATATCTTGAGCACTATAAAGCTTGACTAGCTCAGACCCAAACAAATTATCCCCTAGATCTTCAGAGCTTCTTTTGTACCTTCCAACTAGAGTAAGGTCTTCATCTAACCAAAGAGGATTAGGGTTGGAATGATTTCTTAGAAGAATAGCTTGGTTGTTTGAAGTTTGAGCATTAAAGTCACCCATTAAGAGGATATTTCCTTCATTCCTTAGGCTAGAAATATCATTCTCTAGATCATTGTAGGGGCAATTTTTATCTAAATTGTTTTTCTTATAGAATTTAGAATTAATAGGGGCAAAATAACAGATTGCTATGTAGGTTTTTTTATCATTAATGTCCGTAATCTCTATCCAAATATACTGGTTGTAAGGGTATTTTTTATGAAGTTTGGCATGGGGGAGATTTTCTTCCTAATGTAACAAGTTATACCCCTAATGCCTTTACGGCCCCAAAATTTATTATTTCATTGTATAAAGGGATATCAAAAATAACTTAGTCCACCACACTGCTACCAAACCCATGGATACAAGTCATCTGGCTAGAATTGGGCCACTTTTTTAGACCGTTGCAAATAATTATATCTTGAGCACTACAAAGCTTGACTAGCTCAGACCCAAACAAATTATCCCCTAGATATTCAGAGCTTCTTTTGTACCTTCCAACTAGAGTAAGGTCTTCGTCTAACCAAAGAGGATTAGGGTTGGAATGATTGCTTAGAAGAATAGCTTGGTTGTTTGAAGTTTGAGCATTAAAGTCACCCATTAAGAGGATATTTCCTTCATTCCTTAGGCTAGAAATATCATTCTCTAGATCATTGTAGGGATAATTTTTATCTAAATTGTTTTTCTTATAGAAGTTAGAATTAATAGGGGCAAAATAACATATTGCTATGTAGGTTTTTTTATCATTAATATCCGTAATCTTTATCCAAATATACTGGTTGTAAGGGTCTTTTTTATAAAGTCTGGCATGGGGGAAGATGTTCTTCCTAATGTAACAAGCTATACCCCCAATGCCTCTATGGTAGGATCGTTTGTTCCAGATCTTATTAATATAAGAAATAATGTGGTGCAATTATAATTGATTAAATTTTATGGTAAACCTTTACATTTATGGAAATGAAGAGGAAATTAACTAAATATCAAGATAAAGGATTTGCAAATTAACTATCATGGTAGAAAGTGTAATTTCTAAGTCTTCTCCTTAGATTTCAGGAGCTATGCATTAATAATTTATCTTCCATATGTATGCCTTGGAAGAGAATGATTTCTTCTTTGATTTCTTCTTTGATTTCTTCTTGATCTACTCTTTCCTTGTGCCAATTTTACGATATTTATTTATTTCTTTTTCTTTTTTTTTCTTTTTAGACTTTTTTTTACTTAAGTCTTAGTCCCTTTGCTCTAGATTTGGCTTTGATAAGCTGGGACATAAGATCATGAATTTTGCAAAAGGGCATAGTCCACATTCATCATTTGTTTATTTTTATTAAAGTACTTTGATTTTTTTGACTTTCATTTAGGCACCACATATAAAATGTTAAAAAATAATCATATTTTGTTTGAAAATGAAATTTACTAAACTTAAAGATAATCTTATTTGGATTTCACTATTACTTTAGATTTACATGTTCTTCATTTGTTTCATTTTTCTCTTGGCTAGAAATATGGAAATTTAATCTTATGGTTTATTATACAAATTTTAAATTAGTTTTTTGTAAGTCTCTCGAATTCAATGATTAGACTTAGCCATTAAAATCTGAATTTTATTTCATAAATACATTAATTACAATTTCATACTTTTATTATTCAAATTTCCTTCAAATTATTGGTGTTTCAAGTGAAAATTTTAAATTCTCTCTCAATTCTGATTTCTAAGAACTAAATCATCCTCAAGTTTAAGTTCATAACTAAACTCCTATAATTTCCAGAAATATAAAAGCATATTATATTGTATAATTTTATTCAATAACCTAAGTATTTTAAACGTTTTAGCATTTTTCTTGGATTAATCCATTTACTTTTAATTCTAGAATTTAATAAAAAATTTGTATTCATACTCAAATAATTTCCATAATTCAAACTTCTCTCGGAAGTTTTAAGTTATACTATTTCAAGGGATATTCATAATGATTCTCACCACTAATTTAAAGTTGTGGTCTCACCATTAATCGTCTTAGACTAGTTCATGGAATATTCATAATGATTCTCACCACTAATTTAAAGTAGTTTCATCGTTAATCGTTTTAGAGCATAATTACATAGTTCATAATAATATAATTGTTTGTATCTTTAGTTTGTATCTTGTATTATGATAATTTTTCGAATTCAATTGGTGATTAAGTTTTATTTTGAACTTTTAAGTTTTCTTTGAAAACTTTGGCTTTACATTTCTATTTGATTATTTTCTTTAAATTTAAATTTGTATTGTGTTTTTATTAATTCAATGTAATCTTTGATTAAAGTAATTGAAGAATTATTTCACAAGTGTCTAATCATCCTTGAGCTCATTACAAGATTTTAGGTTTCACCCTCGTCCTTGTTATTAGTTTTGGACATTTTATTAATTCATATTATGCATAGTTAATTCTCATATTTTTATTATGGATTAATAAATTATTTAGCTTAGGATTATTGGTTTTTTTTTGTTAGATTTCTAATTAAATCATTTCTATTTTAATCAAAGGGTTAAGTATATTATTATATTTTATAGATTCATTTGGCATGTTGAGTACATCGTTTTGTTTCATGTTTTTACTGTGCTTAACTTAACTATCTTTTTTTATTTAAAGGAGCATCTTTGAATTAGGGAAGTCTCTTTTTGCTTTTAAAACTTGGAGTAAAGAAAAAGGATTGATTTTGTGGTCACATTGACAATTAATCCATAGTTGTATTTGTCTTGTATTCATGGATTGAGACTCTTTCCACTTATGTACAAGTTAAAAGGTAACAAAAGGAGTAATGTACAAACTTTCGAAAAGTGCTTAAGAAGGGGCCTTTGCAAGTTTCTTAACTTTTGAGTGAGTGTGTTATTTTTTCCTCAATTTGGCCAATTACATTACGATGGGGACAAAGAGGGGTGGGGGGATGTAAAATCCATAAGTATTTCTTCCTAGAGGATATCCAAATTGATATGGAGGTCGGGGTTTAGGGTGAGGGATGGGAGAGGGGAAAATAGAGGGCTTTGTTGTGAGAATTATTGCACAAGAATTAATATTTCCAACTTGGTGAGGAGAAAAGCCTTGTAGGCTATAGCAAGGCCTCATTATTAGGTGCCTCTTGATGGTGGGTGAGTACTCTAAGTGACTCTACAAATGGTTGTTAGTGAAATATAACAAAACAAAGAAAATTAAACAAAATTGAAAGGGGTAGGAAATGTGAACTCCAACAACTAATAGATTCCAACCCATTTATTGTATTACTCAATGGTGAATCATGTACATATAAGTTGTAGATGTGAGCTCCAAATGGAGGAAAAAAATACCTCTAAGGGAAGTCTATTTAGTTCACACTATATTTCAAGTGGCTTGAAGAACAAATGAGGAGAACACTTGCCCCTTGGAGGAAGGTGGAAAGGGAGCTTGGCGAATGCTAAAAAAGAGGGAAAAGTTGAGCTATAGGGGATCTCAAGAACAATTCTAACAACATAACCTTTCTCTAAATTCTTCCTTACAATAAGTAGGCCCATGGATTTTTTTATAGGGCAAGAGGTGGCCAATAAATAAAAATATCCCAATGTGAACTCAATGATCCATGATTTGGCTTCAACGTACACAAAAGAGGTCATTTAAGGAAACCAAGTGTGTGAAGAGCCAAACTTCGAATTTGTGGAGGTAATGTAGCTTTCATGTGTCTTTAATGCACCATTGGTGGGTGAGATCCCATCATTGTTTTTAGTCGTGTGGATCTTGAAGGGAAATCTACACTGGTCGCAAAGGTGTTGAACTGGTAACACGCACTGTAGCGCATATAAACATACCATTGGTTGTGCGATATTTCATTTTGACTACTTTTGGGCATTTTTGAACTCATGCTTCGTTTGGTTATGATGAAGATATCTTCGGTTGGATGCATGTTGTATGTTTATGATGTTTTACCATGCAGACTGTAGAATTGTCTCATGCGTGAGATATTTTCGTGATAAAAGATTCCCTTTGGCATATGAAGTTTAGAGGGTACTTTAGAGACGATAATGCATTATCATTTATTTTATGTTCTCTTTGTGTCTATTGAAATCATTAGAAACATAGGTGGATGAATCTACCCTTCCTAAGGGGAAGGATGTTGGTGGAGCAATAACTGAAAGTGTTGTGTTTTTACAAATGATCGAGGCATTCTTGTGCATGTGAAGATGGTCATAATGGTTACAAAATGAAAAGAATGGAGGATCGATTATAAATTGTTGAGACATGGAGGAAGGCAAATTCAAACCATGTGAGCGTACAAGAACTTGGAATAGATTTCATTGGTGTTGAATAAGTGGAACTATTGAAGATAATGAGAATCCCACAAGGGTGGGGAACCAAAATGCTGATGAAGGTGCTGAAGGGTGATATTCACTGTACCAGATATTTTGTTACCCGGTTTTCAAATGTGAGCACTTCTATCTTCGATACGTGTGACTCACCTTGATGCAATATATGTGTTGGCGTCAAGCATACGGTAGAACACTAAGTTAGGGAAAACTAATGAATCTCCCTACTTAGTTTGAGGTGGTCCCTTGTATTGATTGAAAGGGATCCCATGGTACCACCGTAACTGCTTAAACTCTCAAAATATGAGGATGGGTTTTCGAAGAGAGCTAAAGAACTTGATAAGAGGAGGGTATTATCCTAGGAGCAAAGATCATGTTGTAACCAAATGTGAGACTGATTGACTTGACACAAGACTGGTTGACAAGCGTGGGGATCATGAATTCCTTTGATCAATGTGAAATGAGCGAGTTCCTAAGGTCAACATTCTTCATATTGTAACAGAGGGAGACAAATTGGAGAAGATGAATTTGTTAGAGACACAACATTGAGCGTATGGTCCTTGAACAAACTGACAAAGTTGGGGGAAAGGAGACTCAATGACATCGATCAAAGGAGACCATGGTTTGTTTCCAAAAGAATTAAGGTTTCCCCACATGTTTGAGTGTATTGGGGAACCATTTGTACATAAAGAATAATGGGTGGGGTCCCCATGGTTTTGGGAATGTTGGGGGACCAATTTGATGATGGGTTGGACTCCCGTAGTTTTTAGTGAGTCAGGGAGTCAATTTTGATGATGGGTCGGGTTCCCACAATTTTGAGTGGGTTGAGGAAACTTTTCCAAGAAGAAGTGAGGGTTGTTTTTGCAAACATGAAGATAGGTTCCACATGAATCAATGTTGTGCAGATTGTTCATGTGGGAATAATTAGATAGGATTGGTTTTTTCAGGGGAAGGGGGTCCACATTGGTGTCTTTGTAGGGGTCATGATACAAAGGATATTTGCAATTGGGTGAATTCTCATAGGGGTGTGAGAAGGATGTGATAAATATTTCTTGTAACATGTATCGAGGAATTTGGTGGAATGAACTACTGAAGGTGAGGGAGTAAATGCACAACTATGAAATGATGAAATTTGGGTGAGTCTTTCCAAAGGAAGGAACCAATTCCTCGAGCTTGTGGGGTGTTCAAAATCATGGGTGTCACAATATGAATGGGGTTGCAGTGGGATGACCACCCATGGAGGGTATGTGTGATTCACAGAAATGATGTTGATTGGACATCAAGACTAGAATTTTGGTGAATTTATGGGATGGATTCTTGTTCTTATAATGCAATATTATGACATGTTTTTGGTTATCAGACAGGAAAAGGATTCCCAGAGGCCAGTTCCATGATAATACATGTGGTTACACTTTTGCATCATCACCGATGGTGATGAAAAATATTCATGTTGTGAAAATCATGCACACATAATGGCAAATGCACATACCCAAGTGTAGTAAAGGACATGAAAAAGGTATGGACATGCCTATGGGTTGCATTGGAAGTTTAGTACCGAAGGAAGTGTTGTTGATAAACAAGAAGGATGGACCACTATATTGTTCTCAATGAGTTGATCATGATGGTGCAAACAATTCATCAAATAGAGGTATGATTTGGTCGTGGCAAGGTTGTGAAGTTTGGATCAAATTGTTTTAAAATTGATGTGGGTCCCACTTTTTAAAGTCATTTGTAATATTTGACCTATGCATTCTCGAGAATACAGTTGTGATTTCTGACATTGTGGAGAAGCGGTTTCTTAAGCAGTGATAGATAGGTGATCCTAAACTTTATCCTATACATTTTTATCTGGGTAGATCTAGGGTTATGAGGGTATGAATGCTTTTGTAGATGGTTTTGAACCATTAAAACCTTTCACATGAGTTTTTATCCTTTTAGTGCGTTGGGGAGAAAGAAAATGGTTTTATCGCATACTTATGCAGTATGAGATAATGGGTGATGGTGGTTCCAAGCATCAGATGTTTGATGTTTTGCTGCATAGATTCCCTGTGTGACTATATCATGGGCATTCATGCAGGTGCGCGAGAATGGTTGTAAATATCACACTTATGTATGTGTGATTGTTCTCAATACAGTCACACTGGAGCATCGCCAAACTACGTAATTCTTGCATGCTGGTAACGTGTAGGTAGTAGGATAATAGTTGTGCTTGGCACGGTGTGTATGTGGTTATATCAACTTAAGTATAGGGGAAAAGTTGAGGAAAATTAAGGTTGGGGGATTTGTCATAGATTTATCATGGTTACTAGATATACTTGAGGTTGACCCTATTTATTTGTAAGTATAGATGGATGTTGAGTGGTGTGAGCACATTTATGATGACTTGGTGGATGTCGTTAAGGGTACCTGCGAGCGATGCAAGCCTTGATGGATGGGGGACTCCTGAATCTTTTCAGGTGCCCCTTTGTGAGATTGATGGATTACTTTCTCCAAGAGCTCATTTATATGTGGGATATAGATAACTTGGTATTTCATGTCGATGGTCAAGACCTGAGAATTATTATTCAATACATTTATTTATTGTTTGGATTGAGTCCCTAAGGGGCGCAAGAGTCGATTCACCCTACTATGGGTGTGAGCCGCAAGTTTCCTAGATTGACTGATCAATACTATGGTAGTGATGAGGATACCCTAGACTAAAAGAAGATTTGTGTGAGGTGTTTGAGTAACTTGACTATGTGGGAAATAGTGGCAGTGGTCATGTGCCAACCTTGTTTCATAGAATTATAGGTGGTCAACTACTACTAGTGGAGAGGGTGATAGGTGGGAAGCATATTGCTTAGGGACCTATGCTGCAAGAGAGCATGATGGCTCAACTAAATGAGTTGTACAAGGGGGAGGAAAATTAGGACCTTTCATCATGGGAGTGTCCTATGTGCCTATTTTTTGGAGAGGTTTCCCTCTATGAGGTCGTTGGTTGTGGTACCACAGTGGATTCCTCGAGATCCATAGATGGTATATCTAGGTACTATGATATCTCTCCTTGGAGGTGAATAGGTGGGGGCGTATCACACACCTCACTTCATGGAGGTGTGTCTTCGTCGTATTGGGTCGATGGAGCACTACCAATGGAGCGAGATGGATTAAAGCTACCACAACCATTCCATGGTTGGGATGAGTCAAGTATGCATTTATTATTTTTTTATCCTGATATCTATTTCTATACATTTATTCTAATTATGTACGTACTTTTTGGATATATGTCTAGATTATTTGATTCCCATCTATGATGTAGATGTTAGACCGATATGGCCACTGCACAGGGTCATCGTTGTCAGCCTGAAGATGAGGGTGTAGGGATGATGGGTCCCATATGGAAGTTTATGGAGCTGGTATAACAACCGGTGGTGATGCTCTGGATGGGGGAGACAATGGTGGATATGCATCAGTTGCGACTATATAGAAGCTGGAGAGATGCTTGACTGAGATGACCAAGGGAATTAATGATTGATAGATTAGGGATATCAATGACAAGAAGCTTGAATGGACATTACAACTCCCAGTAGCATGTGGACCACGCTAGAGGTTAGTGATGCAGTAAGTAGCAAGGGAGGTATGGGGAGGGGAGAATCCTCCCTCAAGGAAGAGACCACGACACAGACCAGGACCATCTTGAATAATTAACCAATGGGTAGTGATAGGTGATGCCATACGGTCGTTGGTTATCATGGGGCCTCATGATCCAACAGTGGGTGAGGAATCTTGAGTTCTTTGGGAACATGATGTTTTGATAGGGCCATGGAAACCCCTTTTTTGTATATTTTTTTATAGATACTATGGGAAGCAAGGTTATGATGTATCCCCCATAAGGCTCGTGATTTTTTTTGTATGTAACCCTGGCGGGTCATTTTGTACATGACACTATATATTTTGATGGGATATATATATATATATATATATATATATATATATATATATGTAT
>LPNX011078512.1:525660-541899 GCA_001517045.1 Pseudotsuga menziesii
ATGACTTAGACTCCCAAGCTATTAAAATAATTCACATGTTTACCCATCATGAAATCAACATATAACTTTCAGAGGTAGTATAGTGGCAAGGACTCAATGAACTACATGTTTGATGACATGGACTCAATGAACATACATGTTTGATGGGAATTTGTGATTATCCCAATTGTCAACTATTCACACACCCAGTATTTCAAGGGCATGATCAAATATTTCTCGATGAAAATGTATGGGACCTATTCCTACATAACTAGTAAATCTATGCAAAAAAATCATGGTGTAACCCCAATGAAGACACTATGAAATGAAATGTGTGTTAATTAAAGCTCAAAAGGTTAATGTCATGTTGCACTTCCATATTTCCCCATTTCCATATGGGTTGAGTATGGGTTATGAATACCAAGTATTATCCCAATTAGAGTTGTGTATTGGCTAATTTTAAAGTGGGGGTGCAAAAAGTAAGGCATTTGAGCCATGGGAAACATGCCGACCAAGATCACACTAATAGAAGGATTATTTATGTATGCATTGAAAAATGACAAAAGCATAAATTTGAAAAGAAAACAAGATAGAAATAAGGATATATATGGTTAACATTAACTACTAAGGTGGCCTAGGTTCACTATTCACAACTTACATGTTTTATTTGCAAAAAAAAGGTGATTTCTCATATCCTATGGGACTTTATGAGATATACACTCATAAAATGGGTTAAATTGTGTCCATTTATCTCCAAAATAATGTCATCTTGAGTGATTTTGCATGTTCTTTTAATTTATTGTGTTCTCATGCAAAATTTGAAGCTTGTGATACAGGTTCTCAAGTGTTCGTTGGATCAATCAGACCATTTCTTTCAATAATATAAAACAAGAGTTCATTTCATTATATACGATGAACAAAGAAATAAATAAAGCAAGAAAACACATAAGAAAGCAAATTTTAAATTAATGCTCTTGTGTTTGAAAATATTTTTAGTTGTGGTTTTACCGTATATCTTTAGGTTCTTACAATAAATGTAGGATTTTCTTAAATGTTTAAGCATATAACATTTTTTTGAACATATGGTAAATTTATAAATTCAACAATAAAATTAGGGAATCTTCTTAAATTCCCCTAAAATTAGCATAAAAAAATAGTTTCCCTATAAAGTTGTTTTAAAATAGACAATATTGAAACAATAATTTTAAAAAATGCTAATTTTTTCAAAAGCATTTTCATGTTAAAAAAAATCAAAATACAAGAAAAATGAATTACAAATCATGTACATTTAAATTGTGTATTTATACACAACTCAAAAAAATTATTTATCTCGAGTATAAAGTTTCCCATGTAAGTTTAAATTGTGTATTTATACACAACTCAAAAAAGTTATTTATCGTGACTATAAAAATTCCCTTTCTTGACCTTAACCATAATCTCATATTACATTAAATAATAACATTATTCATAACTAATCCATAATAGAATGGGCTAGTGACATAATATGAGATAGTCTTGATCACATAGTTATCAACAAAAGAATTCATCACATTTAATAATATAGACATTAGAGTACATCACAATGCAATGCACCATCATAAACCAATTGGAATTACCAACATAAAAAGAGCATAAGCAAATAAAAATTATAATAATATCAGAGGTTGAATGTCTACCAAAATCCTTAAACATGCCAAGAGTATTTTCTCAACTAAAAAATATTTATCACAAGCCCTTGATATGATATAAACATGAATATAAGAATTTAGCTGAAGTTCATTTAGAAATAAAGTTTCCAAATCTATTGTGCAACATCTATACTTCCAAGTCCATATACCTACTAAAACAACTCCCACAAGAGCTGACATAAATGTACCCTATGCATCTCTAGAAACCCCACATGCTGAGGTAGATGGTGTGATGCTCATTTCATTATTTGTTGCATAACCAACATTGCTTCCATGTGACTATCCATTGTGACTTATTCCCCCACTCCCAGTAGCAATGGATAGAACACCCAACACCATTGTCATTGGGTCTCCATATCCAAAAAATCTAATTGTGTTTCCAAAATCAATATTTGGAACACCCAACACCATTGAATATGGAGTAGGTGTAGCATCGTTTCCATATAATTCTACATTGGCTTCTCCATTGGCTACATGAACTCAGTAACAAATGGGAGCTCCATAAACTATGCGAACTCCCAGTGTAGCATTATAACTATTGTTTATTGGAGGAGCATAGTGTGAGCATATCCCCCTACAGAATTTGCAATGGAATTGAAAAAATGGCCATTACTGCCACCAAAATATCCTTCTCTACCACCAAATGCTCACTTTAATTCTACCATATTCCAATTAATATCATGAATGTGCATTTGCACAACAACATACACAACATATTCTGAGTCAAACGTGCCAAATCCAAATCCCCGAGATATTTGAGTTATGGGATCATAAATTACAATTGTTGCGGTAATACCGTGCTTAACTCTTATGGACATGAGACATCTAGGTTTCCCAAATTGTAAGATGGTGGCCTTGAATTTGCTACTACCTACCAGACATTACAAGTAGGAAGATCGAATTCAAACTTTCATCTCTATGATGAATTTTTATCCCATATCAACCACCTTTGTGCTCCTTTAAGTGAACATGAGAAGATGATTTGGGAGAAACATTACAGTCAAGTGGTAGGGAACTTCATCATAGATAATATAGTCTTAGTGTGTTGGAACCTAATGTTATGCAGGTTCATCACACCTTTGGATATCCTAGAGATAGTCAGTTGATAGACAATAGTCGACTAACAGAGCAGTCTACTGGAGTCTATATCGAGAAGTTAACTAATCAATCAATTGAATGGTCAATGAGGCCATTGTCAACTGGACTAGAACAACCAACTAATCTAGGGGATGTTGAATATTTTGTGGAAAAGGTTAGAACTAACAAACCTGTGGGTTGCATTGATATGTTGCAATTTATATTGAATAGTGCATTGTGTTGTTCTGATCGTAATGCACTATTATTAACTTTCATAACGATGTGTTTAGAAACCACATGTTTTCTTGGAATAAAGTTCCCTTACATTATTTTCTTTTATGTTCTCAGGGATCAATGTGAAGAGGTTCCCCAACATACCATATCAAAGTGATTGGTTTTGACATAGCATGTTGTCTGCAAATCATGTTGATTGGGATTTAGGTTTGATCGACTATGGGATGAAGATTTAATAATTGATACCTCTTCCTGAACTTGGATTGGATCTATTTGATCAGAAGGATTAATTCAAAGATAGAATATATTGTTTTAAATGGACATAACTATGTAATCTGGGTGTCAGATATGGAAACTTTGAATATCAAAAGACTGTGGTAGTATAATAATGTAGTTATTCCATATCAAACATATGATCAAGAAAATTTTACCGTCAACAAAGAGAAGGATGAGGTTGGTGGGGTCATCATGACCTACATTTCAAGTGATATTTACTTTCATATAAGTTGTATCAATGGTACTCATGACATGTGGAGTAAGTTGAAATCACTAATAAGGTCAATGAAAGTCAAATAATGCAACTAAAGAAATAGTTGATTTCTCTACAACCCTATTCCTTTAGAAGGATTGAAGACTATTTATCTCACATCAAGGATATATAGTTGAAATTAGGAAAATATAGTAGTTAGGGTTTTCAAAAAAAGATAATTGAGTTGGTCCTAATGAATCTTAATACACCTTATGGTGTGTTCTACTTTTCGTTTCATGTTAATTGGATGCCACACAAGAAAGAAGGTAAGGAATTCACCTTTGATATATTATGTGATTTGTTGATTAAATTAGAAAACAAATGTTACTTGAAGAAGGAAAGCTAGTAGAAAACACCAGGCTCACTTGCTCAAAAGCAAGGTTAAGAAAAATTATAAATAATGTGGTCAACCAGATCATCGACCAGAATGTATTGACTAACCTACTAAAGGAAAGATCGACAAGTCGACATCGATGACAAAGAATTGAAAGAAGAAAACATGTCACTATAGTAGGACATGTAGAACATGTCGAGAAAACCATTTGGAAGAAGATAAAGGACTTGGAGAAAAATCTCAAGGATTTTTAATAAGGAACATCGACTAGTCATTCGATTAACCAACGTACAAAAAAATTACCTTTCTCAAAAGCAAGGTTAAGAAAAATTATAAATAATGTGGTCAACCAGATCATTGACCAGAATGTATTGACTAACCTACTAAAGGAAAGATCGACAAGTCGACATCAATGAAGAAGAATTCAAAGAAGAAAACATGTCACTACTGTAGGACATGTAGAACATGTCGAGAAAACCAATTGGAAGAAGACAAAGGACTTAGAGAAAAATCTCAAAGATATTGAATCAGGAACATCGACTAGTCAATCGATTAACCAACCTACAAAAAAATTACATTTCTTAGCACTTTCCAAGCATTACATGCCCATGCAACTTAAACAAAATGCATAGTCAATTCTGTTTGTACTCATCAAAACATATGATTTATGTGGTTAATGATTAAATTCCCATAGTTGCATAAAGTGGAGATGTTTAATAATGACATGGTCAAATATCCAATATGGATAATGTGCCTAGATTGAGAAAAAAATTGTTGACAATTGTACAAGTTACACATACTAAGAAGACTGTTGAGTTTTATTCATATCACTTTACCTTAAAGGATCTGAGGCTTGGAGAGGAGACTATTTCTTTATGATATTTATATTCTAAATATGGACTTTACGAGTTTTGTGATTCTCCAAGGCATGATTTTTGGCTGACCAAACTGACTGGACCAACTGCACTCATTGCTCACATTGATGACTTGGATATCTAAGCTTTCAATGTTTGAATATGATGGTAACAAAAAATATGGTTACTAGTATCCCAAACCATGTTACACCTTATGTATTTATAGAGGATGTGTGCTTGGAAAGCATCATCAAGAACCCTTTGATTCTAATAAATATTAGAGAGCACAAGACCAACTAGAACTTGTTCATAGTGAAATTGGTTCTTTCAATAAGAATTAGACATGGGAGCATGTTCCTCAACCACAAGGAAAGGAATGCTTTGAAGTGTACATGTGTCTATAAGGCCAATTTTAATTCTGATGGTGTTGTTGAACATCAAGTAAATCTTGCTTGGTAGCTAGGGGATTTTCTCAGCAAGAAGACATCGACTATGCTAAAAAAATTTCCCATGTTGCAAAGATGAACTCTATTCAACTAATTATTTCCATTGCTAATCGTTTTGAAAGGGAAATTCATAAAATGGATGTTAAAAGTGATTTTCTTCATGGATAATTGTCTAAAGAAATCTATATGGAGCAGAAATCTATCTTCGTGACATATTTTCTCCTTGTTTGTTGACTCAAGAAGTCATTGTATGGTTTTAAGATTGATTATTTATTTATCAATATTGGCTTCAATTATCGTGAATCTGATCATAATGTTTATGTATTATATTTTCATGGAAATACCTTGATTATGGCATTGTATGTTGAAGATTTAGTCGTAACTAGAAAAAATGTCAATATGATTTTGGGCTTGAAGAAACAAGTTGAAGATACCTTTGAAATTATTATTCTTGGTCTGTTGCATTTCTTTCTGGTGAATCAAGTTTGGAAATGGATGATGGTATATTTCTTTCTCAACCAAAATATGTTTTGGGTCTCTTGAAACAATTCAAGATGGATGATCGTAAGTCATGTTCTACAACTTATCAATTGGGCATAAACTTGTTGAAGGACTATGACTCTCAAAGAGTTGATGCCACTTTCTATCAAAATTTGGTAGGTATCCTTTTTTCTTAACTCATAATCGACCTTGGTCTCTCCTTTATTGTTAGAGTGGTTCCCGATTTCATGCATGATCCTTGAGAAGGCCACTAGTAAGATGCAAAGAGATTTTTTTTTCTATATTAAATAAACCTATTAGTATGGTATTAAGTATTGTCACCTTACAAAACCGTTGGTTAAGTTTTCTAATTTCGACTGGCAAGATGACATTGATGACCAAAATTCCACTTCTTTCTATTGGTTTCGACTAAGTTCCTGACCCTTGTTCTGTTCATGTAAGAAACAGAAGGTAGTATCTCTTTTAACTACAAAAGAAAAATATCATAGCAATGTCAATGCAGGTACAGTGAAAGTTTGGATATTTCATCTTTTAGAACAAGAGCTTTATTTTCCTATTCAATCATTGATTGTTATCCATTGTGACAATCAAAGTACAACACATGTTCCTAATAATCCTATTTATCACAACAAAATGAACTGCATGTTGAGATTGATGTTCATTTGTTAAGATAGTTAGTACAAGACAACATTTTCTCATTTGTTTATTGCAATACATATGATCATAGCGTTTCTATGTTTACATATCCTCTACCATAATCAAAGTTTGAGGTTGGAAATAAGGCTTGGCTACATTTGCAGAGAGAGCACCTGATGGGGCCCCATTAGAAGATCTGACCATATTTTATGTGGGACATAGACAATCACCAAAGTTTTGGTTGAGAATTATTTTATGTCAAGTATTCCACCTTTCTTCAACTTGTACCGTAACTTTAATGTGGAGCTAATTTGAGCATATTTTCCACCTCTCTGGGTAGACTCAGAGGTAGTTGACCAGTTGGCCCTTACATAACTCAAACCTAAATATATTTGGAAGCTAAAGTCGATCGGATCATGGAAATTGAGATGAAGGGAACTCACCATCATAACAACTAACTATATTGTGTCATCAATGTAGGGAATCTTCTTCACCAAGGAAAGTGGCTCACCAGAAGTTATATTTAGTAGAATTGTTTTCATCTCATGGGAGGACTTGATGCAATGAGGACCATTTATCCCTAAGATTAGGAGGATTGATCCAAGTGGATACTAATGTCCACCCACCTATTCCATCTAGGTACAACAATTCTCCTTCATCATGGTAATTTTCTACATTTTTTGGGTCCCAAAATTTTTGGGTCGTTTTGAGGCCCTAACTGAGTTTTTTCGCAAATTGGGGGGACACAATTTGTTGTAGCATCCCTTAGCCCCAATTAATATTTGTAATTGTCATCAATTTATTTCCAATGAGACACTAAGTACCCTAATTGAATATTGTATGCAAAATTTGTGCCACCAGAAATTTGATGTATCAACTAACCACTTTGGGGCCCACAAATCCTTTTGGCGCTTCATCTCCTAGGGTTTGGTATTTAGATGGCAGTTTTTTTTCCTTTTTATTCCTATGATAAAAAGGCCCTTTGTAATCTCATAGTAATCATCTCTTGTCAATGAGAATAATTGACAAATCTCTCTTCAGAGATAAGCTACCACCATCTAAACTAGTTTGTATTGCTTTGCAGTTTACAATGTTTTTCCTTTCCATTCAATAATCGAGATTTGGTTTTATTGTATTACTGTGCTTCTAAAAAAATTGTGTGTTTTTTTCCATTTTAAATAGTTTCCTTTATTTTGTTATGCAAATAATCCAGTGGTACCAAAGCAATATGTTCTTGTTGTTTCTCAGTGCATGACCCCAATAAGATACATATATCGAAATTGGATCTTGAACTAGTTGATATTTGGGATATCCACTCTCATTGAACTAAGAATCATCACGTGGTGGGAGAAGAAAATACAGATGATGGAGGAGGAGGTCCTATTAAACCGTTTCTCTAGGAATCCCTTGTGCAATATAGAAATGAGATGATGGATAATTTCACCAAGATCCTTCGATGAATCTCACCAATCAATAATAATAATAATACATTTCGTAGTTTTAGATCCATCTACTTCTCCAAGGGAAAGTACTAAAATACATAACTACTCAACATCCTCAACATATCTCAAAAAAATATAAAATAAGTGTTTATCTTATCTAATTTTTCTCCAATTAGATATAATAAAATGAAGGCAACTATCTATTGGTTGGATTATATTAAATATCTTGAGAAAGGCTATGACATGTTGAGGTTATTAAATATCTTGAGAAAGGTTATGACATGTTGAGGCTTATTAATTATATTGAGAAAGGCTAATACATTTATATGGAGGTCTCATCCTAGGTAAATAATGCTACTGAGAAAGGAGAGTTAACAAAGTGTTACCTATTGATTTCCTTATTTATTTAATATTCAGTTTGAAAGTATTTATGTTATGTCATTCCACGAGAATAATGCATGAAATGTATTAGTTTGGAACAAAAACATTTTTTATTGAATGCAAGTAGATACGTAGGGAGCATAATCTAGTGCCTATATTTTATGTTGGTTTCAATCCATCAAAATATGGATTCATTGGTAAAATTTGGCATGGTAGGATAATGCATTTCCCACATTTTTCGATCATTACCAACCCTCTTTGAAACAACATGAATCCATATATTCCTTCTTGGATATTTGGAACTTGTCATTCTCCATCAATCACCACTAAAATAAACCCAGTTTAATCATCCTTACATCTATTTTACTAAGAAAACTCAACACATCACCTCAACCGCTTTATTGAGTATCTATAATACAAGAATAAGAAAAATATGTATAATATACAAATGTTTGAATTTGTTTTTCATTCACTATTAATACAAATGTATTAATTAATGTTTGATATGCTCTCATAATAATTTGAAATGAAAAAAATGACGTAAGAACGTGGACCAAAAACCCATCCTACACATCTCTAACAGTGAAAGAAAATAAAGGATAAAAACAAATAAAACAAATAATTTTGAAAGTATAGATATAATTTTTTTTAGATGTATGTTGAAAGTGCAATCCCAATATGTATTTTGTAATTCCTTCTCCTTAAAAGTTAAAAAGAAAAAGAATAATGAAATAATACAAAATAGCACGTCTGATTGAATGGTCCTAATGATGGGTGGAGTGTCCACCAAAAACGTGTCAGTCACTTTTAAATTTCTACACAATGCAAATCCATAAGCTTGCACACAATAATGAAATTTGTGGATACATTCATGCACAAATGATTCACCTATATGGAGGGGATTGTCTCAAGGAGACGCTGGTCTTTGAGAATCTTAGATTAAAATAATAATAAAAAGAATGGTGGACTACTTCCCTCTTCTTTTCTATTGTTCCATAGCTTCGAATGATCTTGATGATGGGTCGAGGGTCCACCCTAAATGGGACAATCACTTCTAAATCTCTACACAGTGCAAATCCATAAGCTTGCACACAATGACTAAACATTGTGAAAACATTCATGCGCAAAAACAAAAGAACAATTCATTTCATATGTATGATGAACAATGAAATAAATAAAGCAAGAAAGCACATGACAAAACTTAAATTAATACTTTTGCGTCTGGAAATATTTTTTGTGTTTTTATTGTATATTTAAATTATCCAAAAATAATTATAAAAACAAGGAATTTCCTATAAATTAATTTTAAGATTTACAATATTGAAGCAATATTTTAAAAAAATGCTAATGTTTTCAAAAAAATCAAAATACAAGAAAAATGAACTAAAATTCATGTATTTAACTATTTAATATAGCATCATCATACTCTAAAAATATGGTGTTAAATCTGAAACACCATGTACTCATGAGTGTCAAACACAATTGTAGTCTATTATATTGAAGGAAAGTTCCCATGATAATCATTTCAAAGAAATAATCTCACTTAAAAGATCCATTTATTAATTGCCTTAATTGTCAAGGCATTATGAATTCATATGATAAAATAATCCATTGATATAATAACAATGATTCATATCCATCCATAATCAATTGTAATAACAATTATTCATATCCATCCATTGATATAATAGAATTACTGATCAACATACTAAATGACACACATGATTATAGACCATAGTTACACATAAACAATTTTAATAAATCGAAACTGCATTTAGAAGATTTAAAGAGAAACATTTTGATCCATTCTATTGGATCATATTCAAGAGACTTGACCCACTTTAGTCTCTTGAAATACAATTGAATAATATGTATCAAAATGTCGAGCTTTAAATTTTCTAAACACAATTCGAATCTATTAAAATGGCACACATCATAAGAACAATTGTTCACAACAAATACACTCTAATTTAAAAAGGACCCTATCAAGTTGTTGAAATCACAAGAAAACAAAGAGATCAAATGAAACCAAAAAACCAACCCAAAAGCTTGCAAAATTAAAGAATAAAATAACAGTAACCAGCGCACTAGAGGAGTCCAATAATGAAAGAATGATGTTCATGAGCTAAACAATGATGAGAATAGATGATATTACACAGGTTTGAGTTGTGTGTTTCTACACTCAAGTAGAGAATCTTACCAAGAAGAATTAGGGCTCCATCACGGCTCCATGCTAGTAGAGCACATTCCTCAAGAGGTTATTAATCTTACACATAAAATTTCCTTCTATTGAATTTTAACTATATTCTAATTTATTACAGTAAACAACATTCTTAACCATAACTAATCTTTAATAGAATTAATGACGCAATATGAGATAATCATAATCACATAATTGTCAACAAAAACAACTATCGCATTCAATAATATAAACATTAAAAATATATATCACAATGCAATGATCTAACCATACTAAGCATCATAAACCAATTGGAATTACCAACATACAAAGAGCATACAAACATTATCCATACTAGGTGCATCATAAACCTTGCACCTAAACCAATTGGAATTACCAACATACACAAAGCATAAGAACATACATAGTGCATGTCCCCAATTAGATATAGATATCAGAATTGGATCTTGAACTAGTTGATATTTGGGATATCCATTCTCTTTGACCTGAGAAGCATCGCGTGGTGGGAGAAAAAAATAGAGATAATGGGGGATGAGGTCCTATTAAATCGTTTCTCAAAGAATCTCATGTGCAATAGAAAAATGAGAAACGAGATAATAGATAATTTCACCCAAATCCTTTGACAAATCTCACCAATAAATAATAATAATAATACATCTGCTTCTCCAATAGAAAGTACTAAAATATATAACTACTCAACATCTCTAAAATAAAATAATAATAATAAGTGGTTATCTTGTCCACTTTTTACTCCAATTAGATATAATAAAATGAAGGAAACTATCTATTGGTTGGATTATATTAAATATCTTGAGAAAAGATACGACATGTTGAGATTTATTAAATATCTTGAGAAAGGATAATAAATTTATATGGAGATCTCATGTTGAGATTTATTAAATATCTTGAGAAAGGATAATAAATTTATATGGAGATCTCATCCTATGGAAATAATGTTATTGAGAAAGGAGTTAATGAAGCGTTACCTATTGATTTCCTTATTTATTTTATATTTTGTTTGAAAGTATTTATGTTATTTCATTCCATGAGAATAATGCATGAAATGTATTAGTTTGGAACAAAATCACATTTCATTAATTGCATGTATGTTGATACATAGAGAGCATAATCTAGTGACTACGTTTTATGTTGGTTTGAATCCATCGAAATATGGATTTGTTGGTAAAATTTGGCATGGTAGGACAATGCATTTCCTACATTTTTTCATCATTACCAACCTTATATAAACCATATGAATCCATATTCCTTTTTGGATATTTGGAATTAGTCATTTTCCATTAATCACCACTAAAAAAACCCATTTTAATGAGCCTTACATCCATTTTACTAAGACAACTCAACACATCACCCCAACCACTTTATTGACTATTTATTAATAATCTTATTCTAGGAACACCAACCTTTTGTACTGAAGGAGCGACAAAGAAGAGGGGTTGTGTGGTGACATTGGCATCCCTCCTAAGTTTCTCTGGTTAACAATTATCTTGGACTTTACATTTTATACAAGAAAAATTCTTTATGAATCTTACTCTATTCTAGGCATACAAGATTATATTCATTACATGTTTATTTGACATGTAGTTAAGGAAAGTCTCTAATTAATGGAATATGGTTTGCTACGTAATATCTCTACAAGTCTCATTCAAGTACAATTCTATTAGGTCTAGGGTAGCCTACCATAGTAAAGGATAGAATAACTTGTTTTCTTCCATGGTACATGCAACTCATCATTAAATGAGGGAGCACATGGTGAGCATTTGTTTTCACTGTATGAAGCAGAATTCGATAGAGGCATTAGATGCCTATCCTAAATTATAATGACTAATGTTAAGGTTTTGGATTCATGACACATATGAGGCTATATACTTTATCATTTTTTATGTGGCATTTAAAATTTATAAAAATCCATGTATTTCTCTTTCTATCTAGAAATAGAGTGAAACTTAATAATGTGAAAATGATGAAAATTCACCTCATAAACTAGTTTCACACAATAATACAAGAATAAGAAAAATATGTATGAAACACAAATGTTTGAATTTGTTTTCCATTCACTATTAATACAAATATGTCTCTTTGATATTCTTTCATAATAATTTGAAATGAAAAAACAATGGCGTAAGAACGTAGACCAAAACTCCATCCTACACATCTCTAACAATGAAATACACATGTCTTAATTAATGTTTGATATACTCTCATAATTATTTGAAATAAAAAACAATGACCAAAAATACATCCTACACATCTCTAACAATGAAAGCAAATAAAGCATAAAAACAAATAAAACAAAGTAAGAATTTTGAAAGTATGCATGTAATTTTTTTTCAAGTGGATGTTGAAATGCAATCCCAATATGTATTGTGTAATTCCTTCTTCTTGCAAGTCAAAGAGAAAATATGATAATGGAATAATACAAAATAACACATCTGATCGAATGATCGTGATGCTAGGTGGAGGGTCCACTAGAAACGCGTCGGTCACTTCTAAATTTCTACATAGTGCAAATCCACAAGCTTACACATAATATTGAACACTGTGGAAACATTCATGCACAAATTCTTCGCCTCTATGGAGAGGATTGTGTCAAGGAGACTCTGGTCTTTGAGAAGCTCCAACTAAATTTGAAGAAAAGAATGCGGACTACTTCCCTCTTCTTTTCTACTGTGCCATAACTTTGAATGATCTTGATGATGGGTGGAGGGTCCAGCTGAAATGCGTCGGTCACTACTAAATTTTTACACAATGCAAATCCATAAGCTTGCACACAATGACTAAACATTGTGGAAACATTCATGAACAAAAACAAAATAACAATTCATTTCATATGTATGATGAACAATAAAATAAATAAAATATACAGTATTGAAGCAATAATTTAAAAAAATGCTAAAGTTTTCAAATAAGTCAAAATACAAGAAAAATGAACTAAAATTCTTGTATTTAACTATTTAATGTAGTATCATTATACTCTAAAAATATGGTGTTAAATACGAAACACCATATCTTCATGAGTGTCAAACACAATTGTAGTTTATTATACTGAATGAAAGTACCCATAACAATCATTTCAAAGAAATAGTCTCACTTAAAGCATCCATTTAACAATTGCCTTAATTGTGAATGCATTATAAATTGATATGATAATATAAACCATTGATATAATAACAATGATTCATATCCATCCATAATCTATTGTTATAACAATGATTCATATCTATCCATTGATATAATATAATGAGTGATCAACATAACAATGACATACATTATTATAGACCATAGTTACACACAATCCATACTATTGGATCATCTTCAAGAGACTTGAGCTACTTTAGTCTTTTGAACACAATTGAATAGTATGTATCAAAATGTAGGAGCTTTAAATTTTCTAAACATAATTCAAGTCTATTAAAAATGACACACATAATAAGAACAATAGTTCACAACAAATAAACTCTGATTTAAAAGGGACCTATCAAGTTGTTCAAATCACAAGAAAACAAGGGGATCAAATGGAACCAAACAACCAACCCAAAAACTTGCAAAATTAAAGAAGAAAATAAGAGTAGCAAGTGCAATAGAGAAGTCCAATAATGAAAGAATGGTATTCATAAGCTAAAAATTGGTGAGACTAGATGATATTACACACATTTGAGTTATGTGTTTATACACTCAAGTAGAGCATCTTAGCAAGAAGAATTACAGCTCCATGCTAGTAGGGCACACTCGAGAAATTATAAATGCTACATATAAAATTTCCTTTTATTGACTTTTAACTATAATCTAATTTATTACAATAAACACAATATGAAATGTTCATAAATTACAATAAACACAATATGAAATGTTCATAATTATATAATTATCACAAAAGCATCTATCACATTCAATAATGCAAACATTAAAATGCATTACAATGCGATGACCTAGCCATACTAGATGCATCATAAACCAATTGAAATTACCAACATACAGAAAGCATAGAAACATTAGTCATAAGAGGTGCATCATAAAACAATTGGAATACCAACATACAAAGAGCATAAGAACATACCAACAATTATAGTAAACCAATTGGAATACCAACATACAAAGAGCATAAAAACATACCAACAATTATAGTAATCTCACACACGTTGAATGTCTACCAAAATCCCTGCACATGTTAAGAGTATTTTCTCTATTCAGAAATCATTTATCATATCATTTATCATATGTCCTTGATATGGCATAATTATGATTATAAGAATATTTGAAGTCTCATTAAGTTGTCATAAGATGGCTACACATCACCCTATGCATCTCCATATCCCCCATTTTCTAAGCTATATGGTGTGACGCCCCTTCCATACTCATTGTCTTGTGCTGCATAACCGACATTGCTTTCATTTGACTACCCATTGTCAGCTTGAGCTACTCCAGGGTGACTTATGCCCCCACTCCCAGTAGTTGGGCCTCCATATCCAACAGAGCTACTTGTGTTTCCATAAGTAATGGCTGGATCACCCATCATAATTGAAGCTAGAGTAGGTGTAGTATCATTACCATATAATCCTAAATTCCATGCATTTCCTTCTCCATAGGCAACAGGAACTGCATAGCTGCTCCCAGTGTTATTGACATAACCAGGACCATAGCTAGGAATATTGTTTACAAAAGTAGTGTTGCCATAGCCACCGCTAGGGATGGCAGGTCCATATCCTACACCAGTTCCAAAGCTATCTGAAGAGTAGCTATCTGTCCCTCTCATTGCAGCACTATAGCTAGTGTTCATTGGAGAACCATAGCCCCCTACAGGAGTTCGATTGGAATTGAAAAAATGCCCATTACCGCCACCAAAATTCCCTCCTCTACCAGCAGGATATCGAATATGGCCACCAAAATTCCCTCCTCTACCAGCAGGAAATCGAATATGGCCACTAGAGCGTTCCTTGGCGACTGCTCGCTTGACTTCTACCATTTTTCCATTGAGGTCGTGAATGGGCATTTGCACAACAATATCCACAACATCTTCTGAGTCAAACGTGACGAAGCCAAATCCTCGAGCATACATTACAATCGCTTCGGTAATTGTGCCAAATTGCTCAAAATATTTTCTCATGTCATTCTCAGTAACAGTGTGTGCTAAGCCACCGATAAATATCTTCTTTGTCCTTATTACATTTAGGACACCATTAACAACTGAATTATGCCAACTCCTACTTGTGCTATGCTGCTGATTTCTGGAGATTGCTTTTTTAATCTCCACCTAGATATTTTATGAAAAAGATAGAAACAAGAACTAATCATAACTTGTAACTTGTAAATCTTCAGACCTGTCAAGAGAAAATAAAAGAAGAGTGTTAAAGAAAAGCGACTTACCATTCGGCCATCAATGTTGTGCTTGGAAAACAGGAGAAGACGGTCTGCCACAGCTGGATCTGCAAAAACAAGAAAACCAAAGCCCCATGACCTGCCTGTGAACCTATCCTTCATGATCACCGCTTCCACTACATCTCCGAACATCGTAAAATAACCTTTGAGCCGCTCCTCTGTTGTCTGAAACGATATGCCACCAATGGAAACCTTCCCCTTCTCGGAATCCATATTTCTCCAAATGAATACAACCCTACAAGTCTGCTTCATGCAAACGAAAAATATCACACACCAGCCAAATTGATATCACAAAAACATCAAATCTGAAGTATACCACCAGAAAAACTGAACAACAATCGAACATATCATAGAATTAAAAAGTACGACAATAAAATAGATTATGCTTTACTCACAGTAAAAGACAGCAAATTTGGTCATAAAACTCCAAATCTCCAAGAAATAGGAGGAACGGAGATCTGTTAATCAAAATCAGAGTAAAAGACCAAAAATTTGATTATAAAACTCCAAATCTCCAAGGAATAGGAGGACCAGCGATCCCTCA
>LPNX011078512.1:542475-556363 GCA_001517045.1 Pseudotsuga menziesii
CCCTATGAAAACCCTTTTTCTCTCAAAGATCAACAACACTTATTACAACAATGGCAATTTACCATGGTTTCCCCTAACCTTGGTGACAAGAACCAACTAATGTTTGAAACCTTCATTGTGTTAGAAGGAGAGAATCACAAAAGTAGTAGAAGCCCTCCCTCCATCTTATCCTTCTTACCAAGCTTGGCATTGAATTGAGGGAGTACCATCAGTAAACCAAAGAATCCCCCAAAATGGCATAGAAAACCCACATTCAAGAGGAGATGTTGTCATAATAACTATTCTATAGAGCACCCGTCGAGTAGCATGGATGTTGCTTCAAGGGTGGTGGGACTACTCACACTCACTTGGGCCCTTACACATGCTTGATGCAATAGGTGGGGTGAGGTGGCATTGTCTTCCTCAATTCCTTACACTAGCATGGGAAGGGGAGAATGGAATTATGATTGGTTGACCACTAGTTACCATTATTTACAAGTATTCTCTAGGTTGAAAAATCATTTTTACGTACCACCACTACAACAGATCCCTATGATTAGCTCCCTTTTCAACTCTCTTTTTTTGCTTCCCAAGATTGTTTTGATACATATTTCTATATATTTTTTGAAAAGTCGGCGTTATTTATTAGGATGGCGCTATTATTGGACTCTTTTTCCCCGACCACACCTCGTCGGCGCTAAATAGCGCCACATTTAGTGCCGAATAAAAATTCCAGTTTAACTTCCAATTTTGCTCCTTCCATTTCGTGTAGACATTAGCAGCAAATAAAAATTCCATTTTAGCTTCCTAGTTATCTCCTTCTTTAGCTCATTTTTTAATGCCATATCTTTCTCTGCTTTCAATAGCATGTTTAGCTCCCAATTTTTCTTCGAGTTTAGCTTCATTTGTAGCGTCAGTTTTAGATTCCTTTTTAAAGTCCAGTTTGACTTCAAAGTTTATGCATACGATGACTAAATAGTTAGTGTTGATTAAGTTTTCATTGATGCCAACGGTGTCTGATCATTAATTCCAACTGTTGAGTCCTTGGTGCCCCTTATGGAGCCCGTTAGGGTTAGTGTTTAGTTTGTGGTTGTTTGTGTCAGAGGAGCCCTTTTAACCTTGTCGAAGGCCATGATTGAAGCCCTTAGAGGCCTTGGAACAATGATAAAATCCCTGATTACCCATTAACTTGGTCAAGTTCCCCTAAGTTGTATCTTGGTCCCATTTGAGTCCATTGTCGAGTTCCTTACTCATGGTTGATCTTTGGTTACTGGCCTTTTTGTTGCTTCTTATGATTGTACTTGTTTTGGTCTCTTGATTGGTTGTTGGATGGATGATGTGGCTCATTTGTGTAAAGTTCTTGATGTGTTGATGGTGAATCCCATTGCTTGCATTATATGGTCTTGAGGTTGTTAAGTTGTTCTGGGGTCTTTAAGTCCACAAGCTTAGGTCTTGATCCTCTTGCATGTGGAGACTTAGGTCTTGGAACCCATTCTTATGGGGTCATTGGTGTTGTTGAAATTTTAGGTCTTGAACCCACATATATGGTGGTTTGATGTCCCTTGAACGATATATGGTCATTGGCATGTAGTAGCCTTGTGATCATGCATATGAAGCCCATAAGGTGTTGAAAACTAGTGGTGAGATCTTTGTACCTCTCTTTTGGGGTGTTGGTACTCTTATGGTGATGAATATATATATAGTGGAACCATTAGATATTTTTTTAATGACATGGAGACCTTGAACATGATGATGTTGAATCCCTTGAAGTCTCTTGATTGGTTGTTGGATGGATGATGTGTCTCATTTGTGTAAAGTCCTTGATGTGTTGATGGCGAATCCCATTGCTTGCATTATATGGTCTTGAGGTTGTTAAGTTGTTCTGGGGTCTTTAAGTCCACAAGCTTAGGTCTTGATCCTCTTGCATGTGGAGACTTAGGTCTTGGAACCCATTCTTATGGGGTCATTGGTGTTGTTGAAAGTTTAGGTCTTGAACCCACATATATGGTGGTTTGATGTCCCTTGAACGATATATGGTCATTGGCATGTAGTAGCCTTGTGATCATGCATATGAAGCCCATAAGGTGTTCCAAATTAGTGGTGAGGTATTTGTATCTCTCTTTTGGGATGTTGGTACTCTTATGGTGATGAATACATATAGTGGAACCATTTGATATTTTTTAATGATATGGAGACCTTGAACATGATGATGTTGAATCTCTTGAATTTCATGGAAAGTATCTTGTTTACATATTATAAGATATCTTTGAAAGAGTCCTTGAAACCCTTGCATGTGGTGCCTTGTGTTTTGAACCATGATGATGTATGGTCCTATTTGTGGTTATAGGGATATCGAGATGTAGATGGAGGTATAGCCCATGTACGTGCCTTGATATGTTGAATAATACTTTGAATAAGACTTTGAAACTCTTGTAGTTGGTGGTATGTTCTTTCGCATCCTCATCTGTGGGGTCTTTGACGTCCTAGACATATTGAATAATTTAAGGGTATTAGACCAAGAATTTGCAAGTAAACCCATCATATGGAGATATTCATCATCAAGCCATTTCCATTTATATGTGTAGCATCTTCTAACTCACGGTTGAAGAGATATCAATTTTGAAGTAGGTGTACCCCACCTTTTTGGGTGAGCTGACCAAACAAAACAGAATTTAATTATTTGTAATTTTGAATTCCATGTTGGCCCAAGGTAATAAATTTTCTCCACAACCTATATAAATATAATATCAAACATTTCATTTTTTCATCATCATTTCTCTCAAGAATTTTGTAACTCTTGGAGAAAAGTGTGAAATTTTGTGATAGAAAAATTTCTGAGCATCTTCACTAAAATTGGCATAACTTTCTCATATGGAATCGAAATTAAAAAATTATTGGCTCGTTAGAAAGCTTGTTACGAGGGCTATGTGATGACAGGATCTAGAGTTTATTTTGGTTTTTATACCATTTCTTCATCTTATGATCTTCAAAAAGGTACACAAGCATCTTAGTACAGGTTGGTTCAGTTGAGCAAGATTGACACAAGTTCCATCATGTGGAGTTTTTTTTACTCAGATTGACCGAGTTGTATGAGTAGTTGGTTTGACCCAGGTGGAATAAGTTTGGTGTGTAAACTCATATTGACTGAGTCGAATGATTAATTGGTACAACTTAATTGGACATGTTACTGGTTTAGTTCCAGTGTAGTGATGAGCAAGTGATGAGTTCATGAATAATGATCAGATGATGAGCATTGTGATACATTAGATCGTGATCAGTTGATGAGTAGTGTGATACAACATACAATGATCAGTTGAATAGTAGTGATCAGATGATGAACAGTGGTTAGTAGTGGAAATGGTTATGTAGTGTGGTACAGATTGTGTAGTGTAATACATGTGTTGATTAGCAGGTCCGCAGGATTAGTGTAGTTGTGTTTCAGTAGTTCAGTGTCTATCTTCTTATCAGGGTGGAAGGAGGAGGAAAGGAAAGGAGATCGTAGCCTCCTTCCGGTTGATGCCGCAGAAATAGGAAGTTGTAGCTTCCTTTAAGTTGTATCTTGTAAATTGAGGGGTTGTAGCGTCCTTCCAACTATTTCTAGAAAACTATTTTAAAAATGCTTATGTGGTTTCCCCCCAGGACTTGGTTTTCCACGTAAAATATTGTGCACTGTGTTGCTATTCTTTCTATGTGATGATGATGATAACATTGTTGATGATCATATAATGATAATGTGATAATGCATAATATTGAATAAGTTGTTGATTGTTAAAGTTGAAAAAGTAATAAAGACTGCACACATAGATTCATCCCCCTCTCTGTGTGCCTGGTGTGTCCAACAATTGGTACTAGAGCGGGTCCTTCACAGAAAGCCTTATCAACTTGAAGGAGATCTTTGACACACCATAGGGTTCTCAATGAATGGAGTGCCATTTATATGTGGAAGAAAATACTTCTATTAGAAAAGAAGAATGCAATTTATCTTGAGATGGAAGGAATTGGTATGTGGCAATCGGTTCTTACTAGATATACTCCTCCAAATAAATTGAAAACAACAGCTTAGAAGGAAGCAAAGAAGAATAATTCAATGTCTATGGAAACATACTTAAAGGATTAATAGATCACCAAAAGAAGAACATAGGAAAGTGCATCTCAGCTAAGGAACTATGGATCAAAATAGAACTGATATACTCCACTAAAGAACAAGAAGAGGTTATGAGACTCATGCTTGAAGATGTAGCAGATATCTGAAAGGAGAAACTAGGAAACTACAGCTCAATTGAATAATTGTAGTTCAATATAAATCAGTTAAATGAAGAACAAGAAGCAGACGACTGGTTAGTACAAGATCCGTGTAAGTATGAAGGTACGTCCCCTAAACACTCTGTTTGTAATGGTTTTAAAGAGATATGTCTATCATGTATAGAACATATGAGCCATTTTGAATTAATATAATGCAATACTTCATATTGTGATGAAAATCCTTGCTCTTTAATAATGTTTCGCAAGAAGTGAAAAATCTTTGTGAACAAAACCAAGTATTGTATGAGCAACTGGACAAATATGAGAAGAAGAATCAAGAAGAATCTGAGAAGGCCACACAAACTATAATTGATCTAAAACTCCAAGTTGAAGAAGCTACCAGAATCAAAGAACCCATAGCAAACTCTTTGAAAGATAAACTTGAGAAGTTGGCTACAAATAATGAAAGAAATCAGAAGAAATCGTCAAGTGAAAAAGACAACTAGAATATAAGGAGAAAGAATTGATCTACAATCTACAAGAAAAAGACAATGAGATAAGTACCTACAAGACTGATGAAATATTGGTAGATAAATTAAGAAGAAAACAATAACTTGAAATGAAATCCTTGAAGATAGAGTTACAAAATGTATGTCTCACAAACTTTGAATTTGAAAAGGATCTCTCAGAACTCAGAAAGGAGAATCATGCACTAAAAGATCAACTGCAAAAATTCCATGAGGATGATCAGAATTCAAAAGGAGAGATGGAAGACAATATTTTTTATCTGAACAAACAGGTAGAATAAGTCAAGAAAATAGAACAATATCTAAATAGACAACTCCAAGAAAAGATAGAAATTTGTCAACAACAAGAATTGAAGATCCTCTCTTTGAAGGAAGATCTAGACAAAACAACTACTCAATTTAACACAAACTCAAAGATCGCGAATAACATTGAACAAAGTAAAATCTCTATAGTAAAAGAAGGAAAGGATAATAGTAATACATGTATTCTCCAAAGATCCCATGATCACCAAGAATCAAGAGAAGTTACTCCTTAGATATATCCTATAATATTCCATGGTCACTGCTACAAGTGTAAGAACTATGTTCGCAAAGCCATTCATTGCATAGCTCATGACAGAATCACTCTAGGAGAAAATCAAGATGGGTTTTTTGTTTAGTGTTACAATTACTATCATTAGGGTCATTTCGCCAAACATTGCAAGATGCATGGACGAGTTAAAGTTTGGAGAAGAAAGAAAGATCAATCAAATGACGTGGACAACCATCAACCTACTAAAGTATGGAGAATAAAGCTAGTAGATTAAAACAAAAATGATGGAAATCTTGGGAAAAACCCAATGCCATTTTCAAGACTATCGACCAGTAATATGAAGTGTACAAAGAAAGTGTAAAATGGTATATGTACCTCATTATTATATTTGAGTATCATATAGTAGTTGGTTCCAACAGTATTCGTGTGACATAATACAAGTTCGTCAAAGTAGCATCAGTGATAAGAGAAGCAGTATTGGAAAAAGAAGTTCTTGTTCCCATTAATGCAAACTTGAAGAAATGTTGAAACGGAAGAGAAGTTGATGACATTGGGAGCATGGCCTAAGGGGGAGCATGCCATGAGGAGGATAATTATGGTCAAAGGATGTTCCCTTTTCCATTGATGCCAAAGGGGGAGAGAATTTTTGTTGACAGAGGGAGCTTGTTCGTAAGAGGAGTTATGTTGTTGTCATCAATAAAAAAGGGGGATATTGTTGATTAAGTTGTCATTGATGCCAATGGTGTCTGGTCATTAATGCCAATTGTTGAGTCCTTGGTGCCCCTTGTGGAGCCCTTGAGCGTTAGTGTTTAGTTTGTGGGTTCTTTTGTCAGAGGAGCCATTTTTACCTTGTCCAAGCCCAAGCTTGAAGCCCTTGGAGGCCTTGGAACAATGACAAAATTATTGGTTACCCATTGAATTTTACAAGTGCCCCTAAGTTGTTTCTTGGTCCCATTTGAGTCCATTATCGAGTTCCTTACTCGTGGTTGATATTTGGTTACTTGTCTTTGTGATGCTTGTTATGCTTGTACTTGTTTTGGTCTCTTGATTGGTTGTTGGATGGATGATGTGGCTCATGTGTGTAAAATCCTTGATGTGTTTACGGTGAATCCCATTTTTTGCATTAGATGGTCTTGCGGTTTTTAAGTTCTTCTAGGGTCCTATAGTCCAAAATCTTAGATCTTGATCCTCTTGCATGTGGAGACTTAGGCCTTGGAACCCACACTTATGCTGGTATGTTGGAACCCATTCTTATGGGGTCCTTGGTGTCATTGAAAGTTTAGTTCTTTAACCCATATATATGGTGTTTTGATGTCCCTTGGACGATATATGGTCATTGGCGTGTAGTATCCTTGTGATCATGCATATGAAGCCCAAAAGGTGTTGCAAACTAGTAGTGAGGTCTTTGTACCCCTCTTTCGAGTTGTTAGTTCTCTTATGGTGATGAATATATATAGTGGAACCATTGGATATTTTTTTTAATTATATGGAGACCTTGAACATGACGATGTCAAATCCCTTGAAGTCCATGGAAAGTATCTTGTTTAAATATTATATGATATATTTGAAAGAGTCCTTGAAACCCTTGCATGTGGTGCCTTGGGTCTTGAACCATGATGATGTATGGTCCTATTTGTGGTTATATGGATATTGGGATGTATATGGAGGTAGATCCCACGTGCATGCCTTCATATGTTGAATAATACTTTGAAGAATACTTTGAAACTCTTGTACTTGGTGGTATGGTCTTTGGCACCCTCATGTGTGGGGTATTTGGCGTCTTGTACATATTGAAGAATTTAAGAGTATTAGACCAATAATTTGCAAATAAACCCATAATAGAGATATATTCCTCATCAAGCCATTTCCATTGATATGTGGAACATCTTCTAACTCCTTACGGTTGAAAAGATATGAATTTTTGAAGTGGGTGTAGCCCACATTTTTGGGTGAGCCGACCAAACAAAAGGGAATTTAATTATTTGTAATTTTGAATTGCATGTCGGCCCAAGGTAATAAATTTTCTCCACAACCTATATAAATATAATATCAAAAATTTCATTTGTTCATCATCAATTCTCTTAGTAATTTTAGAAATCTCGGAGAAAAATGCAAAATTTTGTGACAGAAAAATATATGGGCATCTTCATTAAAAGTGAAAAATTTTGTGACAGTAAGTTAATGATTCCTATTCTTTTGGGCTAAAAAAAAAAAACTTGTGAAGAAAATATTTTTTTATTTACCTTAGTTTTTTCATTTTACTTGTAGAGAGTAAAATATTTTTTTTAAGGCAAGGTTATTTAAATTTTGTGGAAGTGAAATTTAAAAAAAAAAAAAAATAGCTGGTGTTGAAGAGAGAGAACAAGCATAGAGTCTAGCATAGGCCTGAAGAGTTGTTTTGGAGTCAGCATAAAGATCAGTGTGAAAGCGTGAAGAGAGTTCACTTCGTAGAGAAGAAGGGTTCACATCCAGCACTTGCGTTGAAGTTTAAGAGATCACAAAAACCCAGCGTGAAGACCAGCAACGAATCCAAGTGTGAAGAGTTAATCCAGCGTGAAAGAGTTCACCATCCAGCGTGAAGAGAGTTCAATGTGGAGGAGGAATTGAAGCAGTGTAGCATTGTTTGCATCAGCATGAAGGAAGGACACCACACCAGCGTGTTCAGAACTAATCGGTGTTGAAGAGAGACCGGTGTGAAGGACGTAGAGACTAATCTGCACCAGCGTAAGAGAGTCCAGCGTGGACACCAGTGAAGTGTGTGTTACCGGCACAATCAAAGCGTTGAAAGAGACCAATCTGCACCAGTGTAAGAGAGTTCACTAAGAGTTCACCAATCGAGCATATCCACCATACCAGCGAGAGTCAAAGTGTGCGTTATCGGCATAATCAAAACGTTGAAAGAGACCAATCTGCACCAGCGTAAGAGAGTTCACCAAGAGTTCACCAATCGAGCATATCCACCATACCAGCGAGAGTCAGCCTGAGAGATACGATAATTTATTTTATTTTGGAGATTCTTTTTTTATTGTAAAAAAAAAGGTGGAGAAATAATATATTGGAGATTTTTGTTATATATATTGTATAAAAAAGGTGGAGAAATAAAAAAAAATTAAATAAATAAATAAAAAACAAGGGTTATTTTTGGAGTTGATGGGACTAGAACTTGTGACCTCCCATTCAACAATCTTGTATCTCTCCAATTCATCTATAAAGATTTGTTATTTTTTGGAGTGATAAGGTGAATTTTTTTTTATTGGGCATTGGAGTAATAAGGAGCATTTGTTGGCGTCATAAGGAGTACTTGTATTTTCACTCAAGGTTTGATTAGAGCAAAGAGAAGCTCTATCAAATTATTTTCTTGAGGCTATAAGTGGGTCAAGTCCAAGCCCCTATAGCTCTCTTTTGCATGGTGTGTGGTGTTTCTGGTACTTGATGTGTAATTTTGCCTTCATGTTGGTAGTGATATTTTTTGCATAAAATCTTCTAGTAGTGATACAAGGTGATTGTTTATTCTGGTGACATAAGGTGCTTTCTTTTTTTAATTCTTGGAGCTATAAGGTTTGCATAATACACATCTTCTGGAGTTATAAGGTGTTTATTTTTTTACAATGTCTAAAGGTGTAAGTCTCTTTAATGAATCTGACAAGTTGGAAGGATCAAAAAATTATAAAGTTTGGACTCGTCATATTCAAAGCACTCTTATTTACAATGAATTGTGGAAGGGTATCTGTAATGCTCAGCCTACCAAATCGAATAATCCTGATGAGCTTACAAAGTGGGAACTAAAAGATGAGAAGGCCTTGGCATTGATTCACAGTACTGTTTCTGATGATATTTATGTGCATATTGAAAATAGTTCTGATGCGTGGTCAGCTTGGAAGACATTGAAAGATTTATTTGATTCTCAGAGTGAAGCTAAGAAAATCGATCTTCAATTGAAGTTGTTTCAACAAAAATTGTCTTCAGGATGTGATGTCATGGAGTACATTTCTAGATTGAAAAATATCAAACAAGAAATTTCAAGAGCTGGTTTTGGTGAAATTGAGGACAGCATGATGGTGACCATTTTGATCGCGGGATTGCCTGAGACATATAAGCATTTTTTGGAAACTTTACAGATTACAAATAAATTGGATAAAATTTCTTTTGACGAACTAAGTGAATTACTTGCCACACATGACAAAACTTTTTGTAAAACAAAGCAAGCAGGAAAAGATGTTTTGATCGCAAGTACTAGCAAACAGTCTTCAGGTAATCATAAAAAAGGAAATGATCAGAAAGCAAATGAACAACAACATTCAAACAGAGGTCGTGGTCAAGGTTTTGGAAGAGGAAGAGGTCACGAATAAGGAAGAGGAAGAAATCAAGGAAGAGGCTCTAAAGAATCAAAAAGTACACAATCACAGTTTTCTGGAAGAGGAAGAGGTTCAGAAAACTAACAGGTCTCTGGAAGAGGAAGAGGTACTAAACAGGTCACATGTTTTCGTTGTAATAGAGTTGGACATTATGCTTCAGACTGTAGAGTTTCATTTGAAAAAATTCTAAAAGAAAGAGAATCTAAAGAATCTTCATCAGCGGCACATTATGCTCATGTAGACGATAGTGAAAATTGTGAATATGTTTTTACAGCACTTGGACAATCATAATCAATGGATTTTGTTCAAGTTCATCAGTTGGAATCAACAAATTTTGTTCAGTCTTCTTACTGTTTCAAAAATGATTTTGAAGATGCTTGAATTATGGATACAGGGGCTACTCAGCATATGACATATAGGAAAGATTTCTTTTGGAGTTATGAAGATTGTCATTTAAATTCAATTTTTCTTGCAGATGATTCTATTCATTTACCACAAGGAAAAGGAACAGTCAAGGTTGACTTGCCAGGAATTGGAGAAAGATTGATTTCTAATGTTTGGTATGTGCCTACATTTAAGAAAAAATTGTTGTCTTTAGTTGTCATTTGCCAATTAGGACATCAAATTGTAATGGAAGATGGTATCCTTTTGGTTAATTCAAAGAAGGATGCATACAAAACAGTTATGACAGGTTATGAAGACGGAAAGCTTATTAGGATGAAGGGAACAGTCATTCCTAGATCAAAGGAACATTTGAAGGAATTTGCAGGTTTAGTTGAAATTGATGTTTCACCTATCAGATTATGGCACATTCATTTTGGGCACTTGAATGTTGATAGTCTTATATAGCTCCAACAACAAGGAATGGTAAAGGGGTTGCCTACTTTTTGGAAGGAAAATGCAAAGTGTGAAGCTTGCATTTATGGAAAACAGAGAAGGACTGTTTTTTTCAAAAAGCACTTGGAGAGCGACAAGGAGATTACAGCTTGTTCATAGTGATGTTTGTGGTCCATTGGAAACTTCACTTGGTGGTTGTTTATTGATGATTTTAGCAGGATGGTTTGGGTGTATTTCTTGAAGGAAAAATCAGAAGTGTTTGAAAAGTTTCATTCATTTCAAAATTTGGTTGAAACGGCGACTAAGGAAAAGATTGCTACTTTGAGAACTGATAACGGTGGTGAGTTTACATCAAATGATTTTTTGACTTATTGTCAAGAAAAAGGGATTAAAAGACAGTTGACCAATTTTTATACTCCACAACAAAATGGTGTATCAGAAAGGATGAATCAGGCTTTATTGGACATGGCTAGAGCAATGTTATTTTTCAAAGGGTTGAATTCATGTTATTGGGCAAAAGCAGTTCATACAGCAGTCTATTTGAGGAATCGATCTCCTTCATCATCACTTGATGTCATAACTCCTTTTGAGGCTTGGTATGGATTCAAACCTATGGTCAAACATTTGAGAGTTTTTGGTTCAGTTTGTTATGCACTTGTCCAAAAAGAAAAGGGAAAGAAGTTAGAGTCTAGAAGTGTTAAAGTGCATGTTGATTGGTTATTTTGATGAGAAAAAGGGGTATAGGCTTTTGTCAGATGGAAAGTTTATTGTCGGCAGGGTTGTGATTTTTTATGAAACTGAAAGTTTAAGTGTAGAAGAGGTTGAAAAACAACTTAGTCACTTAGAGGAAAAAGTAACTAAGGAACAATTAAGGATGCAACACTTAAACAAGACAAGGAATGAACAATGGTTTGATCTCACTTCAGAAGTACAAGATGATGAACAGGTTGAAGACACCTTGAAATAGTTTGAAGATACTTTGAATTCTTCACAAGTTAACTTGGATGATTCAAATGAAGTTAACATTGAAAAGAAGAAACCAAAATGGGCAACTAAGTTACTTCAGGATGTTAAGTCTGATGAAAAAGGCAAAACAGGTACAAGGAGTTCTAATATGGGTTCAAAAAAATTTGCTCTTTTAGTTGTTGAACCAGCTACTTTTAATGAAGCAGTTGAGTATGATGAATGGAAAATGGCCATGCAAAGTGAGTATGATGCAGTAATGAAGAATCAAACTTGGAAAATTGTTGATTGTCCACATGATGTTAAACCCATTGGTTGTAAGTGGGTTTACAGAATTAAGTACAAAGCAAATGGAGATATTGATAAATATAAGGCAAGATTGGTGGCAAAGGGTTTTTCTCAGAAAGAAGGGATTGATTATGAAGAAACTTTTGCTCCAATAGCGAAATGGAATACTATCAGGATTGTGCTAGCTTTAGCTGCACAAAATGGATGGAAAGTGCATCAAATGGATGTAAAAAGTTCATTTCTAAACGGTGATTTGCAAGAGGATGTTTATATGACTCAACCTCCTGGTTTTGAGGTTCCATGGAAATAAAATCAAGTTTGTAAACTGGTTAAGGCATTGTATGGATTGAAACAGGCTCCCAGAGCTTGGTATGAAAAAATGGATGCCTACCTACAGAAAGTTGGTTTCCTTCGTAGTGAGTCAGATGATACTTTGTATGTTCGAATCCAGGAAAACAACTTAGTTATCTTGGTTATGTATGTTGATGATTTTCTCATAACAGGTAACAATAATGATCATATATTTCAGGTTAAGAAAGAACTTCAAACAGGTTTTGAAATGGCAGACTTGGGATTACTTCATTACTATCTTGGAGTTGAAGTAAAGCAGCAGGAAGGAAGTATATTTATTTCTCAAGCTAAGTACATTTATGGATTATTGAAGAAGTTTGGAATGGAGGAATGTAAACCAGCGATTACTCCCATGGGGAAAAATTTAAAACTTTCTAAGTTTGAAGGGGGGGAACTTGTAAATTGTACTGGATGTAGACAGTTAATTGGATGTTTCATTTACTTGATGAATACTTGTCCTAATCTATCTTATGCAATCAGCATACTTTCCAGATATATGCAGGAACCTAGAGAAAGTCATTGAAATGCAGCAAAAAGGGTGTTAAGGTATCTTCAAGGAACAAAGAATTTTGGACTTGAGTTTAAAAGAAACAAAAATTTCAAGCTTGTTGGCTATTCAAATGCAGATTTTGCTAGAGATGTTGATGACAGGGCATCTACTTCAGGTTACTTAATGAATATGGGATCAGCTGCAGTGGCATGGAGTTGTAAAAAGCAGGATACAATTGCGAATTCTACAGCAGAAGCATAATATATTTCAGCTTGGGAAGCCGCTTGTGAGATAGTTTGGTTAAGAAGGATTTTGCAAGACCTCAAAGTTGATCAGAAAGAAGCAACTTCATTATTTATTGATAATCAGTCAGCAATCAAGTTAGCCAAAAAATATTGTTTTTCATTCAAAGACTAAGCATGTGGATACTAAGTATCGTTGCATTCGGGCTCTCATCGTCAAACAAATCATCAAGCCAAAGTATTGTCCATCAGAAGATCAAACTGCAGATATTTTTACAAAATCTCTTGGAAGGGTCAAATTTGATAAGTTTAGAAATGAACTTGGTATTTGTTCAAAAGAATTTTTGGATCAAAGGGGGGATTGTTAGGAATTATGATCCAAAATGTTATGTTTAGAATTTTAGTTTAATAAATGTAAAAGGGCATCTACACACTCACGTGATTATGTGAGGTGTCCCTTTGTTAGTTTCAGTAATGGTAAATTAGTTGTTACTCTTTGGATATTTAAATCCATCGAGTTTTCCATGTGAGGTAATCTTTCGGGACTTAGCCCTCACATCTCTGTGATGTAATTATTTTCCTTCTTCATTAATAAAGTTATGTGTCTGAGGACACTTTGTCAGTTAAGGGCATATAAGATTTGGGGATTAGGGGTTAAGGGATTATGGATTATAGGGTTTAAAGGAATAAGGGTAAAGGGACCAGGGATTTGGGGCTTAGGATTTAGGTAGTTTAATGGTTAATGGCTTAGGTATTGATATTTAAGGGCTTAGAGGTTATGGGTTAGGGGTTTAGGGGTTAAGGGATTAGGGAATAAGATTAGTACTCAAGGGATTAATGGAAAATGGATTACAGGTTAGGGGATTCAATGATTAAGGGTTACATGATTAGGGATTAATGGTTAAGGGAATAAGGTTTATATCTTAAAGGTTAAGGGATTAGGGATTATAAGTTTAGGGTTTAAGGGCTTACAGGTTTATGGGTTTACTGATTATGGCTTAAGGGATTAGGTCTTAATGATTAGGTAGTTTAATGGTTAAGCTATTAGGGATTATGGGTTAAGGGATTAATGTGTAAGTTCT